>JAWZYV010011834.1:0-442257 GCA_038373885.1 Cheiracanthium punctorium
CAGCATTGGGAAAGAGTTGCGCCTCAAAGGGTTAAAACTGACTGAAAACTGACGCCAACACCGTAGGTAAAGTGGTATAAGTCATCATTTTCAAAATTAATTTTCTCGCTAACTATTTCACTTAGAGACACGGGATTTGTTTCATTAATTTTCTTAGACAAAGAGCAACATTCTTCTAAATATAAAGGGTAAGAAAGAGGGACCGTAAAAAATTTAATTTCGTATTTTAAATGTACACAACCCCTAGTAAAAAAATGCCATATCTGAAAGCTAGTCTTAATTTGACGAACTTTTCTAATTGGAAGTATGTTTCGATCACTTAGGGTTTAAAAAATAATTGCCTTAACATTGTTGTGATTATAAAATTAGATTTGTTTACTACTCAAATATTTCTCAATACTAACGAGAGATGGCGCTGCCTGACTGTAGCAGGCTCATAGGAAAATTAACTTCATCCAGGAAATATTCATAGTTTATGTTTTGGCAGCACTGGAATTTTTAACACCTAGATATTGGCAACAGCTTACCTCCCAGGTATTCCCTTTCTTTTACGACCTCCAAGTCAGTCAGTAGTCAGTCAGTCACTGAACCGCGCGCTAGCTATTGTATGTTTGTATGAAAATACTAAAATAAATTGTTAAGTTTTAATCTAACTGCATCCTCTTTCTTTAACGATGAATTGCTACAACAAATGGTAACCCGGACTCAGCAGCATTAAATCAAATCCTTCTGAAGCTTATTTTAGAAATATTTTTTATTTTCGCGTATATCTTCAACACGTGACTGCAACCATGACGGAAATCGGAGCTGTCAAGATCCCGGTGTATAACTTTGCTGACCCATCACTGTGGTTTTTAATGTGCGAGTCAACTTTTGAGCTGGGCACTCCAAAGCCAGTGACAGAAAGTCGCACCAAATTTAATTATATTATTTCCCATCTGCCTGCCGAAGCTGCCTCGATCGTCAGAGACGTCATCCTGAATCCTGATGCGACGGACCCCTACACCCACGTGAAGACCGAGTTAATCAAGCGCTGCGGCGAATCCAGTCACCAAGAGATAAAAAAACTTCTCGGTGGCGAGCAGCTCGGAGATCGACGCCCGTCCGAACTTCTCCGCGTCATGAGGAGGCGAGCCGAACCGTACAAGGTCCCGGATGAACTGATGTTAGAGCTTTTCCTGCAACACCTGCCGACGGCTGTGCAATCTATATTAGCGGCGATCAGCCCATTATCTCTAGAGAAAGCTGCGGAAGTCGCGGATCGAGTGTTGGAGGTTTCACCGGCGCCTGTAGCGGTAAGTGCCACGTGCTCAGTAAATTCCTCAGATTCCATTGAAGAACGCTTAATTGCGGAAATAAAGAAACTGCATGTACGCATAGATAATCTCGCGCGGAACCGAAGCCGAAGTCCCGGTCGTAGTAATTATCGCAGGAATCGCAATCGCAGTAATTCCCGATCAAAAACGTATGAAAGTTGCTGGTACCATTTCAAATTCGGCGATAAAGCAAACAAATGTACCCCCCCATGTAATTATTCAAAAAACGATGCAAGCGAGGCGTAGTGGCGACGACCGCCTTGTCACAGAATTCCCGTCGCCTGTTTGTCCGCGATCGCCGTACGAACTTAACGTTTTTAATTGACACAGGATCGGACGTTTGTATTATCCCGGCATCATCGCTCCAAAGACGAAATTTGGTACAAATGACCCTATCAGCAGCTAATTCTTCTCCTATTAAAGTATTTACTACCCAAAACCTTTCGTTAGATCTCGGTTTGAGGCGAATTTTTACATGGACATTTTTAGTGGGAAATGTTTCAGTACCAATCATAGGGGCTGATTTTCTGTACAATTTTAAGCTAATGCCCAACCTTGCAACAAAAAAGTTAATTGATGGGGAAACAAATTTAAGCTCCCATTGTAAAGTAGATGAGAGTGAAATCCATTCTATTAAGGTTGTATCAGGAGATAGCATTTACCATAGATTGTTATCAGATTTTCCTGAAATTACCAGACCACCCCGTGCAGATCAGGAAGTTAAGCATTCTGTAGTTCATCACATCATAACCAAAGGCCCTCCCGTTATGGCAAAGCCACGACGCTTAGCCCCAGATAGATTAAAAGTTGCAAAGTCTGAATTCGAGGATATGATGAGATTAGGTCACCTGAGACCTTCCCGCAGCAATTATGCATCTCCACTTCATTTGGTACCTAAGAAAGGAACCATGGAATGGAGACCAGTAGGCGACTATCGTGCTTTAAATGCACAGACAGTAAAGGATAAATATCCTATTCCCTGCATAGCGGATTTTAACGCTGCATTACATGGAACAAAAATCTTTAGTCACGTTGATCTAATAAAAGCCTATCATCAAATACCAATAAATCCCGATGACATTCACAAGAGCGCCATTTGCGCACCCTTTGGTCTGTTCGAGAGTACCCGTATGCAGTTCGGACTCTGCAATGCGTCCGCAACATTTCAGCGATTCATAGATGAGGTTACTAGAGGCTTAGAAGGCGTATTTGCATTTGTTGATGACATATTAATTGCCTCAAAATCACCGGAAGAGCATATCACACATCTTAAAAACTTATTTGAACGATTACAAAAGTATGGTCTCAGCGTAAAACCTTCAAAATGTACATTCGGAGTTTTGTCCATAAATTTCTTAGGATTTAATGTTTCGCAACATGGCATTGAACCCTTGAAAGACAGAGTAGAGTGCATCATTAACTTCCCCAAACCCACTACGATTACTCAACTAAGGCGTTTCTTAGGACTTTTCAATTTTTATCGCCGGTTTGTGCCAAAAGCAGCCCACTTATTAGCACCCTTAAATAAATTTCTTGAGGGAATTAAAAATAATAAGAAATCAAGGCGATCCACACTGAAAAATTCACAGGAAATACTTCAATGGACTGAGGTTGCTGAGCAGGCATTTGCGGATGCCAAAAATGCTTTGGCTAATGCTACACTACTTCGTCATCCAATTCCAGGAGCCAAACTTAGCGTTTGGGTAGATGCCAGTGATGTCGCTGTCGGTGGTTCTCTGATGCAACTTAGCACGACCAATTGGGAACCTATTGCCTTCTTTTCTATCAAGCTTACAAATAGCCAACGGAAATACTCCACGTATGATCGAGAGTTATTGGCCATCTACACAGCAGTGAAACGATTCCGGCACATGCTGGAAGGTCGAGATTTTGTAATCTTTACTGACCAAAAACCTCTCATCTATGCCTTCAAGCAAAAACCAGATAAGTGCAGTCCGCGGCAGTGGAGACAACTGGACTTCATTTCCCAATTCAGCACAGATATCCGACACACCAGTGGTGCAAACAACACAGTGGCGGATGCATTATCAAGAATTGAAGTCCACAACATTTCAAATTCTTCATTTCTTGACTTCGAAGCCTTCAGCGAGGCTCAGAGAACAGATCCTGATCTACAAGACCAGCAAAACAGGAGTCATTCCCTAGACTTAAAGCAGGTGCCTAGTCCAGTGACCACACAAGAACTGACATGTGATGTATCCACCGGTAACCCTCGACCATTTGTTCCCCAAAACTTTCGCAGAACAGTCTTCAATCACTTTCATAACCTCGCACATCCAGGCATCAGAGCTACAATTGAATTAATTGCAAGCAGGTATGTGTGGCCCAACATGAACCGTGAAATTAAATCATGGGTGCAGTCCTGCGATGCCTGTCAGCGTTCGAAAGTTCACAGGCATACCAAAACTCCTTTAGGTACCTTCGCATTGCCAGATGCACGGTTTTCCCATGTGCATATTGATGTGGTAGGACCCTTGCCCCCCTCGGAAGGTAAGATGTATTGTCTCACTGTCATCGACAGATTTACCAAATGGCCAGAAGCCATGCCCATTGAGGACATGACAGCAGCAACAATAGCTAGAGCCTTTTTCGAGGGATGGATATCCCGTTTTGGATGCCCTTCAACCATCACAACTGATCAGGGACGCCAATTTGAATCATCCCTGTTCAGGGAACTCACGAAGATGTTGGGAACGAATAGAGTTCGCACAACAGCCTACCACCCACAATCGAACGGTATCGTAGAACGCCTGCACAGAATTCTGAAGAACTCTTTAAAAGCCCACGAAAACCCCAGATGGACTGAATCACTCCCAGTAGTTCTCCTTGGTATCCGAGCAGCAGTCAAATCTGACATACAAGCATCGAGTGCTGACCTTGTATACGGCACGTCACTCAGATTACCAGCAGATTTGTGCTCAGAGAACACTAAAGACATAACTCCTTCCTACGAGTATGTGCAGAGACTACAAAAACAAATGCAGTGTTTGAAACCAGCTCCAACCCACAGTGCAAACACAAAAAGTTTTGTGCATCCAGACCTAGCCCATTGTACGCATGTCTTCCTTCGGGTTGACAAAGTCACTCCACCCTTTACTCAACCTTATACTGGTCCCCACAGAGTAATCAGTCGCAGTGACAAGATCATTAAAATTGACATAAATGGCAGAATTGACCGTGTGTCCCTAGACAGAGTCAAGCCAGCATTTGTTTGCAATGATGTGACTGAACCGAACACTGTTGATCATCCAATTGAAAGTTTAAAACCCACTACTAGCGAGAGTTCCATGAATGTTCCTAAAACAACTAGATCTGGGCGAGTTGTAAAATTTAGTAAAAGACTAATAACTGAAATGAACTAACACTTCTGCACTATTTTGTCATATTTTCAATTTTCACATTCTAGATTTTCCAATTTCAATCATTATTATTCATGCTTTATTTGTTTTCAATTATAATATACCTTAATTTTAAACCTTCCTCTATTTATGTATTTGTAAAACAACTTCAGTGACTGACAAACAATCTTTTCAGTTTAATGATTAAAAATGCTAACTTTCATTAAGGCAAATGATCCATAAGTACAATAGATTAATGCCAGTTGGAATTACAATTCGAAGAAACTGAATTCATATGTATTACTGCTCAAATGTTGTTCGCACAATTTTGTTTAGGACTTTTAACATTTATAAATCTCATACTTGGAATTATTAATATTTTGAATTCTCTCTTCAGCTCTAAATGCTTGGTGCAGCCAGTTATTGCATATTGTCGTTCTTTCGCATTGCTCTTTCACTGGGGGGATACTACTGTTGTGATTATACAATTAGATTTGTTTACTACTCAAATATTTCTCAATACTAACGAGAGATGGCGCTGCCTGACTGTAGCAGGCTCATAGGAAAATTAACTTCATCCAGGAAATATTCATAGTTTATGTTTTGGCAGCACTGGAATTTTTAACACCTAGATATTGGCAACAGCTTACCTCCCAGGTATTCTCTTTCTTTTACGACCTCCAAGTCAGTCAGTAGTCAGTCAGTCACTGAACCGCGCGCTAGCTATTGTATGTTTGTATGAAAATACTAAAATAAATTGTTAAGTTTTAATCTAACTGCATCCTCTTTCTTTAACGATGAATTGCTACAACAACATCTATTTTGAATCACCCGGTAACGGTATACTTATAAATCCTTTATTTTTAAGAATTATTATTTAAAACCAAAGAGTTAAATGATAAATTACCATGAATCAGAGTAAACTCTTGCACTTATAAAAAGAAAACCAGTAATTATAATCCATAACTGATTACGAATCAGACTAAAGGTGGTAATATATTACAGAGAACGTGCATGTTAAATCTGTAGAGTCTTATATTCTTTTTTTAGGATTGCCTGTTAGGTGAGAAATGGTATTTAAAATTTTCGAAAATGCTATAATTTGTTACCGAATGACTAGGACTTTGTCCTAAGAATACACACAAATTGAGCAATCAGTTAATTAAATTAATAATTCAGTAATTAAATTATTTCTTTATTTTATTATTTTCAAGAGAATATATCATATTACCTTTAAGATTTTAGTTAATCTGAGGCACATGGCTTCTGAATATTTTGATATTAGTTTGAATGTTTTATTGTCATTTATATATAATTCATCACTATTTAGAAGTTCCACAAAACTAGGAAATAAAAATGATTTAAATATTTTAGAGAAAAAAAATGAAATTATTATGATTTTAAGTTTCATTAAAATTTAAATAAATCGTTTGAAGTCAATTCAGTTTCTATTCAGCTTTTAAAAATTTTCATTTATATAATTTTGAATATTTTGTTTAAAAAAATCTCAATAAAAGGATGCATCTTTCTAGATAGAATAGCTGATATAAAAAATGTGATAAAATATTTATTATCACATAGCTTTTAAATGTTTTTACTGGGTATAATATTCTTAAATGTAAAATGTTTGTACAGTACATGTATTTTGTGAGTTGAACAGGAATCAACCTCAAAGAAATTGCTTGACCGTACACTATTTCCGACGGTCATAGTATCTTTTGTTGGAGGAATCTTTCCTTTTTTCCAGGAAAAAGAAGGGAAGATTTCCCTCCCCTCCTTTCCTCCCTTTTATGACCTTCATGATCTTGACATGTGGCTTGGTTTTAAATTTTTGTGATTAATATGATAATAGATTAAAATTGAATGCTCTGAAATTACAAAAGCACCTCCTTTACTCGAAAACAAAAGAATTTGGGGGCAAGCCAATATTTGATTAAATATATTATCATATTTACTGAACAGCGAAATAAGTTCATGTACAATATTTAAGTAAAAATTATTGGTTTAAAGGGGGGGGGGTGAAGGGAGGATTAGTTTTTTTTTCTGGTTGGCGTTTTTTCCGTTAGAGTTTTTCCTACATTCTTTATGTTTTTAATGTGAAGCTGGAAAAAGCGCCTTCACCCCACTCTTCTACAAATTTGATTTGAAACCAGGATTTAAGTGAAAATACTAATGTTTCTACTGGGGGGGGGGGGCTTTCAGAGTCTGAAACATTTTACTGCAAAACGGATACAAAAAATTCAAATGCTTAAAAAAATTTCACTTCACCAAAACCTAGGGGCAATGGGGCTACTGTGCATACTGTGCACTTATAAATCAGACAACTGTCCTTGGAAAATTACCTGAATGTCAATTTTCAATGGAGATAAATACAAAATACATGAAAGTACTTCTGTTTGCGCCCTTTCGTGTGCCCACTCCTGCCTTACATTTTTTTATTTCACGCCCCCCACCTGCTCATCTAAAAAAATAACCCCTTCAATATTGTGCGTTTTTTCCCGACTTCCTATGGTTACATATTTACATTTTAATAAAATTTAAACTTTCAATTTATTAGTACTCATTTAATGTTGATTTACTGTCATATGGAAGATAAGAGATGGTACTCAAAAGTGTAGGGTACTATTTCGAAACGACTTGCCCTTTATTTTATTGTATTGCAGTATGATCAGCGACCCTTGTTCTTGTTTAGTAAAACAATATAGTTAATTTGATATATTGGTAATTGTATAGTACCTTTTTTTCTGAAGAAGTATATGTGCTTGGAAAAATGGAAGAGGATACCTTAGTCCGTTCTTATAATGGCTGAACTCTACTAGTACATAACCGATAACATTTATGCAAAACAGATCATACAGTACTTTTATGAATATTTCGCAGTGCCATATTCTCTTTGGTCATTTGATAGTAAAATGAATGGATACATTGTATCGCATTGTGTATTTAAGGCAAACACTACACTTGGGATAATCTGTCTAAGGGATGTCTCAGGTGGCAAATTTTCTAAGGGGTTCAAACGCTTATTCACGTGACATCTAGAGAAAACCGACCAAAGCTCCAGATCGACAGCCGCACGGTAGGTCAGAATCCTTGAATGACTGGTGACAATACTGATGATACTGAATTCTGAGAACCAATTTTCGATGTTTTAAATGTATGAATAGAACAAATGAAATGCTAATTACTTAAATATAAGTGCTGCAAAATATATAAAATAACGTCATTGTTTATTTAGTATTTTGCTTAATGTTCTTTAAATATGACAATTTATCTATAAGAATACTTACTCATTTTACCATTTCACGCCATAGGACAACGTGCTCATAAAACTTAAAAAAGAAAAATGTTATGAGAATGTGTTGTATTAGGGGAAACATTTTTAAAATTTACTTAAATGTGTGCAACTGTACTTGTAACTAGCGCAATGCAAAGTGAAAATTTAAAATCTTAAATGTACTATGCTTATAACTATTTAAAATTAAAAATCATTCATTTTATGACCTGAGAGTTTTTACTTTCCGAACATGTACCATATAAGGAAAGTATTGTAATCATGAAAAAATCTGGAGTGACTCCACTCAATTTTCCAAACACTTATGATTAAGATCATTACCAAGCATTTAAATAAATTTTAATTGATGAATAATTCAAACATACATACCAAATGGAAGCTCAATCGAATGCGCCGTTTAAACGCTAAGCGCGCTTTCAAGAATTTCTCCCCATAGGCCATAATGTAAAAGAAATCTTTGTCGTAGCCCTGTAGAAAAACTAAGTCCTATACACACCAAAATCAATACCGGTCTTACGATAGTGGTTTATAACATGTATCCCAATTTGAGCTCAATCGAATGTACCGTTTAAACGCTAGCGCACTTTCAAGAATTTCCTCCCATAATGTAAAAGAAATTTTTGTCGTAGTCCTGTAGAAAAACTAAAAGTCCTATACACGCCAAAATCAATACCGGTCTTGCGATGGTGGTTTATAACATATACACCGAATTTGAGCTCAATCGAATATCCCGTTCAGGAGCTATCGTGTTCACTCACATACACACAAACAGGGCGCCGGCAGCATAGGGCAAGGGGGGTAAATGCCCCCCCCCCCTGGATTTTTGTATGCAGTGTTTTCCCCTGCTTTTTGCTCTTTCCAACATGGTAACCATACGTTGAAGTAGTCTTTACCCCCCCCCTTGAGTAGTCTTTGCTTCCCCCTGGAGTAGTCTTTGCCCCCCCCCCTGGGAAATATTCTGCCGGCGCCCACACACACACACACATCTCGTAAAAATAGCATAAATGAATTAAGAAGACCTCAAAACGTGTAAATACACCAAAATCTCGAATTCGATTTTTTTCATGATTACAATACTTTCCTTACATGGTACACCCTCCAAAAAAGGTATTCGAGCAAGAGAGAAATTTCCTATATTAGATTTACGAATAATAATTGAGTTTTTTGAAAAATGCACAACTTTACGGAAATACGAAATGTCGCATTTATACATAGCCTAATTCATATTCTATGATAAATAATTTTTAATATACGAAACCAACGTAGGAAATTTCTCTCTTGCTCGAATACTTTTTTTGGAGGGGTACATGTTCGGAAAGTAAAAATTCGACTTCGAGATTTTGGTGACACGTTTTGAGGTCTTCTGAATTCATTTATGCTATTTTTACGAGGTGTAATCATGTATGTGTGTGTGTATGTGAGTGAACACGATAGCTCCTAAATAGCACGATAGCGCCCCATTTTCCCCCTACGTAACGGAAGCGGGTTAGAAAACAGCGAAAGTTCCGGCATTTACCCCGCATTTTCGTCCATGTAAACGGGCCCAGTAATATCGCCCAAACTCTGCACATCCCGATTTCTCGTTGATAGTACATTAAAAGTGCCCAAAGAACCATAACTGTACGCCCGTATTTTTCAAAAAAAGTACCAGAAAAAAGCAGAAACGTCATTTCCGGTGCACGAAAAGAGTGTTTATTAGAATCATGAAATTAGTCAGTCAATAAATCGTTTTTTTTTTTTTTTTTTTGGCATATGCTTTCCAAGGAGGTTTAACATATGGAGGCGCCCATTCAGCTCTCCGCAGTGCTAGGAAAGTGAAGCCATGCCACGCCCCCTCTCTATCCCAGAAGATTGAAGAACGCATAGCGAAGCATTGAAAAGCGATTTCCGGAAAGTGTTAATAAAAATAACTTAAAAGTTATTAACCAGTTTTTTTTATCCATTTTACGCTTATGGAAGATTGTTTACATGTATTAACTTGTTTCTTTATTGCATAATTTCAAATTTATTTTAGTGCATTGCGTTTTAAACATCAAGTGAAACAAAAAACAGTTATTCTTATGATTATACTATACTTTGCAGAACTGTTTATATTTTTTCATGAAAATGAAAATTATTATAATAAAAAATTGCTCTTTATATTTCTAGGAAGCTGTCGCGAGGCGTCTCGCAAAATTATGAGCTGAAATTTTGCTACCATAGTTTTAGTAATTTATTACTATTTTATGGGAAAATAATAGCAATAATAACAATTAGTTAGATATTAGAATATTAGTACATATATTAATTACCATATTAAGTGATATGTGCATTTGAAGTGATAATAAATTCAGATTTAATCCATATATATATAATGAGACACCGAAAAAACATTTATTTTTATTCATTTATTTCCGAAATTGCGTAAATGTAATATGCATGGTTGATGGAAGTTTTATTTGCTTTGAAATTATATAAAGCTTCGAATTTTGTTAGAAATGATGCAGAACTCAGGACATCGTGCGCAAATAAAATTTTAAGCTAATTAAGCGGCCCCAATGTACAGAATAGTAAATACATAAAAAGTTTCAATGGAGACGGGATAATTATAATAAAGCCTACTTACCCCCCCCCCCCCACACACACACACACACTTCTCGTTTTAGAGTGCAAGGTATGGGTTTCACATTTAATCGGGAACCCGGGTTTAACTTGCTCATTCACACCATCAAAAAGAAGAGACAACAGAGAAGACTTGTGACCAAGCTTTCTTCTCAACATGGATCTTTGAACGCTCGGCTGATACCCAACCCAGCGTTGTATTTGCGTAATCGCTCCTGTAGATCATTTATTTGCGTTCGCATAGCTCGGCTTATGGTGAAAGAGGCATTTTTTAATAACAGATGAAACATTTTATTTACAAATATTAATTTTTTAAGAGAAAAATATGAAATATCCATAAGTTTTAATTACATACGTATTCATCCATTTTGATGAAAACTTTGTAAATTTATGCGAGGCGAGAAATCTCGCGCGAGACAAGGCTCTGTCCCGTCTCGGGAGACGATGCGAGATGTCTCGCGTCCATCCCTAACCTTCTTAGGAGGTCATTTATCATAATAATATTTTGCATTGACAAACAGTTAAAGGTAATGAAAGAAATATGAAAGTTGAATAATTTCCATCAATACTGTTTACTTCATTTAGTAGAGGGGGGGGGGGGAAGGATAAGGTTTCAAATAAAATGTAGTAGCTAACCAAATTACATTTAAAATTTTAAGGACTATTATTGATTTTCAAGAACTATATATTTTTAATTTCCAAGAACTATAAATTTTTAATTTTCAAGGACTTTTATTCACTAAGTGAACTTTGTAATGAAAACTTTGCATGTTTTCCCCCAAAACATATGAATCATGAAATAGTAATTTATTTCTGGAAACTAATTTAAATCTAAGAAGCAGGGTTGTCTGGTTTAAGGTTTAAAACAGATCAAAAATTAAAAGACGAATTTTCATCACGTGTTGAGTTTTGTTATTTAATAAAACATACAACAATTAAGGAGCTTAAAGCTCTATATACATTGCACATAAGTAATCTTATTCTCCTAAACTTCCAATATAGTGAATTATCTTGACAATTGTCCTTACTGTCCTTTGAACTGAATGATTTTAGTATATAATTGTCGGACATTTTTCTCATTTTTATTATTCCTACTTAAGCGCTTACTAAAATAGTGATATCGCACATGTAAATATTGATCGATCACTGATTTTATCAGATGAAGATGGTTATCCATGACTTCATTGAGCATATACTTCTTTAAATAGGCATATGCTCGTTTAAAGAAGGAAACAAATCTTCACCTATCAACGAATTTAATGCAGCTGCCGAGGTATATTTTATACTGTAAATTAATACGTGTTTAAAAATAATTGATTATTTAAAAATAAACAGTAAAAGTATTACAGAATTAAGATTAAAATTATGCCTAAAGATGTGGCTTTAAGATAAACTTACATACAATCAGTAAAAAATGAGAAATACAGCAGTTTTGTTCTTAAAAATTTACATGCATGCCAATGACGATATCGGATGTTCTGGGATAATGAGGGGGCGTGGTCGTTGGCTTCAAAAACCGGGAACATGGGCGCCTCCATATGTTAAACCTCCTTGATGCTTTCATAAAATGATGATCAAAATGTCCACCGTGCATATCGAGGCTTGCATGCGTGCGCAGTGTAATGGCCAACTGTTTACGGTTCCATCTGGTATCCACATTAATACACCAGCACGAAGGGGAGGGGCTGAATCATTATTTGTTGTAATTAGAACTCGATAGATCAATTCTTTCAATCGTTTTCATTGAAAGCAATCCATAGGTGCCAGATTGTAGCGGCCATAACACCGAGTCCCCCATATGTAATCCAATATCCAATTTAATGTTTCTAGTTGTTTTTCCTCGCACCGGATGTGAAGTCATGTTTTGCTTTTACTGTTTTTCTCTAAATCTATGGATCGTACAGGTACCGTTCTTTGGGTATTTTTTATGTACTCCCAACGAGGAATCTGGCTCTGCAGAGTTTGGACGGTATTTATAGGACACCCTGTATTTGCTTTTTAAAATAAATTCCTAAATTCTTCTTCGGCATTTTTTTTTCTATCACTAAATCCATTCTTTCAACTGCAATAAGGAGATCAACCTGCTTGTTCTGCAAATATTCGGCAGTGACAGGTGTCATTTCGAAAGGATAGCAAGACCTTGCAAAAACAGATAATGTTTCAAAAAAGAATAAAATTTCAAATTAGTCTCCGGTTTTAGATGATGAGGATCTCAAAAGAGTTGGGGGCAGATTGAGTAATTCAGAATTCATGGTTGCCACAAAAAAAATTGAAATCAGTTTCCCTGACCACAATTAATAGAATTCCCTGACCATCGCAGTCCTAAAAAATACACACAACAATGCCAACACACCCATTCCACTTAGCAATAAAAGGCTATAGTTATTAAAATAATATATTTTACATGCATTTATGGTATTATAATAATTTACAGATTAAAAAGAGTTTTTATTCATGTTTCTAAAATATACAAACCTGGGATGAATTTTTCTATTACTCACGGTAAACAAGGTTTACGTTGGGAACTTTGAATAAACTAGGACTCTTTAATCCAAGGGCACCATTTCTCTTTCTTTCGCTAGTATAACCCGAAGTGCAACCAGAAGCAAAACACACACTGGCCATCTCAAATTCAGAAAATAATTAATTCACCTATTTTTAAAAATGCAATTTCTGTCGCAGCAGCATCTACGTATGAAAATGTTTATCCTAAGGCGACCATATTTCTAAACAGAAATTTGGGGACAAATCAAGCATTGTCCTCGAATCTAAACAAAACTTGGGGACACTTGAAAATATTTTCGAGGACACAACATATTACCATGTACACCCTCCAAAAAAAAGTATTCTAGTAAGAGATAAATTTCCTATTTTAGATTTGCGAATAATAATTGAGATTTTGAAAAACGTAAAATGTGACAGAAATATGGAAAGTCTTATTTATACATAATCTAATTCATATTCTATGATAAATAATTTTTAATATACGAAACCAACGTAGAAATTTTTACTCAAATACTTTTTTTGGAGGGTGTATACCAGTATACCCATACTTTAAATCTTGACTGGCTTTGATACTTAAAAATGTACTCTATTAGCTCTTTATATCAATTGCGTATTCTTATTTCTAATAAATTAATGGAAGTATTTCATTCACTTATAAATATTTATTTAAACCAGAAGTATGAAAGGAACCTCATGTTGAATTATTGCAATTTATTCAAAATTTAACTCTTGGAATAGTATTTGTATTTTTCAGAAGACATTGCTTTTTACATTGGATTATTTTGTGATAATTTTTCATGAAACTTTGTACACCCTATAAAAAAGTATTCGAGTGCAAGAAAATTTTCGTACGTCAATTTCAAGCATGGTTCTTCATGAAAAATGATTAATTATTAACAAAACTGAAATGGGAAATTTGGCTCATAGTCGGATACTTTATTGAATGTCTGTACACGCCACACACACAATGACAACAAACGTTTTCAGAGATCGAATTTCATTGTTTCTCGAGTAGATGACGCTTTTAATTGGTTTATTTTTCTTATTTCAACAGTTTTTTCAGAAAGAAATAAACTAAACGGAAACTTTCAGGGAAAAAAAGTACAAATCTTTAAATTTGGGGACAAAATGAAAAAAAGATCTATATTTGGGGACTGTCCTCGAATTTCGAGGACGTATGGTCACCCGGGGCCTTCGCAATTAGTAACGGGCCTGCGCGTGTATTTTGATAAGCCATCCAAAGAGGCCTACGGATGCTCGAGTCTTCACGTATACATCAGGCATTTCTTAACCTTCCCAGTGCTTTCAAACGTTATTTAACATAGTTTTAAGTAGTAATTGTGTTACTAATTCTACGAACTCATGATTAATTTGTTTGCTATGATACGTATTGACATAAAGAAAATAGATGCATATAATTTGAAGGAAAAACAAAGTAGCCCTTACTCTCATGATTCACGATTGCTTATTTTAGTTTCACAAGTGGATATTTAATATACTTTAAAATAAGTAAATACACAAGACATTTTTATAATGAATATTTCATGAACGTAGTCGTATTTCCTACGTTATTTTAAACAATTCAAGATTAATCTTTAACAAATGATGTATTAAAGCGCATTTCAGTGTTTTCGGGATATCCTGTATATTGGAGAAAATTGATAAAATACGCTCTATAGCGCGATCCCTGAATTAATTATTCTTTAATAAAGAAATTTCATGTAGTATATATTAATCTTTTGTCGCTTTCTCAATGGAACTTTGAAATTGAGCAAGCATAACGAACGCTTGTACAAAATATTAACTGCATTTGAAGTTTCTGTATAAACGGGCAAAAATCAATAATTTATAATTTACTGTATTTCTGCACTGTACCAGATGTAAGTCTGAATCACATAATCAAGGCATGTATAACTGATAAATAACATTTTCAACTGGCAAAATTAAATTGTCTAAATAGTATCACAACGTGATGCTTATTTACAAGAATAAAAACTACTCAAGTAAGTAATACGTGATTTCTGATTAAAATAATTTATTTATAAATAACACGTGAATAATTATTCACTAAACATGATTTACATACATATTTTTAGAATTTTTAAATACATTATAAAAGTGTTCACGTGCCTTTACATTCAGAGCAAAATGCTCGAATTTTAGGATAAATTTTCATGAAAGAAAATGGCGCAAGATTCACAAAACGATTACCTACATCTAAAGTTCTTTAGTACGACAAAAGTATAAAAAATTGTTTTAAAATAATAAAATAATATAACATTTATAATACTTAGAATAAAAAAATAGAACACTGTCACTGGGGGAAAACAGGCCTCAATGATAAACTCATTTTTAGTGATGGCAACTCATACGCAGGCCCGTTGCTAATAACGACGGCCTCGGGTCACCTTAGTTTATCCTTATCATGGCTCACTGAGATAAGTGCAGGCTGTCCGAAAAGCTCCGTTTCTGCGTACGAGTAAATTTTCGCTTCTTCGCCGATTTGTGGCTGTTACTCGACTGTATCACTGCTGCCAGCCCAGCTCAGCCGGAGAAAATGGGCCTAAAATCAAAGTTAAAAGTATCCATAAATGGCTAGCAATAGTTTCAAGCTGAGAAAAAAAATAAAATATTTTTTGCGTTTACGTGCTTTGTGCTGCTGAAATATGCTTATTTTCTAATGCTCTTTGAGACGTTTGGACATCATTTCCGATTTACAAAATACTTCAGTATTGCCAGTTTGCCAAGATCTTTTTCTCCAAAAGAGTTGGCAACAGTGATACAGTTGGGTAACAGCGACAAATCGGCGAAGAAGCCAAACTTTTCGCGTACGCAAAATCCCATAGGAGAAGCTGGTTTTCGGACAGCCTGTACCAGTGGCGGATTTAAGGAGAGCGGGGCCCTAGGCATCAAATATATGCGGGGCCTGATTCCTTACTTCATATCCCCCACTGAAAATTTATGAATAAATTCTCTTTTGCCCAGCTACCCCCCCCCCCCCTCAAATTTTATACACAAATTGACCAAGTTGTTAGTTTCATAAACAAATTAAGAAAAGTTTCCAATATAAGTAAAAATTTATTTGAAAATATGGGTACTTAAAAAATAATTTACAAAATGCTCCTTTCCTCATCGTGGTTTCTATGAACTGTAGTTTTGCTATGAACTTAATTTTCGGTGCTAAAGCGTATAAAAATTATGCAATTTAATTTCATTTGGTTATATGTTTTGCTAAAGTTTTGTTTAAACAAGATCATTTACGGAGCCATTTAAATGTTTAAATATATCCTTCAAGCACAACATACATATGTTTTAGTTCACTATTTACAGTTAAATGTTAAATTAATTTCCTCCTACATTTTTCGGCAGCAAACTTATCAATTATGATTTCAAAATCTATTTTATTTAACTCGTCACTTTCAATGTTCAAAATTACAAACGAAGATAAATGTTCTTGCGAAATAGAATTTCGCAAGTAATTTTTTATGCGTTTTAGCACCGAAAATGATCTTTCTCCGGAAGCATTGCTAGTAGGTATTGCTAGGAATATTCTTAACAAAACCTCCGCGTTAGGAAATGTCGACTGTAGGCCAAAATCAATAATTAATTTTACCATATCATTTGGCGCTGACACTTTTTCTTCTTTACAAAAATGTAAAAACTGCATGAGTTAGTGTTTTAGTACATCAGAGTCAATGTCATTTTTGAAAGTTTGTGACAATCTTTTAATGCATTCTTCAATATCATTATGTTCTAAATTTACTTCAAAGAATAGTTTAAATATCTCTAACATGCCGTTGTATACTTCTCTTTTGACATTCATCTCACTAATTAAAGTGTCAAAAATAACATAAAAAACATTGTATTGAAAATGTTCTTTTGTATTCATCGTGATTTCATTTTCTATATTTTCATCAAAGTATTTATTTGCGTTCCTTTTTCGTGTCCTTCTAATTTTATATTCATTTTGGCTCTCTTCTGAGTGCATAAATGATTGTGCTTTTTCTTCTATGGATTCATAATTATTCCTCAGATCTTCTATGGACTCTTGGCATGGTTCTAGTAGAGTGTGGGCTTTCATAATACTTAAGTTTATATTTTGCAAGCATGTACAATTAATCCTGTTTAAAATAGGATGCCATATTGCTGTTAGAATTTTTGTTTCAAATTCACAAAGTTTGTCTCTTAATGCACTGGCCTCAATTTTAAAAATAATTTTTTGAGTTTCATCTTCACTCATTCTTTTAAGAGCTTCATATATATTTTGATAGTTTGAAACGATTCCATTTATTGCTTCTGCTCTTGAAGACCATCTGGTATCGCATATTCTTTTTAAATGCTTTGATTTTTCTGAACTATCGACAGACTTTGTTAATATATTCCACCTCTGGTTAGATGACGAAAAAAATACTACATATAAATTTTGCACAAATCTGAAATATTGAATAGTTTCTGAGCATGATTCAACAGCTGCATTTATCAAAAGATTCAAAGTATGATTCGCGGAAGGTATAATGTTGCGGATAGTGAATGACATTTGTGCCGGTCGGCTAGCTTTATGGGCAGAGAGCAGGGGCGTAAGGGAAAAAGACGTAGATCATTCCATGAAAACAGACCACTTGAGACAACAACACATTTTACTAACGAGAACAACGGTTACAACACACAAGTTACATTTAGAATGAATAATCACTATCTCAGAACATACGGTAGATGCTACGCGCGAATACGCGAGCGAAGAGAAGGGATGAACGAACGTTCTCTCGCCGGCAGGGGGAGCGTCGCATGAAAGAAAGATGATATAGGAGGCGCGCTACAAACTCCCCCTCTGGTCCCGCCGACGTCCCGGCAAGGAGACCAGGATAAAAAAAATAGACAAAATGTGCTTACAAGTGACACTAATAATTTTTTTCTATAACAGACAGTCCTTAAGAAAGTTCGTTAAGGCTGACGAAAAACAGTCATTGATTCGTAGGTTTGTGGTTATTGTTTGGCCTTGGGCGGTCGTCCTCTTCTTCGCATGGGGTTTGTGTTCCCAGAGGTGTGATGACCTCCGATGGTCTGCTTGTTCGTTTGAGGTGAAAATTCTGTCTGTGGTGCTACCTTGGGAGGCCGACCTCTTTTGCGAAGTGGATTGATCGGGGAGGTGTCCACTCCACGATAAGGGGATAATGCCGACGTGTGGTACGTAGCTATGGGCACTGTTGGCTGGTCTAGATTGGCTATGACATAAGCGGTGGGAGACTTCTGTGTAAGTACCAAATATGGTCCATCCCGTTTGGGCATGAACTTTGCAGTCTTGGCATGGCTTGCTTTACTAAGCGGGTGCTTTGTAACCCATACTTTGTCACCAGGTACAAAGTAATATTGCCGCCTATTTTTGTCATAGTAGGATTTACGTTGATCCTGTTTTATTTCCACTCTCTGTCTAACGTCCTGTGTAATTTTGGCAAATCTTTTGAGATACTGGGTAATCTCTGGTACAAAGTTGTCGTTCTGTACCACAGCCGTGAAATCTTGCACTACATCATCGACTGTTCTCAGTTCACGGCCGAACGTGAGAAAAGCAGGGGTATGGCCAGTAGTGTCACATACCGCCGTATTCATTGCAAATCTGATGACTGGTATTTTCGATTCCCAGTTATCATGTTCGTCTCCAACCAATATGGCAAGTCTTGGTTTTAAATCTCTGTTTTAGCGTTCAACAGGGTTGGCTTGGGGAAAATATACCGGTGTAAGATTTGATCAATCTTCAAGGTAAAACATATCTGCTGTAACACTGCACTAACAAACTGTGAGCCATTATCACTGAGAATTCGTCGTGGAATTCCATGCCGCATAAAAACTTCTTCTATGAGAGTTGTAGCACATTCTCGAGCTGTAGCTTGTTCAAGAGGAAAAAGCTCTATCCACTTGGTTGCACAATCTTCTATTACAAAAATCCACTGTTTGCCGCTAGCTGTCTTGGGCAAAGGGCCAAACAAATCAATTGAAAGTATCTCAAAACGTTGTGAGTAGACGGGTGTTCTAAGTAGACCTGATGGTTTCTGGTTACTTGCCTTGTAGCGACTGCATTCAGCACACTTTTTCACGTAATCCTATATAAACTTCTTCATTCCATTCCAATAGTATCTTTTGGCGATACGTTGATACGTACCCTCTTCGCCATAATGACCGGCCATGGGGTCATCGTGATGTTTCTTAAGGATTGCTTCCCGTTCTGATGACGGTATGACTAACTGCGCTTCTTCTGAGTCTGCATCCGGGATATAGGGATACAGAACTCCTTGGTTCATAAGAAAACCTCTCTCAGTCCAATTTGCATATGCTTCTGTTTTTTGGACATCTTCAAACGCTTCAATTATCTTCCTTAGTGATTCATCTGCAAGTTGAGCTTCTCGCATATCTTTAACATTTCTTGCTGGCATATCAGCGATGACGATACTATCAATTTCACAAACAGTCTCTTGTTCTGGATACACTGGTCGAGGAAGCATGTCAGCTATTACGTTAGATTTTCCTGGGATATAACAGACTTCTACGTTAAAAGATTGCACTTCCAGTGCCCATCTGGCGAGGCGACCGGTTGGTGATTTGAGGGTAAGAAGCCATTTCAATGGTTGGTGGTCGGATACCACAGTAACAAGTGTACCCTCGATGTATCCGCGAAACTTCTTTAACGCCCACACAACGGCCAATGCTTCCCGTTCCGTTGTAGAGTAGTTTTTCTCTGCTTGGGTAAGCAGTCTGCTGGCATACTCAATTGGATGTTCTTCAGATCCTTCGCCTTGAAGTAATACGGCCCCGAGCGCGTAATTACTTGCATCGGTACGTATTATATATGGTTTGGTACCATCCGCTTGCTTCAGAATCGGTGGGGAAATGACGCATTGTTTTAGAGTTTCGAAAGCTTTCTGCTGCGAAAAACTCCATTGCCATGATGTGTTCTTTTTTGTTAAATTGCTTAAAGGCCTTGAGATTTCTGCAAAATCTTTTATATAACGTCTGTACCATGAGCATGTTTGTAGGAAAGATTTAACTTCTTTTACGTTTTTGGGTGGTGGTATATTCTGGATGGCTGATGTCTTCTCAGGATCTACCTCGATTCCGTTCTTCGTAATCCAAAATCCTAGGTATTTTACTCTAGACACAGCAAAATGACATTTTTCTCTATTTGCACGAAGTTTAAATAAGAGTAATCTTTGGAAAACACTTTTTAGATCTGATATATGTTTTTCAAAAGTTTCTGATAAGACGATTATGTCGTCTAAATACGTAAGAGTTAGGATGTCGCCGAGGCCATTCCTGAAACGATCCATAAGGCGTTGAAATGTAGCTGGTGCCGTTTTGAGACCCATTGGCATTCTCAGAAATTTAAAGGTTCCAAAAGGACACACGAAGGCTGTTTTGTCCTGGTCATCCGGATGGACTTGAACTTGGTGGTAACCTGATTGTAAATCTATTGTTGACATAAATGACGTTTGTTTGGCTTCATGGAGAAGCTCATCCATTCTGGGTAATGGGTAAGAGTCAGCCACTGTAATTTCGTTTAACTTTCTATAGTCTATGCAAAGACGCGCTTTACCATTTGGTTTCGGTACGAGAACCACTGGTGAAGCATAAGGAGATTCACACTCCTCGATGATTCCATCTTTCAAAAGCCTATCAAGTTCTTGCTTAAGGAGTTCTTTCTTGACTGGATTCATTCTATATGGTGGTACCGCTACTGGTGAGTGGTTGCCGGTATCTATTTTGTGCTGGATGAAAGGGGTTGGTTCTCCCCCTGGACTAAAGATACCTGAAAACTTTTCTAACAATTTACATAATTGTAACCTTTCCTCAGTAGATAAGTGACTGCCTTCAGTTTCCTTTAAAACACAAGTGTTCAGTTTAGGAGGTTCGATAACTTTATCAGATGACATAGTGCTACAGTTTTGTAAAGGTGAGTCAAAAGTGTCTTTATGACCAGGTGAGTCAAAAGTGTCTTTATGTGGCTTACAAGGTGGTACAAATACATCTTTTTTAAAATTGAATCTTTTCCTAGGATTACAGTTGAAATACCATTTTTTGTTTTGGGTATCTAAGCTAATACCAGCTTTGGATAAAAAATCAGTACCAAGGAGGGTACGATTATCTTTAGCTGTCGGTAACGCGTATATTGTAGTAGGAATTCTTTTCCCCATTAGTTCAATGTCTACATCGGTGTTATAAACTTCAGAGAACTTCGACATTCCGTCCGCGAGTGTTACATTTAAATTTACTTTATGAAAATTTATCCCTTGTTCTCGGAGGAGATTATACAGGGTTTCACCAGCAACAGTGTGGCTAGCCCCAGTGACAGCACATGCTAGACCCCACATACCATTTACTTTAATCTTCATTAACATTGCCTGGGGTTCTTGTATCGCACACGTTTGAAATTTCAAGCAGCTAACCTGGGCGGAATGAACTTTAGCGTTCGGCGTACACGTAGGACATTTTGCCTTTACGAAACCCGGTTTCCCACAGCCATAGCAGCTAATAGGTCTTTCATAATTTTTACTAACAGTTCTATTTGTTGAGTATTTACGATTAACACCATTCTTACAATTTTTAAATTCATTACTGAACTTGTACTTAGAATTTTCCTTATGTTGTTCTTGTTTTGTGTTTCTACCTTTTAGGTTTCTAATTTCTTCGTAAGAATCTAGTTTATCAACTAAAGAAACTGGATCGTTCCACTCGCTCCAGTGGTCTAAAAAATGTTCTTTGTAATCAGGGGGACACTTCTTTTTTATTTGATCTGAAATTATTAGATCTTTCAACTGATCAAACGTAGTGACATTCAGCTCATTGAGCCAACCTTCAAAAAAATTTCTTAAGTCATAGAAGTAATCTCTCCACGTAGAATCTGGACTTTTCCTGTGTTGTACGAAGGATTGTCTTAATTTTTCCGCACTCATCTTGAATCGGCGTAATAAAATCTTTTTTATTTCCGCATACTCCTGTGGGTTATTCTGAGAATCCGATTCTATTGCAATTAACTTTGAAATTTCAATAGGTAAAAGCCCTATCAGGTATACTACCCATTTTGATTCTGGTATTTTTAAAAAAGTCAATTGTTTCTCAAAAAGGTTTAAAAATGTACTAATGTCATCTACCTTTGGGTCAAATTGAGGAATTAACCCCTTAATTTCAAATTTAGATACATCTGAATTACTAGGTGTAAGAACGGTTTCTGTTTCTGTAGCATGGGTTATATTTTGTAACTTAAGTTTCTCTAATTCAAACATACGGTCATCATTTTCCTTTTGAATTAATCGCGCTTCATTTTCTTTCCTTTCAGTTATCAAATTATCGAGCAATTCTTTAGTGAATTCTTCATCATACCCTGCACCTTTAAGAATTGCATTCTTTAAATCTATTATTTTGTAATCCTCTTGAATTGCGATGTTAAGCTCACTGGCTAAATTAACTAGATCTTGCTTCTTTCCTTTAGCAAGGTACGCCATAATTCAACTTTTATAATATCTAAATATTCTCTAAATGTATTTATACCAATTTATTCATTTAACCAAAAATAAAATTTTTGAAAACACTTCGGCACATGAATAACAATTCCATTTAAAGTATAGTTCAATTACTAGATAAATCTACTCAAATAAGAACCTTGATTCTCTTTAAAGCAATAAGCTTTAAGCTATGAAATGAAGTTTATCTTCTTTTAAACAACAACAGAATAAAATAAAATGAGATCACTGATTCACCTTATACAATGTCTACAGCTCAAGACAAAACAAAACTTTATTAGCGGCAACGGCGTCAAAAGTCAGCACATCTGTCTGCTGAGAACAGAAAGCAGAAATATACACTTGTTATTCTCTTAGTTTTCAGTGTGAAAACGAAATTCGGGAGAACAACTTTTTTCAGGATGAAAAAATAGTTTTCCTTTCTTTTCAAAAGTTAGAATTCAGATATGAAAATTATTCAGATTTTCAAGCTTCAGGCACCAAAGGAACTGGCATACGTATATTAAATTTGATCTGGATGATCAAAACAAAGCTAAACAAGTATTTTCTTCGATCCGGATGATCAGAATGAACTGAATTCAGGGTGAATTCTAAACCAAAATTTTTCTTATATTTGCCAGGATGACAAAATTAAGAAAGTTCCTTGAGTGCTTGATCAAAAGTAAAAATCACTTATCTGCAGATATATCCTTTGTCATTGTTCGGGCCACGGGTTGGGCGCCATTTGTGCCGGTCGGCTAGCTTTATGGGCAGAGAGCAGGGGCGTAAGGGAAAAAGACGTAGATCATTCCATGAAAACAGACCACTTGAGACAACAACACATTTTACTAACGAGAACAACGGTTACAACACACAAGTTACATTTAGAATGAATAATCACTATCTCAGAACATACGGTAGATGCTACGCGCGAATACGCGAGCGAAGAGAAGGGATGAACGAACGTTCTCTCGCCGGCAGGGGGAGCGTCGCATGAAAGAAAGATGATATAGGAGGCGCGCTACACATTTAATTTTAGCCTGAAGGCCGTTGTACTTACTCGACATATTGGCAGCGTTATCGTAGGATTGACCTCTACAGTTTTTTATATCAATTTTTAGTTCACTTAGTTTTTTTTAGAACAGAGTTTTCTAAAGTTTTAGCATAGTGTGATTCAATGGGAATAAACCCGAAAAAGCTCTCTTTAATATTTCCCTTTTTTGTAACATATCTTATGATAAAACTTAGCTGGTCTACGTGACTTATGTCGGGAGTAGAATCTCAAATGAGAGAAAAATGTACAGATTCTTGTACATTTTTTACAAGTTCATCTATTAAATAAGTTGCCATCAACCTCAAAAATTCTTCAAATATTCCATGGGACAAATAATTTGTTTTGCCACTCCCACTGCCATCATTCTTATATTTATCCATGTGAGCTTTTAGAAATTCGTCATACTCAACAAGATACTCCAATACGAAGGCAGTTCAGAAAAATTGAAATTTTTAAGTTCATATTTAGTTTACTAGGAAAAAGAATTTAAACTATATGGTCACGTTACATAATGCTTTATAAAAGTTTGTTTGTGTTGTGTGATTATGGCAACGCTACGCTAGAGCGATCTGCCAAGGATGGGGGTGCCTTAGTAGTAGGACTTTCTAAGGGGTTCTAACGCTTATTCACGTTACATCTGGAGAAAACCTACAAAAACACCGTTAGATCGACAGCAGCACGACCTGAACCCGAGACCTTCACATTCGGCCGTCTACCATGTTCATTGACATAATCACTGTACCATCATGAGGCGTGCTGTATAAAAGATTTGAAGACGCTTTAAAAAACGACATACATTTTCACACTTTAGGTCAAATAGCTCTTCGGTTAGAGACCTAAAAATTAATATGGCATCCAAACTTTCAGAATTCTCCAAAATATCGCAAAATTATAAATTTTGAACAAATTATCCAAAGTTAATTAATTAATAGATAAAAACGTTGGAAATTGAGTTTTCATCATAAAGATAAGCACAACACACAAGCAAAGAATCATTATTATCTACAAATCTACAATATCGATCTACAAAATTGTTTTGATTGGTTGGTTTTAGATCAAATTATTCATGATTATAATAATAATTTCTTATATTTTAAAAATTTATTCATAATAAGCATGACACCAATTTTGCTTTGACACAGAACAATATTTGAAAATTTACAAATTAAGAATAATTAGGAATAATTATGTATGAGTGTATATATATATATATATATATATATACAGTGGCGTATGCAGACTTCCTTCAAGGGGGGGGGGGTTATAGACATAACTTTGTGTTAAAATGCTTAATATTTAAGCTAAAAAGTGAAAATTTATGGACATTTTGTTAAAAAATTTTTGACAAGGGGGGTGTTTGAATCCCCCAACCCCCCCTTGCATACGCCACTGCGTATCCCCCCTACCCCTAAATGTCCTCAGACCAAGGCAACCCCCTCCCCCAAACCAATAAACAGATAATCCCTCGTCTAGGCTTGCCACAGCACAAAGTTAAATTTACTATTTAATTCTGAGTATTCTGAGTACTAGTATTCTGAATACTTCTGAAGCTGTGATTTTTCAAGATATTCACAGCAAAAATTTCTTATTTAATTTTATAACCAATAGGGATTTCTTGAAAATTTCCAAAATATGAACCTCAGAGTTTGCATAAATAAAAAGTGGAAATGATAGTGAAAGTAAAATACCTTGAATGACTAATATTTTCCTTTTTTAGTTCTTGAAATAATTATAACATTACTGATTTTTAAATACGCATTCATAGTTTAAAACAAGTCACAATGAGCGACATAGCAAAAAGAGGCTGCGGGGCCTGGTCCACCCCGGGCCCCAGCTGAAAACAAATGTATCGGTAAAGGCCGAACACCAAAAATTAGAAAGAATGGGGCAGCAGAAAATACGGCGGCAATTTAAATGATTGCACCAGGCACCAATAATCTTTGCTATGCCGCTGGTTGCAATATTAAATAACATTTGACAGCATTTACAATTTTTAATAAAATGTAACATATCTTACGTTTGAGGGTTCACTTGTTCTGCAACTAAGTACTACATCGGATCTTCTAAATACAAATTAAGAGAAACACAACACAAAATTTGAAAAACAAAACACCATAACAAATTTGTCAGAGTGGTAGTTTAGCACACAGCACTTTGAATCGGAGTGATTGACTAACTGAAAACTTGGATGAGAAGAGCAATGGATATGCGTTGCGCACAAAGCTATAGTACTTAATATATCCATGACTCAAATTACCGTGTTTACGAAACCCATACAGCCCTGTGGGAGTTTATGGATAGTCGAATTTTTCTCACTGTATTGAATGCAACTATCTCTTTGTTGGGTTTGGGTGGTCCAATCTTCGTTGAAGTGAATAATAAATAACCTACAGCCCTTAGTCTAATTAAAAGCCCCTTCTTTTCCGCTGGACAGCTATATGGCCTAGAGCAGGGATGGGCAAACTTTTTCGGTCGTGGGCCAAAAATCGAAAAAAAAAAAAAAAGTTTGTCAGGCCAAGATAAATTTTTCTAAAATTTTAAAAACAATATACAAGTATTACAATTTAAATATGTTAATGAGATGAATGAAATTGCGATTTAATTTTTAAAAGTTCCTTATATTGAGGTTCGAAGTGAGATGCACTGATTCTAAGGAACGAAGCTAAATGCTCATCTGTCAGACAACTTCTGAAAGAATTCTCTCTAAGGTTCATAGGTGAAAACACTTGTTCACATATATAAGATGAAGCAAACATAGCACCGATTTTCTGGGAGTGAGATATTAAATTTGGGAAACTTACTTTCGATAGTAATTTGTAAAACTCTGGTATATTTAGAAACAACTGCTTGAGATGATTGTTAGATTGCAATTCAATTAATTCAAGCTGCAAATCTGACCTCACTGCTTTACAATTTACATTGAAAGGCATGGTAAAAATATCCAATTCTGTTTCAATGGCACTGAAATCTTGAAATCTGCGTTCGAACTCAAAGTGCAATTTTTTCAAGAAATCTTCATAATTCTTAATATGGATTTATATAAATATACATATATTCTGTCAATTTCCGTCGGACCGGCAAATTAAAATTCCATCCGCGGGCCGGATAAAACCCTCCGGTGGGCCGGATTTGGCCCGCGGGCCGTAGTTTGCCCATCCCTGGCCTAGAGGCTGGGCAGCAGGGAAGAAACAGAATGAACTGTTCAAGGGATATGAAATCTGATTCCTTCTTATCAAGTTTGTACCTTGTTCGCAACGTATTGCTTCACTTTTGCGCTTATTTAGTTTTTCGGAGAATTTCCAGGCGGTCGGGCTCCCCCCTCCCCCGAGAAACAAGCGCCGAACGAAGACTTTATGCGTGCTTTGAAATTTGTGAAATATTTTTTACATTACATAAAATAACGATAAATATTGGTAAACAAGTTGAAAAGCGCGGGGCCCTTACGAGCGCGGGGCCTAAGGCGTACACCTATTACGCCTTATGGGAAATCCGCCACTGGCCTCTACTTATCCCAGTGAGCCATGATCCTTATAAATAAAAACGAAATTCTGTTTGTCAGTTTGTGGATTTGGATAGTATACAAATCCCCAAAAATGGACCTATCAGCCTGAAATTTTGCACACATATGTAAAATAATATAGAATAAATGATAGTCCACACTTTAAAACTTTGAAAGTCCACCCGTTCCCGGAATTTAAGAGATTTTTTATGTTCTCCACGCAGAAAGCTTTCCGTAATTGTAACCCCTGTAGTGAAAAAAGTGTGAAATAAGCATCGTGGTTGTCATGTGTGGCGATTTTGCCGAATAAAATGTTTTAAATTCTTAAAGTAAAAATAAAAGAATAATAATGATTTTTTTTTTGTTAGTTTATATTTGTAGTTTATGTTTGTTTATATATGTAAAATTTTTTAGTTTGGCGAAAAATAAAACGGCTATATGCCGATTTTGAGAAAGTGAGTTCTAGCGGTTTGTACAGTTTTCCGCTTGGCGCAATCTACTGAGAGCTTAAGGAAATAGATTTTTAAAAACAAGTGCATAGGTTTTATTAGAATACAGCCAGAGGCGGATCTACGGGGGGAACCCCTCATTGAAACTGAATTTTGACTAGATAGAATAGAGTTTTGATGCTTAGTTAAAAACTGCGTGTATGCCGTCTAAAATGTTATTTTGAAATTTTAATTTACTTTTTTGATTTATTACTTTGATTTTTAGACTTGACATCAATCAATGGTTTTTAACCCTTTCGTCCCCAGGCTACAGGTATTTTCAAAACTTGAGTCCCAAGGATTCGCCCGAAATTTCGTCTCCTCCTTGAAACATTTCGGTTTCTTTTAAGGATGATCAGTAACCTAGTTGTACTATATATACGTGAGTAGCGCAGAACAGCTAATTGTTTGAACGGGTTATGGCAAATGCAGAGAACTATGTATGAGCGATGATGTCCATTCACCCCCTGCAAAGTCATTAAAAAGGGGAGCTAAAAATACGTATAATTCACTGTTAAACATAAACAGTCTTTGCACGCGCCTTGTGTGGTGCGCGTCTCAGATTCTGTACTGATGTGAGATACCTTATGATACATGTACACACAGACCTCAAAATATTACACATAGACCAGACACCCCTATGATTTCTCTAAATTGATGTGACTAAAGTGATCGGAGGCAGTGGGAGGGGCTGAGAGCTACCAGATGGTCCCGAAGATGGTTTACAAGTTCATGAACAAAAGATCGGTACTCTTTCGCTTGGTGAAAGGGGAAAGCGCAGCGACCCCCCCCCCCGAAGGAAGAGGGGTGAATTCGCCAATCGTCATTTTTGGGACCCCCTTGGCAGCTGACCGCTCCTCCTACAGCTCCCGATGATTTTAGTCACAGCGAAAGCGTAAGGGTTGTCTGGTCTATGTGTATTTTGAGGTCTGTGGATGTGCATAGTGAGGGGATGGGGGAGTGTAACATAGACATCAAGTGACTAGGAATCCCAAGTGGCTATCTCCTGTATCATTGTGAAAGGTTCTTTTGTTCCGCCATTTGGATTTTCAGGGGTATTTTGAAAGAATAGTATTACTATAACTAATTTTCCTTACCAGGTTTTCGGACATTTACTGTTTATACAAAAGTACACCCGTTTTGAATGTTTAGGAATGGTGGAAGAATTTCCTGGAAGTACTGTAGTCCTTTCTAAGCAGGCTTCAAAATCTTAGCCCATTGAAATTGCTTTCGCCGCTTGGTCGTTCTTTTCGGGTGAAGCGCTAGTGTGATTCATTTGTTCTCTATTTAGCCCCGTTCGTGTGTAGAATTCAGTGGCGGCCCGTGGTCAAAACTGTTAGTGTAGCCGGAAGCATATGAGCCCCCCCCCCCTCCTCCGGACAGGAATGGAAAATCTTTGTTACTGAATTCGAAAGCTGGCGGATTAAGCCCTCACCGAGGAAAAAAAAAAGAAAATTACATAAAAATGTAAGAGATCCTATTTTACTACCATAAAATGGACATAAATTTCAACCAGCCGCTCTTATCCTCAAAATTGCATTAATCCGTGTCTGATTCGAAGTTTCCTTAGAATTTTCTTTTGTAATGATAACTTGAGAAGAAAAGAAAAAAGAAAGAAAACTTACTTATTTTTTATAAGTCAAATCAATCCTCCTTTCTTTTAAACTTGCGAATCGGTCAGTGATGTCCTCATAAAAAGGCGTTGTTTTAATTCAGATATCAATAATTTTAAGAGCTCTTTAAAATTTCACAAGGTTAAAGAATTTTCTCGCTCGCCATGTCCTGTAAATGCCAGTTCTTGCTTACTTAAAAACAATACTGCTTTGATGGGTAATTGTCCATTCATAAGCGTCTATTCAGGCTTACCTTCTTGTTAAATTCAGCAATATAAAGTCTAGAGTTTTCCGAACATATATTCTCCTTAACCCCCCCCCCCTCACTTCTCCAGCCAGTCAGTTAGTCGAATTGACAAGTGCAGCCGTCGTTAGAAAATCTTTCATCAGCTGTATCTTAGTTACATACTCCCTATGCCGGAGACACTGCTTACATAGTCGTTGCCATGGCAACGGTGCAGCCAATTTCGTTATCAGCTATGAGGACTGTATTAAGACTCACAGTTGAATTGCGGGAAGATTAAAGGGCTTTCTTTTCTGAATGAGCGATCCGGCAGTTACTACAATACGTTTTTTTTTTTTTTTAGATTTCTTTTAAATTTACCATAGAAATTCCATAATTCAGTGGCGCACACAAGGGGGGGGTCTAGGGGATCCGGACCCCCCCATCGGCTTTGATTTTTTTTTTTTTTTTGATTGATTATTATCCTATATCTATAGTAAATAAAATAATTCCAAAAAAAGGTAGCAATGGTTTCAGTTCTAATACATAAAAAAAGAAATTTTTTTCTCGTTTTCCTCAACTTTTCATAAACGAACTGAAAGCAAACATAAAACACCATCTCGTTCTCAAAACTGTACAACTATTACTTTGCTTCCTATTGTACTGTCTAGTGTATTCTTAGGGAACTGGATGGGATGAGTTGTGATGAATTCCATCTAACTAAAACGAGCTATTTCATCACTGATTTTTGTCAATCTGGAACATCCCTAAAAGTTCGACCCCCCCCCCCCCCAGCCGAAAATCCTGTGTGCGCGCCTGCCATAATTCTAATCTGAATTTAAGAAAATTAGTAGAATAAATTATTTTAAAGTATGTGCTGATAATTTCAAGTGCAGCCCGGCAGTACTTGCTGTATCCCACGAGCCGCCACTGGTAAAATTTAATAATGCAAATATTATAGCCTCAAGAAAGCGGTCATTGAATCGTAATATAGGTGATTATTTTATGAAAATTCCGAAAAATGATAATTTGTCTAGTGAGAGTGAAAGCGCAAATCATCAGGAAGAAATCATAAATGCACAGCCCCAGAACAAGCTATTTCAAGGAGAACAGCACTCACAAAATATACCACATGCATCACTAACAGGCAGTTTATAAAGGGGTGCATTATTAGAAAGAATACAATGATATCACTATGGAAAAAAGAGCTATGATTTAAATTAATTTTTTCAGACATTGTTTTTCCTATGAAGTTCTAGCAGGTTCGAGTATTTTATTTTCCATAAATAGGAAAGCACGTCCATAATTACGCCTATATAGATGTCTATAAGACGTCATATGGGCGTCCTACAGTGCCATATTGACGTAAAAGGAACGAGAAACCGACGAATCCTGGATGTTTAATGGGCATGTCAACTTGTCTATATGACGTCTTCTAGGAGGGTTCTGAACAAGTTTGTGTTATCTGGGATGCATTCGGAATTTAGTCTGTTTAAAAGAAAAAGATTTTAATTACAGATCTATAAATGAAATTCTTAACGCATTCTGAAAAATTTAAGGACGCACTTTAGCTGAACACGGGCTCCGGGGCGATGCTTCGCCTGTCCCCCCTCCCTCTCGTAGGGGCTGTGGATAACTGCACCCAAATTATTGAAGACCCAGTAACTTAGCCCCCCCCTTTACCCAATCCTAGATCCGCCACTGAATACAGCGTTAAATTTTTATAATCCGTGCAATAATCCGTTGACGAAAAGTGGTACGTACGGATATTTGAACACGGAGGATATTTTTACGCAATCCATTTTGATATAACTTGACGCTAGGTGGCGCTGCAGAGCGTCAAATTCTATTCCGTTGGACCGCTTGCTATGAAAATACCATTCAACCAATTTTGATGAAAATTGCTATTTATGGATATTTGAACACAGAAAAGGTTTCTTTGCTATCCATTTTCCTTAAGCTTGCCGCTAGGTGGCGCTTCATAATGTCAAATTCTATTCCGTTCGACCGCTTGCTATGCAAGTACCGTTCAACCATTTTTGATGAAAATTGGTACACACGGATATTTGAAGACGCAGAATATTTTTACTTTATCCATTATGTGTATGGATATTTGTATTATATGTTTACCTTATCCATTTACGTGTATGGATATTTGAACACGGAGAATATTTTTACACTATTCATTTTGCCATGACTTGCCGTTAAACGGCGCTGCAGTATATCGAATTCAATTCCGTTCGACCGCTCGCTATGGAAGTACCTTTCGACCGATTTTGACGAAAATTGGTACACACGGATATTTGAAGAAGTGGAATATTTTTACACTATCCACTTTGCTATAACTTACCGCTAGATGGTGCTGCAGAACACCGAATTCTATTTCGTTCGACCGCTTCCTACGCAAGCACCGTTCAGCTAATTTTGATGAAAATTGGTACACACGGATCCCAAACTGCACATAAGCAAAAATCAAGCTTGACATTTCCTTGAATTTGACGTATTCATACAAGCTTGACTTTAGCTTGATTTTAGCTTGCAGTGTGCAGTGATGGCGCCATCTGTGAAAGAGAATGGACATTAATATTCTAGCGTTTCTCAAATTTGCTGAAAGTTCGTAAAAGATGTGTTTTATTTTATTACCAGTGCCATATTACCGGCAGGGCAAACGGGGCAACTGCCCAGGGCCTACAGATTTTAGGGCCCAAAAATCTTACATCTTATACTTTTGTAGTTTTAACCCTTTATCAGGCAGTGGTAAAATACTTACCACCTACGGTCTATTAAATACAGAAATCAATTGTCATTAGTGAATTTTCTGATTTTTGTTCAGTTATATTGGATGTATATTTTTTCCATACGTCTAGATTCTAATAATATTTGGCTTATGAACTTTTCTTTCATTCGCAATTTTAAGGAAAGCTCGAATAATTACTCGAAAATTGAGCATAAGAATCATCGTTTTTAATTATGTATTTTTGCGTTTAATTCCGTGTACAAGCAGCAGGTAGTTTTCCGACTTTGATTTTGTGCATAATTAATGTATTTTCCTGCAAAATTTCTATGTTTGTTTAGTACTTGTTTCTCCAATTTTCACGTAGGATATTACAGTAGCGGAAAAATATATGATTTAATTCTAAAAAATGGGCCAGAAAAATTCCAAGTAATTTCGACTCTCTGCACATGCCCTCGCCTTATAAAGGGTTAAAATAAAATTAGAAAGGATAAAAAAAAATTCAGAAGTTAAATAATTTTTTTTATTATAAAGTATGAACAATGAAAATAATTCAAATTTACATTTGTATAAATTAATTTAAACTTATTTTTAATTCTTCGAAATGCTCTATATCGATATAGCATACCAATATGTAGGAAAATAACTAACCACATTTGTAAAGAGAATTTTTAGCGTTAAAAAATACCAAAATTTATCAATTATTTGTTACTTTAAGAAATATTTACAAAAATGAATAAAGTGTTTGTATTCCATACATGTTAGCAACTGTGATATAGCATTTCGAAGTAACGTTTAACTATTTGTTTCTTTGGTTTCAGATTACTTAACACAAAATTTGTGTTAAGTAAGTAAACCCATTCTTAACACAAAATTTGTTTTAAGAATGGGTACGATATTTAAAAAGCTTTCAGTATGAACCGATCATAATCTTTTTTTTTTTTTTTTTTTTTTTTTTTTTGAGGAGGGGGGGGGTTATTGCAAGGGGCCCAATTTTTTTCTTCTGCCCAGGGCCGACAGTTGTCTTGACCCGGCTCTGTTTATTACGCACAAAATCTGGACATTAGAACACGCAAGGGGAAGGAATGAATGGGATAAGCCCCTGTGAAGTGTAACACGAGGGGAGTTTTAGTTTTAATTACATCTAATTAACATTAGTAATTCCATTAACTAAGTATTTAGCCCTAAAAATAAAATTTAATATAATTAACACAATTTAGTTAGTTAATATACTTCACTTTATGGGTGGTTCACCATAGAATTAAAAAAAAAGTTTGTATATTTCCAAATATGGAAATTCTTCAAAATAAAATACAAGTATACTACGAAATTGATTTTAAAATCAGTCGTTTGTCTCGATTTTGGACAGCAGTATTGCTCATGAGTGTTGCGAAAGTTTTAAAACGTGTGCTGCTCTTAAGTTTATATTATGTTTATTTCCCTATTAGTAGAGTCTCTACATAACATTATTTTAATTTTAATGCATCCCATGGAAAAATAAAAGAAACAAATAACACATCGCCCACTTATCAATCTGGCGAGAAAACGGTGTGAATTCACTTCAAACTTTAGTCATAACTGCACGAAGCTTAGTAGCTGAATGGATAGCGCGCTCGCCTACCAACCGAAAGGTCCCGGGTTCTATTCTAGCTACGGACACTCGATGGAAACAGATTAAATTAAATTGAAATTTCAGCGTAGAGGGGAAAATGCGTGGCAAAGTAAAATATGTGGGGCGAGTTCGCCGACCGGCGCCCGTGTATTTAGGAATTTTTTTTTTATGAAAATTTTTTAAGCTTGAAATTAAGCTTGCTATGTCAAGCTTGAAATGTCAAGCTTAATGCAAGCTGGGCAAGTGTAAACTAGAACACTTGATTCAAGCTTGCATTAACCCATTTGTGCCTGGATATTTTTGCGACTTTCTACGATTTTTACTGATAACTGAAATAATAGATAAATTTCTGATGTCAACTTCTTGAACAAGGGATGATTTCTTTTAAAATCATTATGCATAAAAATCGAAATTTCAACATCCTACTTGGTCATGTTAAAATATTTTGTAGAGTTGAGGCTTAATACTCATGAATAAAGGTTAGGAAAAATAAATAACGTTTTCGACTAATAGTGAAAATGCCGTCCCAAAAAAGGGACACTAGGCATAAATGGTTTAAGCTTACACGCTTGAAATTTTAAAGCTTAATTCAAGCTTACTGACTTGATAAATCAAGCTTGCTGCAAGTTTGATGTGCTGTCTGGGATATTTGAAGACGTAGAATATTTTTACACTATTCATTTTGCCATGACTTGCCGCTAGATGGCGCTGCAGTACATCGAATTCAATTCCGCTCGACCGCTTGCTATGAAAATACAATTCAACCGATTTTGACGAAAATTGGTACACACGGATATTTGAAGAAGTAGAATACTTTTACACTATCCATTTTGCTATAACTTAACGCTAGATGGTGCTTCAGAACCCCGAATTCTATTTCATTTAAGCGCTTGCTGTGAAAATACTGGTCAACTAATTTTAATGACAATTGGTACTCATGGATATATCAACATAGAGAATACTTTTACGCTATCCGTTTTGCTATAACTTGCCGCAAGATGGCGCTGCAGCGCATCAACTTCTATACCGTTCAACCAATCACCATAAAAAATTTTATGCCTACACATTTGAGCACGGAGAATACATTCTAACTAATCATTTAGCTGTTACTCACTTCTAGATGACAATGCAGCGCATTAATACTTTAACTCGCCATTAGATGGCAATGCAGCGCACCAGCTTCATGACCGGAAAATCGATCTCTATGAAAATTGATATAGATCGATACTTGAATATGGAGAATGTTTTCGTGTTATCCATTTTGCTATAAATAGCTACTTCATCGTGCTGTAGCACATCATTACTTTAATTCGCCAATAGATAGCGCTGCAACGTATCAACTTCTTACTTTAATTCGTCTATTGATGGCGCTGCAGCATATAAAGACTGTTCAACTGATCGCTATGAAAACTGGTATAGATAGATATTCGAACATGGAGAATATTTTGGCGTTATTCATTTTGCTATAACTTGCCACTAGATGGCACTTCAAACCAATAACTTCAGGACCGTTCAACTGATCGCCATGAAAATTAGTAAACATAGATGTTGAACGAAAAAAATTTTTTCGCCGCATCCGTTTAGCTATAACTCGCCTTCTGTATCGTTCAATCTTTCAAATTGGTACACACAGATATTTGAGCACGGAGAATACTTTTACGCTATCTATTTTGCTATGACTTGCCTCTAGATGCCGATGCAGCGCACCATCTTCAAAGCCCGATCACCTTAAAAATTGGTATACATATACATTTGAGCAGAGAGAATATTTTTTTAATATTCATTTGGCTGTACTCACCACTTGATGGCACTGCAGCCAAAGCCTAATTTCCGGGAGGGCATTCAGGGCAAGCGTAGTGGCCCCCAAATTGTTCTTTAAGTTTAAAAATTTGTAAATTTTGAAAAAGCTTTCGAAAGAGGGTCCCCTAATGAATCTTTTGCCCAGGGCCCCCCAACTCGGCAAATCTGCCCCTGACTGCAGCACTTTATTATTTTAACTCGCCACTAGATAGCACTTGAGCAATCAACTTCCTCATCGTTCAACTAACCGCTCTGAAAATTGGTATACATTTGAACACGCATAATATTTTCTCGTTATCCATGTTGTTTAACGGTGTTATTCGAAAAAATCATGTGATTTTGGTACATAATTACAAATAAACTAATTATGCCAGGCAATTCAAAATTTTGAAACCCTCTCTTTACAAGCTGTATTACATACTACGAAGACAGGTCAATCTGTATCCGTTTCAAAACTTTTAGAAAAAATTCTTAAAAATCGGAAATTTTCGCAAAGCGTGTCACTCTTCGAAAAATATATCAGATGAAATCCGTGTTTAAGATTTTTTTCTGAAAATTTCACAAAAGCCACAGCGTTTTCGCTTATCGTAGTGTGTAAAACAGCTTATGAAGAACCCTCTGGAAATTTTTGGAGACCATGGTGCTATTAGTTTATTTCAATTTGTGTACCAAGACTCAAAACAGAGTTCTTTTTTTTCGAAGAACAGCCTTAACTCGCCCTTTGATGGCGCAGTAGCGCATTATTACTTTAATTCGCCACTAGATGGCGCTGCAGCGTATCTTGACCGTTAAACTGTTTGCTATGAAAATTGGTACACATAGATATTTGATCATGAAAATATTTTGATGCTATTCATTTTGCAAAATCTTTGACAGTTGATGGCGCTGCCCGTGCGAAGAACGGGGAATACAGCTAGTCTATATATATATAAAAATGAATGTTTGTGTGTATGTATGTGGGTGTGTGGGACGCTGAAAAACTCCAAAACCGTTTGACCGATCACCATGAAATTTGGTACACTTAAATCTTTTGTCACGGAGAAGGTTTTTATGCTCATTTTACTCTAGCTCGCCGCTAGGTGGCGCTGCAGAACGTCGAATACTATTCAACCGCTTGCTATGAAAATACCGTTTAACTTATCTTAACGAAAATTGGTACGTATGGATATTTGAACACGGAGAATATTTTTACGCAATCCATTTTGATATAACTTGCCGCTAGGTGGCGCTGCAGAGCGTCGAATTCTATTCCGTTGGACCTCTTGCTATGAAAATACTATTCAACCAATTTTAATAAAAAAATGCCATTTATGGATATTGGAATACAGAGAATATTTTTACGCAAACCATTTTGCTATAAATTGCCGCTAGGTGGCGCTGCAGAGCGTCAAATTCTATTCAGTTGGATCGCTTGCTATGAAAATACCATTCAACCAATTTTGATGAAAATTGCCATTTACGGATATTTGAACACGGAGAACGTTTTTATGCTATCCATTTTCCTCTAGCTTGCCGCTAGGTGGCGCTGCAGTACATCGAATTCTATTCCGTTCGACCGCTCGCTATGGAAGTGCCGTTCGACCGGTTTTTATGAAAATTGGTACACACGGATATTTGAAGACGTAGAATATTTTTACGTTATCTCTTTTGATATAACTTGCCGCTAGGTGACGCTGCGGAACGTCGAATTATATTCCGTTCAACCCTCTTGCTATGAAAATAACGTTCCACCGATTTTGGCAAAAATTGTTACGTATGGATATTTGAACACGGAAAATATTTTTACACTATCTGTTTTGCCATGACTTGCTGCTAGATGGCGATTCAGTACATGGAATTCAATTCCGTTCGACCGCTCGCTATGGAAGTACCTTTCGACCGATTTTGATGAAAATTGGTACACACGGATATTTGAAGATGTAGAATATTTTTACTTTATCCATTTTGCTGTTACTTGACGCTAGATGGTGCTGCAGAACGCCGAATTCTATTTCGTTTAAGCGCTTGCTGTGAAAATAGCAGTCAACCGATTTTGATAACAATTGGTACACATGGATATATGAACATGGAGAATATTTTTACACTATCCGTTTTGCTATAACTTGCCGCAAGATGGCGCTGCAGCGCATCAACTTCTATACCATTCAACCAACTTCTATACCATTCGCACTGCAGCGCATAAAAATTTTGATACTTACACATTTGAGCACGGAGAATACATTCGAACGATTCAGTTAGCTTCTACTCACTACTAGATGGCACTGCAGCGCATTATTACTTTAACTCGCCATTAGATGGCAATGCAGCGCACCAATTTCATGTCCGGGCAATTGATCTCTATGAAAATTGATATAGATAGATACTTGAACACGGAGAATATTTTCGTGTTATCCACTTTTCTATAAATAGCTACTTTTGTGCTGTGGCACATCATTACTTTAACTCGCCAATAGATAGCTCTGCAACATATCAACTTCTTACTTTAATTCGTCTATTGATGGGGCAGCAACATAATTCCAGACAGCACATAAGCTTAAATCAAGCTTGACATTTCTTTGAATTTGACGTATTAATACAAGCTTGGCAGTTCAATTCATTTTAAGCTTGCAGCAAGCTTGGAGAAGTCATTTGAGCTCTCAGGCTTGAATAAACTTAATTACTGCTTGATTTGGAAAGCCACATCCACATAACAAATAATTTATCATCAGTCATAAATGTACTTGACCATAGAATTAAAAAAAAAGATCTATATTTCCAAATATGGAAATTCTTCAAAATAAAATACAATTATACTACGAAATTTATTTCTAAATCAGTCGTTTGTCTCGATTTTGGCCAGTATTGCCCAACATGTGTGTCGCGATATTGAAAGTTTTAAAACGTGTGCTGCTTTTAAGTTTATACTATGCTTATTTCCTTATTAGAAGAGTCTATAAATCACAGATAACATTTTAATTTTGATTCATCCCATGGAAAAATAAAAGAAACAGATCGGCATCGGCCGCTCATCGATCTCGCCAGAAAACGGCGTGACAATGATAACAGTCACTTCAAACTTTAGCCATATCGGCGCGAGGCAGACAGGCTGAACGGTTAGCACGCTGGATATCGAACCCTTAGGCTCCGAGTTCTATTCCAGCGGCGCACGCTTGATGGAAACAGATTAAAATAACTTGAAATTTCAGCATAGGGGGAAATGAGTAGAAAAATAAAATATGTGGGGCGAGTTCGCCGACTGGCGCCCCGTGTGTTTAGGAATTTTTTTAAAGCTTGAAATTAAGCTGGCTATGTCAAACTTGATTCAAGCTTGCTATGCCAAGCTTAGTGCAAGCTGGGCAAGTGTAAACTTGAACACTTGATTCAAGCTTGCATTAAGCTTACACGCTTGAAATTTTCAAGCTTAATTCAAGTTTATTGACTTGATAAATCAAGTTTGATGCAAGTTCGCTGCGCTGTCTGGGTAAAGACTGTTCAACTGTCCCTATGAGAACTGGTATAGATAGATATTCGAACACGGAGAATATTTTGGAGTTATCCAGTTTGCTATAACTCTCCACTAGATGTCACTTCAAACCAATATCTTCAGGACCGTTCAACTAATCGCCATGGAAATTCGTAAACATAGATGCTTGAACGAAAAGAAGATTTTTCTTAGCATTCGTTTAGCTATAACTCGCCTTCTGTACCGTTCAACCTTTCAAATTGGTACACACAGATATTTGAGCACAGAGAAAACCTTTACGCTACCTATTTTGCTACGACTTGCCTCTAGATACCGATGCAACGCACCAGCTTCAAAGCCGTTCGACCGAACACCTTAAAAATTGGTGTACATACACATTTGAGTAGAGAGAATATTTTTTTTAGTATTCATTTGGCTGTACTCAGAACTTGATGGCACTGCATCTGCAGCCCTAAAGTTTATTATTTTAACTCACCACTAGATAGCATTTCAACAATCAACTTCTTGATCGTTCAACTAACCGCACTGAAAACTGGTATACATACACATTTGAACACGGAGAATATTTTCGCGCTATCCATTTTGCTTAACACTCGCCCTTTGATGGCGCTGCAGCGTATCTTGATCGTTAAACTGTTTGCTATGAAAATTCGTACATATAGATATTTGAACATGAAAATATTTTGATGCTATCCATTTTGTAAAAACTTCGATAGCTGATGGTGCTGTGCCAAATCATCTTCTTCGCCGTTCAAACGATCGCCACGAAATTCTTTATGCATGATTATTGAACGCAGATAATATTTATGAGATATCAATTTTGCTATATCTACTCATTATGATAATTAGTAATTACAACAAACCGTAATATAAAAAAAAGTATCCATTCATTCCCGGGCGAAGAACGAGGCATTCAGTTAGTATACAATATGACTGCTTATAGATAAAAATGAATGTCGGTATGTGTGTATGAAGTTGAAAAACTCCAGTACCGTTTGACCGGCCACCATGAAATTTGGTTCACCTAAGTCTTTTATCAATGAGAAGGTTTTTATGTTATCCGTTTTCCTCTAACTTGCCACTAGGTGGCGCAGCAGAATGTAGAATTCTATTCAGTTTAGCCGTTTGCTATGCGAATATCGTCCAACCGATTTCGATGAAATTTGGTACACGCGGATATTAGAACACGGAGAATATTTTTCACTATCCATTTTGCTGTAATTTGCCGCTAAATGGCGCTGCAACGCATCAACTTCTATACCTTTCGACAGATCGGCATAAAATTTTTTATACTTATACATTTGAACACGAAGAATATTTTCTGTGTTCCTTTTTATGTTACTCACCACTAGATGCCACTGCAATGCATTATTATTTTAACTCGCCACTAGATGACGCTGCAGCATCAGCAGGCCAAATTCTTGACCATTCAAACGGCCGCTAAGAAAATCAGTACACATAGCTATTTGAACAATGAGAATATTTCGGCGTTATCCATTTTGCTATAACTCGCCACTTGATGGCGCTGTAGCAAATCATTACTTTAATTAACAACTAGATGGCGCTTCAGTGTATCACTTCTTGACTGTGCAACTGTCGCTATGAAAATAGGTATACATAGATATTTGAACACGGGGAAGAGTTTGGCGCTATCCATTTTCCTATAACTTGCCACTAGATGTCAACACATGAACTTTAGAACTATCCAGCTGATCGTCATGAAAATTCGTATAGATCGATATCTGAATGCGAAGAATATTTTCACTATCCGTTTTGCTAAAACTCGCCACTAGATTGCGCAACGCCGCATCGCCTTCTGCACCGTACAAACGTTTGCCTTGAAATTCGGTATGCACGATTATGAACACAATATAACGCGATATCCATTTTGCTATATCTTTTATTACAATCAATAGTAATCACAACATATCATAATATCAAAAAGTCTATAGAGGCTCGTCAAAAAGCTCGTATAGAGGTGGTTGTGCGAATGTTAAAATTTTTTGTAGTATGCTAATGTACCGTAAAAAATTAGAGAAGTAATTTGTCACGCAGTATTTCGCGCCAAGTCGAGCGATGGTTCCATTGTTGTGTCAATTTTGAAAGAACAACACCTAGTTTCAGCAGTACTACAGGGTTATAGTATTACAACAAAATTTGCAAAAAGTGGAATGATTCTCCAGTTTGGCGATACGCCATTGACTAAAATATTCTTTAGCAATGTGCTTGGCGACTTTTTATAGACGGCGATAAGTGCGCCAAGTGTTGTAAATTCCATGTTTTAAAGCTGTGGGAAAACCTTGGAGGAGAGAATAATATTTACTATCCCTTCCTCCAAGGGAAAAACGAACCGAGCAGGCAAGGTCACAATCCAAGAGACGCCAGAGGCGGATCCAGGGGGAGGGCGCAGGGGGCGCGCGCCCCCTCCGAGAAAAATGTATTTACAATAGATAAATGGGGCTTCCACCAATATTAAGTGGGCTTTCCACTAGATGAAATAAGTATTCACGATTTGCGCCCCCTCCGAAAAAAGTTTCTGGATCCGCCCTTGAGAGACGCTACACAGAAACGTGCCAATTCGACAATTTCTTCATAATCCCCCCCCAGGCAGTATGCTAAAGCAAATTTTCTCCAAAAATATTATTGAAGAAATACCTCAGAAATTAAGAGGGAATGAAAACAATATTATTGATGAAGTGGATGGAAATATTTCCGAAAACATACTCTCAGATAACATATTGAAGTCAGTTATAAAAAACCTAAAAATGATGATTGAATTTTTATTAATGTTGGCTTAATCGAATATCTTATGAATAGAGAACATATCACCGTAGCTAAGATAAAATAATTTGCTATGATGACAACGAAATCAATAAATATCCAGTGCAGTTTTTAAATTCTTTGACTGTGAGTGGTTTGGTTTTTTGAAGTAAAACTTCTTTAGGCGCAACTAGTAGTCTAAGAGCCAGCGACCGCCAGACCTTCGTTATAGTATAAAAGCTGAAACTTTCTCTGCGCATACCCCCCCAACAGAGGTAGGAACAATCGGCCACTATAAAGTTTGGATGATCGTGGCTTTGTCAGGTAACAGGTGGCAAAGGTGTATAAAATTGCCGAAAATTTCGTCATTTCATAAAGCTTCATTTTTTTATATGTTCTTCTTTGCAGTACTAGAAATCACTTTATCCCTTGCCAGACACTTTTCCATCGTGGCAAGCCCCCGCCAGACAATCTCAAAGTCATGGAAAACTGTTGTGTTCGTAAACTTCCGCGACGAAGTACGTCAAGCTGTCACAAAGTGCAAGCACATTTTATACTGCTACTTCTGAACTTTCTTACGCGCGAACTTTCTTGCAGCGCGCTCGTAATAGAATTACGCTTTTCAAGACTTTGAGATTGTCTGGCGGGGTTTGCCACGATGGAAAAGTGTCTGGCAAGGGATAAAGTGATTTCTAGTACTGCGAAGAAGAACATATAAAAAAATGAAGCTTTATGGAATGACGAAATTTTCGGCAATTTTATACACCTTTGCCACCTGTTACCTGCCAAAGCCACGATCATCCAAACTTTATAGTGGCCGATTGTTCCTACCTCTGCTGGGGGGTATGCGCAGAGAAAGTTTCAGCTTTTATACTATGACGAAGGTCTGGCGGTCGCTGGCTCTTGCTCTATAGAGAGTAACTCAGATTTTTCTTCTGACGGAAGTAACGCTCAGTAAAGGAAATGACGTATCTTTTTCCCCCTTGCTTCTTCATTCCGCCATGACTGCAAAAACATTGCTATGTCAAGGACAAAAAGCCTGATAATTTCTACACCGTTTGTACGATCCCCTTGAAAATTTCCATAATCATGTATAAAAATATAGAAAACAATCTGCGCTACTTTAAAAATCTGAAAATCCACCCGTTCCCTCATTTTTAAGCGATTTTTCGCTATTTTCAGCAACATTTCATATCCGAGAGTCAAAAAAGTTAATCATTTGCGTGACAAAATTAGCTATTGCAAGTGATTTTTACTTCATATTGACGTCACATTTAACAAGCTTTTTCCAGATTTATAAGTTTAATTATTTGCGGAACAGCTATCGGGCGTTCGTTCCTGAGAACGTGGACTGTGCTCCCTGCGCGTCGACATTACTCCCTACCTGTTTTGAAGCAAGATCTTGTCTGATGACCCTGTTCAGTGGATAAGTGGACCGGCTCTTGTCAGAGCCACTGTGTGAAGTCTTTCGCTGAACAGGCGGCGATCCTGCTGATTGTCTCTCACTGTTGTTACAGGTGGCGACCCAACCCGTCACCTCCGATAAACAAGGCCTACGCACCGAATACAGAAAGTGGCACTATGGTGCATTCCGTTGCTTTACTCACATGTTTTCAATGGCATTAATGCAATATTTAATGGAATTATGAGTAAAAACTTGACATGATTGGTTGCCATGATACATAAATATTGTTTGTCTGTACTTAAATAATATGTAATCTGTTAATATTGCTCATGTGTTTTTGAGTTATTTATAATAATGAGCCAAATGTAAATTTTTGAACAGAATAAAGGTGGATTCATATCTGCCGCGCCGCATCGCAACCATGCCGTACTGTTTCGCCGTTTTGGACCGTTTGCTGTCCTCGCGGCGAGCTTGCCTTGCCTCAAGTAAATACACCAATGCTCTTAAGTAATTGGCTGTAGCTGTAAAAGCTCTTCTGTAATTGGCTGTAGCTTTGCGGTCGCTGCGGAATATCTGTTCTCGCCAGATAATGCGCTAACCCTCGGCGCTCGCCGTGCGGGCGCCGTGTTGCTCCGCCACGTGATGTCATTGCGGCGTCTTAGCGGTGCGGTACGGCCAGTATGAATCCGGCTTAATACTTCGAGCAAAAACAGCAGAGGAAAACAAAGGTTTAAGAACACTGCCATAGAAAAACGCAATAGACCCTACGTACATTCGATACCAACCGACAGAAGAAAACACCAGTTTAGGAACACAGTTAAAGAAAAATACCACAACAAAGACATTCTCTCGATTCAAACCCTACGGGAAAACATTTTAAGAAAACAGTGAAAGAATAATAGTTCAACACGGACACTTCCTGGATGCTGACCCGATATCCAGACGGAACAACGGTTTAAGAACACGGGTATGTAACACCACAAAGAAACAAACACTGGCTGCAAAGGGTTTAAGATCAAAATAAAAGTAAACAAATGGACACTCCGTGGATTCTAACCCAACCTCAAGACGGAGCAACGGTTTAACACGGGGATGGAATACCAAAAAGAAACTGACCCTGGCTGCAATCATTCCCAAACAATAGATAGAACCTGCAGTTTAAAAACACGGACACAGATAAATAATTCGAAACCTACCAGCAGGCGAAATCAACGCTTAAGAATACTGCGATAGAAAAACACTAAAAAAAATTTACACTACCTACATTCGAACCCAACAATCAGAGGAAAACATCAGTTAAAGAACAGAGTTAAAGTATAATACTAAACTATGGACATTCCTCCCATTCAAACCCAAACTCCCGACGGAACAATGGTATAATAATTATCATGAATTACCGGTGATTCTTACTGGAGATTTTAATTTTAATTTTCGCTACCAAGAATCTCAGCCGTCAGTTGATTTTTAAAAAGAAAAATTGGATCTAACTATGAATACTTCTTGACTTCAATCAACAACGCGTTTCGGTACAACGATAGATGCTGTATTTTCAAGAAAGTTAGCAAATTTAGAGAGTAAAATTTATGTTTCACAGTATAGTTAACACAAACCTATAATTTCATACATAAAATATTATGATGACATTCAAGTTCCTATTTCGAATGAATAATATGAATATAACATTTATATAATCTTTGTAAAGTACATGAATAATAAATATAATTAAATTATAATATGATATTTATTTTAAGTTAAAGTTTAATAATTTCAGTGATATTTATCGTAAACGTCAAAGAAGTTTTACTTCAATCGCGCGTAAAGATTACACGCACACACTTTTTTATTTTTTCCGGTTAGCCGGGAGTTAGTGAAAAATTGCCAAATAATTGTGATCTGCGCCAAATTCTTTTAAAGATACAGCGATTTCCAGTACATAGTAGTTGTTTATCCCTTTATATTTTGAAAGTTTAATTTAATTTCGTATTTTCATTAAATTCCACACGTTTACAAAAATTCCTTATTATGTAACCAATAAGCATACAAATTTCTTTTTAGTATATTGGTATTTTTGTAGATATTGAAATCTGTATCTAAATACCATTTTGTATACGGATTAAAATTTCCGCCATTTTTAGCACTCGGGTGCTATTTCTTTCAAGCACGGGATTTTTGTCTACGCGGCGCGCCGTGGTCACTTTTCCGTTTGATCCATATTTTCTGCAGAGTGATTTGATATTGCTAACGGAAACATGGACTATCCCTTCAGATGATTTTCAAATACCAGGATTCATTTTGGTCGAACGGATAGATAGTGGTTTCCAAAACAGAAAACCATCTGGAGTTATGATTTTTATAAAGGAAAACTTAATGAAATGCTTTACCCGTGCCTACACGAGCCAGATCAATAGTGTTCAAATGGTCATTGCGTATATTCAAGATAAAGTGAGATTTGCAGTTATATACGCTAGTCCTCGAATTTCTTATCAAGATAAATTAGACGCTATATTCGAAACGTTGCTGAAAGAGGATGATTGTAAGACTGTTTTAGTAGGAGATTTTAACATAGAATTAAATTCCGATCAAGGATCCAATTTCATAACTGAAATGAGTACTTTAGACTTTCCAATACGCACTCATCCAAAACATTTCACCACTACGGGCCAAACAACAATTGATGCAATTTTCAGCAACAAAAGTATTTATTTGAGCACTTACAGTTATCATTTTCCTCTATATGGCAGAATAGATTAAAAAAAAAAAAATCTGAAATTCTTCCAGCCGAGTGCGTAAATAAAATCTGGAAGAGTTTCAGACCTTTTTTTTTGGAGGGGCGGGGGGGGGGGGAGGAGACAGTGTTTCAAAAGTAGTCTTTAAACGTTTCCCAGGAAAAAAACAGTTGGCGGGTTTTGCACCTGGCTAACAGAAAAATACCATAGTTTGCCACCACATAAGTTAGTAAATTGCATCGTTATATTAATAAGAAATTTAAATGCAAAGGAAGCATTAGTCAATGAACCCATCAAGTTTATACATCGTAATGCTATTGATTGCGAAGTTTGAACTAGAACAGCAGGCAATAAAAGAATTTTAATTCCACTTATAAAATATTCTGGTACTATTTTACCATATCCTTTCAAAAAACTCAATTTCCAAATATACCTGCATTTGCGATGACAGTAAATAAATTTCAAGGACAATCATTCGAAAAAAGGGCAAATTTATTGAGGCAGCAAGGTTTCATACATGGTCAGTGGTACGTAGTGCTGTAAAAGTAACGACAAAATGAGTATCCGTATGTATTTGTTACTTAGATGTTCGCTATTCGTTACTCGTTACTTTCGTTACTACTAATAGAATCGGTAATAGGGTGTTATATAGTGCCCCATAACAACACATCCGGGACAGTGTTGTTATGGGTATATGCCGCCCATACATAAACCCATAACCAAAAAGAATTTTTTTTTAGCGAAGTTGTAGAAAGTTGTATTTAGAGCTTATTTTCTCTGATTTACAGATTGTTTTTATACACATTTATGGTTTTATACAATGCTAAATTATCCGAATTACTGAGTGCACATAGAAATCTTCCAAAGACATATGCCATTCTTTTTTTTTCTCAACCCCCCCTTTTTTTAATTCTGAACGCTGGTTTAACCTGTTCATTCTTATCATAAAAAGTGTAAAGGAAAGCTTGTGACTCGTGTTTTTTCTGGGAGCGGGTTCTCGAATACTGAGATCCAGGGATTGGGCCACATATATAAAATTCACAGGGCAGGGGATCTCAGTATGATATCAACTACTTTGCGTCTCTAAAAGCATAATATCTTTATTATTTGTGAGTTCTTATTTCATATCAAAAACTTCTTTTGCTGGACCATTTTTCGAAGTAAATTAAAAATTACCATATTTTAAATTAAAATTGTTTTATTCAGTGAGAATTACCTATTTTTAAGATATTTCCATTTCTATTTCTGCACTTTTGGGATGAAAGGGATTTAGCCCCTTCTGTGGGTGCATATATGAGAGCATTCTTTAAACAAAAATTATCACTCCTTTCATACAGAAAGAATGGTTGCACCGGGCTATGCGTATTCCATGAGTTCATGGAATAAAATGTACCATAAAATAGGGCAGATGGCCCCCTAAACGCCGACATTTTAGAAACATACTGAACTTCATTGAATTATTTTAATACCAGTGGCTTACGCAGGAGTGGGCATAGAAATCCCGGGTCGCTCACAATTTTTTATATATTTTTTAAACAATTACTTAAAAAATGTGTTTAGGTTTCCATGCTAAATATTTTTTTTAGTTCCAAATAATATTTTAAATAATAAAAATGTGTGAATTCGTTTACTTTATAAAAATATATTTTTTTAAAAGGTGTATTTAAATAATTTGTTATTTATTACTCATATTTCGATTCTAGCTAAAAAAAAAAAGAAAAAGTTAAGTTCGCAATCCTGCTTCGGAACCACCCTGAAAGAAAGAATTCTGATTGCACCACTATTTAGTACCAAAATGTTAGAAAGCCCGAAATTAGCACCCCTTACTAACATGCTTCTCTTATATGCATTGCTCCTCTACAATTATAAGAACACCCCCTCCCCCCCCCGCAAAAAAAGTTCAACTGCGCATAAGAACATGCTATACACCGGATCCTATCCCCCCATTGTACGACCCATATCAATAGAGCAGCAGATACTATATCCATCTCCATAACTGTAACGCAACATACGGATTCTTCCAAACCTCATCAAAACGATACCATCCGCATCCGGCTCGGCACAAACGAATTGCAACCAGAACATACTACTACTCAAATACCGAAACTGATTTTTCCCTTCAAACAGCGAGAATCCATAATACTTCCGGTATCTAGTAACGGAACGGAACATACTATTACTCAAATACCGAAATTCATTTTCTCCCTCCCGCAGTCTTGTATTCGAAGTTCGAAACTGGTCGATCCGAAATGCACACTCGAAAGTCATTTCCCCCCTTGAAACCGCGATCCGATATCCAACAAATAACAGAAGATATTAGTACTCGATTACTGGAACCTGTTCCCCCCTAGTTCGCCTCGCCTGGCAGTCTGTATTCGAAGTTCGAAGCTGCTCGATCTGAAACCTTCGGATCGAGTAACGATATCAACCGAAAAGTAACAATTCGTTACTTCGAGTCTGAGTGATTATCCGTATTTTAGTACCGAATACATGCGGTTTGCTTCAGCTCTAGTGGTACGCCTCAGCAAGTATAATTGAATCATTCGACTTTTTAAGTTTTTGTAACTCCAAACATAATGGGCCTTTAGCCGAGGACAGGTCCAGGCTCAAATTTTGGAAGGGGCCACTAGACTTTTTACATTAGCTTAAATTGTTCAAAATGCAAACTGAATGTGCGAAATCCAAGATCGGTAGAGGGAGATGACCTCGCGGGAGCTGCCTTTGCATTTAGCAAAATATGATAAAAGAGTTTTTACAAAGACACCGTCTTCACAGAAAAGTGTGGTGGTTGTAAAGTGAAATTGTACAAAAGTGGTCACTAAAGACAGATAGTCTCTTAGCCAAGGTGGTCACTTTAGTAGGTTCCAGTGTATATGGGACGGTGAGACATTCTTTGACAGATGAACTTACACTCAAATTAAAAAAAATTACACTCAAATTAAACACTTTAATGCTTTATGGTCGAATTTCGACCACTGGCAGACAACTAGTAATAATTAATTATTTATTTTAATAATAATAATATTTTATGGGAATTTCCCTGTAACTGAAGGGATTTTAGGGGCTTTTGGTTGGAGCTTTAGGGAGAAAAAAATTTTGAGAGTTGGGAACACTGTCCCCTCTCCACGTTATCTGGCCAACACATTTGAAAATATCTTCAGCGTGACAGGTCATATCTACAAAACTTGTCAAGATCACGTAGTCAAAATAGCGTAGACAAAGTTCTCGTACTGAGCGAAATTGCACCACAGTGCTAAAAAATTATTGTCATCTAAAATCAGTCTATTACAAATTCATTCCATTTCTAAATCACAGAATTAGTGTGATGATTTCTTAGTTTTACCTACTAACTTTCCGATGCATTTAACAATCCATAAATTTATTGAAATAAAAATAAGTATTTATGTACTTTTTAACTGTATTAAAGATATGAATAAAGAAATACTTGAGCGAAATCATTCGTATATCTAAAGAATGCAAAAAGATTGAATTTGAGTTGGCAGCTATATGATACATATTATGATTCAAAAATTAGTTAAGAGCATGTGCACTACCCCTTAGTAGGCATTGTTACGAATTTTCGGGGCAACCCGCTGTTCTGGAGTTTAAAATAGTTCAAAATTCGTATTCTATGCGTCAAATAGTTAAATTTTGCTTTTTGTTGCATCGAACTAGAACCGGAGATACGGAGGTTTCGGTTTTCCCTTTCATTTCTATAGCAGTTTCTAGAAATCTGGAGAGATATTGGTACCAGACCTTCAGTAACTTCACTTTGGAGGACTTATTTTTAGAGCCAAACTTCGCGATATTTCACCAAAAGTCGCCAAGCTTGGCGATATTTTGGTCATTTGGGCGCGATTTTTCGAATAGGGCTTCTAAAGTTAGTTTTTCTGCTCTAACATGCATAATAGCCTTATATATTTCTCTTCTATGACGTAATCAAAATTCCCGCTTTATGTGGAATCTTCGAGAGGTACATTCTTCTAGAAGCTCCTAGTAGAGATGAGACGGGCTTAGCCCGAGCCCTGTAATTCACGATTGCGTTCGGGCTCGTGAAAAATGTCTCCTTTATTGAGACAGACTTCCTTGAAACAGATTTTAAAAAGCAATTCATCGGAAAAATAAAGTTCCGATGTGATGCTAGGACTTGCAACAAAATAATTGATGGGTAAAAAGCTAGCTTTTTCACATAATTTACTAAATGGTGTGTTGTGCTATTTCATTTGCGTATTGTGTTAAAATGCTGTTAATTCAAAATTTTGGCCTCATTATTTACTGGTCTTTCTTAGTTAACTGCTAGTAATGTATATATTCACATCGTATCATAAAATATTTTTTAAAAGTAATTTTGTTCCTATGAACTAAATTCTTATATGCAAATTTCTTAAATTTATTATGCAAATCTCTTTTCTGGACGTGTTTTAAATATAACATTTTTAAATGTAACTATATGAGATTTATAACTTGTATTGTTCTGTATATAATATATCTAAGTACATACGAATGCTTAACACTGATGTGACTACTCAACGGAATTTTAATAAAAATTGAAACATTATTGTTATTATTTGATAAACATGGATATAAAGAATTAGAAAGTGTATTAAGAGTTTGTAACTAATATTTGTCTTTTAATTTGCACAAACGGCAAAATTTATGATATTCTATCAATGAAGTAATTGAACTTCATTTATCTTTAGCTGAAATTTCGGGCTCGGGCTCTAACTTAAATAATATTACTCGGGCTCGGATTAAAAGTCCTCGGCGCGGGCTTCAAAAAATGAGCCCGAACTCATCTCTAGCTCCTTGTAGCTTCTGCGACACCTATAAATACAGATATGATAGACAACCCCAGTGAGTGTGAATCGAGCTTCCGATGATGTACGCTGCTTTGCTCTGTGAATTGTATTGTACTATAGATAGAATCGGTACTTTCGCTTGCGTTTTGGAAGCTTTGTTTTTAAGTGCTGTGTGTAAATTCTTCATTGCTGAGTCTTGAGGGACTGCTAGTGTTATACCTCGTATATTTCCATTGAATACAAGGCTAGTATTCGATGGAAATATGTGGATGTATTTTATTTTATGTGAGAAATACAGCATCTGTGAAAACTTCTGTACTAAGCGGCCTGTTAAAAGCACATTACTGGCTGATTGTGCTTGTGAATTATGTACAGCTGATTATTCGACGAAGTTCTAGAAGCAATAAAGTTTGTATTCCATCCTTACAAGTGGACTCTTTTCTAGAACTTTATACACTTAGTGGACTTCAGAACGACGAACCCAAGAATTAGCAAAGTATTCTGCAACATTTGGTGTCAGAATCGGGATTCTAAAGAAATACTAATTTTCCAGTGAATGGTATGGACCAGAAAAATGGAAGAACAATTTCAACAAAAGCTCATGGATTTGTTGAAGGTGATAAAATCCGTACAAGAAGAGATGAAAACAGAGTTGAAAACTGCACGAGAAGAGATAGAATCCGGAAAAGAATGAAATGAAAGCTGCACACGATGAGGTGAAAGCCGGACAAGCCGATTTAGAAAAGAAATTGAAACCGGGTTGGAAGAGATGAAAGATGCACACGACGAGGTGAAAACCGGGTTGGATAAAATAGAGAAAAATCAAGAAAATTTGCTCAAGTTGAAAACTAAGCAAAGCCAAGAGGAATGGAAAGAATTGAAGGAAGAAATGTAGAAGAGAATGTCGCTCCTGGAAGAAACTCAAACTAAATATGAAGAAAGAATTGAAGGAAAAGGAGAAGAGACTGTTAAATAATTGCAAAAAGATATTGCTAGGATGCGTCAAGAATTTGAAAATAAAATTGAAGACAAACTGGAAAGAAAGAAAATGTGTTTTCGAAAATACGTGAAGAATGTGAATCTAAAATGAAGAAAAATTGGATTCTCTCGGGAAGGGGATGGTGGACACCCAAATCATCAAAATTGGCCCCAAAAATGTTTTTTTCTTTTTTACATGCTAATATTCTACAGTTAAAGCTGAACCATGGAGGAAAAACCGCGTATGTCTACGGCAATTTTGAAAAAATTAAAAGGGACAGTTAAATCGGGGCTGTCGTTATTAGCAACGGGCCTGCGTATGAGTTGCCATCACTAAAAATGAGTTTATCATTGAGGCCTGTTTTCCCCCAGTGACAGTGTTCTATTTTTTTATTCTAAGTATTATAAATGTTATATTATTTTATTTTAAAACAATTTTTTATACTTTTGTCGTACTAAAGAACTTTAGATGTAGGTAATCGTTTTGTGAATCTTGCGCCATTTTCTTTCATGAAAATTTATCCTAAAATTCGAGCATTTTGCTCTGAATGTAAAGGTACGTGAACACTTTTATAATGTATTTAAAAATTCTAAAAATATGTATGTAAATCATGTTTAGTGAATAATTATTCATGTGTTATTTATAAATAAATTATTTTAATCAGAAATTGCGTATTACTTACTTGAGTAGTTTTTATTCTTGTAAATAAGCATCACGTTGTGATACTATTTAGACAATTTAATTTTGCCAGTTGAAAATGTTATTTATCAGTTATACATGCCTTGATTATGTGATTCAGACTTACATCTGGTACAGTGCAGAAATACAGTAAATTATAAATTATTGATTTTTGCCCGTTTATACAGAAACTTCAAATGTAGTTAATATTTTGTACAAGCGTTCGTTATGTTTGCTCAATTTCAAAGTTCCATTGAGAAAGCGACAAAAGATTAATATATACTACATGAAATTTCTTTATTAAAGAATAATTAATTCAGGGATCGCGCTATAGAGCGTATTTTATCAATTTTCTCCAATATACAGGATATCCCGAAAACACTGAAATGCGCTTTAATACATCATTTGTTAAAGATTAATCTTGAATTGTTTAAAATAACGTAGGAAATACGACTACGTTCATGAAATATTCATTATAAAAATGTCTTGTGTATTTACTTATTTTAAAGTATATTAAATATCCACTTGTGAAACTAAAATAAGCAATCGTGAATCATGAGAGTAAGGGCTACTTTGTTTTTCCTTCAAATTATATGCATCTATTTTCTTTATGTCAATACGTATCATAGCAAACAAATTAATCATGAGTTCGTAGAATTAGTAACACAATTACTACTTAAAACTATGTTAAATAACGTTTGAAAGCACTGGGAAGGTTAAGAAATGCCTGATGTATACGTGAAGACTCGAGCATCCGTAGGCCTCTTTGGATGGCTCATCAAAATACACGCGCAGGCCCGTTACTAATTGCGAAAACCCCGGTTAAATGCCCACAAAAATGCACATCAAAATACACGCGCAGGCCCGTTACTAATTGCGAAAACCCCGGTTAAATGCCCACAAAAATGCAAACAAACGCGTAAATAAACACGTCACAATTTTTATTGAACGTTTTACAAAATAAGCTAATATTCCAATGAAATTATTTTAAAAATATGTTTTGTTAAGGTAAAATCATATATATTTTATTCAGAAGAGACGGTATTACAGGTAAATGGAAAATTACACTTTAAACTGTATTTTCTCCAAATCAAGTTTTTTGTGATTTTCTTGCCTTCAAAATGCTCCATGCAACTTAATTTTGGTCGGAATTGTACAAAATTTACTACAAACATTCTTTTCATATATTACAATAAATCTGTGTATCCTTTTTAAATATGGTTTTAACTTTTGGGGCCAAAATTGGCGATATTTCGCCAAGCTTGGCGGTATTTTGGTCATTTGGTGAGATTTTTCGAATGGGGCTTGTAAAGTAAGTTTTCTGCATTAACATGCATAATAGCCTAATATTTCTCTTCTATGACGTAATCAAACTTCCCGCTTTATGTGGAATCTTCGAGAGATACATTCTTCTAGAAGTCCTTGTAGCTTCTGCGACACATATAAATACAGGTATGATAGACAGCCCCAGTGAGTGAGGGTCGAGCTTCCGATGATGTACGCTGCTTTGCTCTGTTAATTGTATTGTGCTATAGAAGCAGTATTTTCTCTTTTGTTTTTAAAGTGCGGTGTGCAAAATCTTCATTGCTGAGTCTTGAGGGACTGCTAGTGTTATCTCTCGTATATTTCCACTGAATTTTTATCTGTGGATGTGTTTTATTTTATGTGAGAAATACAGCATTTGTGAAAGCTTCTGTTCTATGCGGACTGGTGGAATCTTTTCTAGAACCACTACACTTACTGGACTTTAGAACGACGAACCCAGGAATTAGCCAAGTATTCTGCAACATTTGTTGTCAGAATCGGGATTCTAAAGAAAGACTTAAATTTTCCAGTGATTTAGAGTGAACGTGTAATTTCTACAGATTTAGAATTTGTGTCTCTTTTCATTTATTTGTTTTTTGAAAACAACAAGCTTGCCGTTTTTCTCTTTCACAAGCTTTCTACGTTTATTTGATTTGAAAAAGAGTGTGTTTTCAGCAAGTTCGTCAGTGGATCTCTCTGAGTCTGATATTTGACTATCAAAAGGAATAAAATTGAGTGAAAATAGTGTGTGTTTTGGAGGTGGGGTGGGTAAAGCAATTATTAAAAATATTGCAAAGCAATAAAAAAACAGCTATTTTAAAACATTCATATAAATGATAAGTTCTAAAATACTGGATGCCCCCCCCCCCTCCGGAAATAAGAAACCTTTATATGCTACTGCATGAACATATATTAAACAGAAGATTAAACTTAAAATTTACATATTTTCAGATAATTTTAATTATCATTAAATCCACCGTAAAAAATCTCCAAATTTTGCTTGTGAATTTTTTAATGGCTTTTATACAGTTTTTAACAAACTGTATTAAAAAAAAATTATGTATGAGCTGAAACTAGAGATTTAAATTTTGACTCAATATTTTATCCATTAATATGAATGTCATCTATGTCCCCTCAATCCCATTTTTTATCTTTAAAAAAAAAAAATTTCTTTTTAAAGTACATAAACAAATAATGCTACAAATACAGGGTGTGTTCTGAAATTAATACGCATGATTTTATTGTGACAGGACTATCCATGGCAGTGTGCTCGGACTGGTTGTAAAATGCAGTGGGGGATCTGTCCTTCCAAACACACTCAGCCCGGAGCCCCCGGGAAGGGAGGGGGAGAGTAGACAATTACAAGGCGAGCCTGGGTACTAAACGCGTGGAGGTGTTGTGACGTCACAAGAGAGGATGGACTTTTCTCCGTTAAAAGCATTAGAATCATAGGGAAAAGTAGAAGAAACTAAGATGTTTTGTGCCTTTTTTGGATACTAATGGTAAGTCAGCAATCTCTATTCTTAATACGACATACTTGATAATAGTTATTAAGCTATAGAGTACATAAAAATATAAAATTGCCGTATTTTGCGTTAGTTTTATTGATTTCTGTTCTTTTGTTCTAGCAATCACTATGCTTCCGTTTGCTGCGTCCCAGGCTGTAAGTAAAGCTAATTACAAAAGAGGAGAAAATGTAAATGTTTTCACTTTTCCCAAAAAACGAAGAAATGAGGGCCGAATGGACTAAAAATATTCCAAGAAAAAATTGGTCCCCAGGAAAAAATATATGTTTGTATTGAGCATTTCCGAGATGAAGATCTTTTAAAAGACGATGCTATTTTAAAATCAGATGGGGCACTTTTAACTGTAAAAAGAAAGCATTATAAATTAGAACCGAATGCTATCCCGTGCATTTTTTCGAGCTTACCAGCCTATATATCCGATATTACCAAAAAACAAGAAATAACTGATCCTACTAAAAGAAGAGAAAACGTTTTGGAAAAAGATATTGAGGAAACCGAAAAAAATAATGCAAAGGAAAATATAAATTCTTTTGAAATTAAGAAATGTATCAAGAGTTTCATGGCAATTCTATGTTAAGAAAATTTCACCATTAATTATAAATTAAACGCAGATCCCCTTCCACTGCACATACCAAGTAGCTTAAGGTTCAATGCGGATCTCATGGTTGATTTATTTATTTAAAAAAAAAAAAAAGAGAGAGAGAGAAATGTATTTGCTGGATACTTAGAAAAACAAAAATATAGAAGGTATTTATTAAAGAAATATTTCCAACTAAACGGTTTACCGGAATTTGTTGAAAGTTCTGAAATTAAGTATGAACACAGATTTGGAAATTAACTCAAAAAAGAAAATGTATTACTGCAATGCTAACAACAATAACAAAAAAGTATATGTATTACTGCAATATATTTTACATGAAAACCCCTGAGAGCATTTAGGCAGTTTTACATATTCAAGAGTTATACTCACTAATTTTTAAAAATATTTAATTATGTATATTTCAAATGTCTCAATGTGATATTTGAAAGTCTTATCTAGAAAAAACTAAAGCAAACACTTGTAGTGCTTTCATGAAAAACTTTATAGTATTTGTAAGGTTTGGGTAATAAAAGCTTTTACTTTTTATTTTCTTGTTTTTTGTGCTTTAATTGCTTCTAATAAAATTTGACATTAGGAGTCTGTATAACATAATTATATATAGAATGTATTGTACAAGTTTTTAAAATATTAATTGTGGAAATTTCTGATTATATTCCTCGTGCTACTAGTGTTTATTGACATTATTGATCAGATTTCTTCCATAGAATTCAATACAAACTCTTTGAAATCCCATCCTCTCTTGTGACGTCACGAAATGGCTTGAGATGACTATTTATGAATCTGGATATTTTTAACATCAATTCTTTCAAAAAGCTTATTAAAACGAAGCAAAACTAAATAATGTATTTCAGTTTTTAAGTAAAATTAATAGAAATTATTTTTTTTACTTAAAAATATATTTACTTTTACTTACTTAAAAATATGACTTTACGCTTATACAACGTATAAATTTAATCCATATACATATTATTTTAGATAAATGATAACATTGAGTAACCATTATATTATTTAGAATGTATTTGCTAGCCCGAAATGCGAAACATACTGCATACAATGCTGAAACTGCTTTAAATTCAGTACCAATTTATTTCATTAATTTCTGACACAAAATATTGTTGATTCACTATTATTTAAGAACAAAGTGTTGTGAAACGAAAATGCTATTTCAATGCGTCATAAAAAATTAAGCTACTCGTATTTATTGGCATTATTAATTCCATTTCTTCCATTGAACTCAATGCAAACTGTTCCAAATCCCATCCTTTCTTGTGACGTCACGAAAACCAGTACCCAGACCCCCTCTTGCTTTCTCCTCTTCAGTCGCGGCGACCCCGCTCAGCCTCAGTTCGTTCCGAGCAGTAGGAGCAGTACGACGCGTCTTCACGGAAAGTACTTTTTTTTTTTTTTTTTTTTGTGTCATGGTGCGATGGAGTGTTTGCTGGAACAGTGGAAAGCGATAAAGTTTTGTGTGCAACTTGGGAAGAATTCAAGATCTCAATGTGGAAGATGGCACAAAGCCTTCAAGGCTGGGAGAAGGTCACCAATGAGCTCCGTTCTGGACGCCCAACAACAGCCCGAACCGATGGAAACGTCCACTGTGTTTGCGAAGTTTTGAAGTCAGACTGCTGGCTAAGCATCCAGGCAATCGCTAACACCCTGAACTTGTCAAAATGTATGGTACATGGGATTGTGTCGGAGGATATTCAAATGCGAAAGGTCTGTGCGAAGCTTGTGCCGAAGGTGTTGACGGGGGAGCAGAAAAAACCTCGAGTTTTGCACAGTGAAGAATTGTTGGAATTGATTAAAAATGATCCAGCCCTGAGTTGGCTTCGTGTGACTTTTTTTGTTCTCCCGGCTGTAGAGAGCTGAAGGGAAAGCACTGGGAGTCAGAGGAGAACATCCAAGCGCATGTTACAAGCTTTCTGAGAGGCATTCCAGTCGAGGAGTTCCAGGGTGCCTTCCAGGAGTGGCAAAATCGCCTTCTCTGCAAGTGTATTGATGCACAAGCAGACTATTTTGAAAATTTTAACCATTTGTATCAATAAATCTATTTTCCCCCAAAAATGTGCATTACTTTCTGAACACACTCTGTACCTAGTCTAGCAATACTAAATTCTTTGTTGCAGATTGTTAGGGAAAAAACACTATTTTTTCACTTACCTTTCATTTTTATGACCTTTTTATTTTTAAATTTGCTAAACTGCAAGAAACTAATTTTTGTAAACTTACTTTAAAAATTGTCTAAGTGAAAACGTAAGCTTGTTAATGTTTAAAAATGGCAGCATAAACATACAAGTATTTCTTTACCACCGTAATAAAAGTTTATATTTCTCGTTGATAGATGACGTTCTATTTTGCATAAAATAAGAACTTTTTTTAAAATGCAAATGTCTCTTGTAGTTCCATGTAGGGAATGCAATCCTGATCCTGCGGGATCCCGCACAAATGTTTGCGGGACTAGTTCTGCGTGATCCTAATCTTGCGGGATTGACACTGAGAAATAAATTATTTTTTATTACAGTTTCACGCTGCTTTCCCAATCAATAGGCCGAAAAAATTTGCATATTTATATCTCTCATCTAACAATAAACGAATCAATAATTACAAATTTTAATTTAAAGTTTTATTTTTTAAATTATCTTTTAACAGGAGTCTGGATTGAACATCTAAATCTAAACATTGTAGTATAAATTTTTCATGAAGTTCGCAATCTCCAAATGATCTGAAATATTTCATACTATTTATCTCTTAGCCAAAAGTCACGAGTTAATTATAAAAAGTTTTCATTTTAGTTTTTAATAATTTGCACTTTTAATTATTTTACTAAAATTAAATCTAGACTAGGAAATGATTCATTGAATTTGTTCAATTTTTTAAGTTACTTTTTTCAGCAACTAAGAAAATAACATGAGTATGTTAGCATATCTATGAATTGTATATTCCCCATTTTTAGCAACTAATACAAGGCATAACTTAGTATATTATTCTGAATATCATGATTATAATTTTCCTATTTCTAAGTTATTGTATTAATTATCTCTTAAGATTAATTATTATTATTAAAGTTAAACTTCATAGTGCTTAAAATCTTACTTTTTTTAAATTTTTCTCTGTTGAAATGAAGTCCTAACTAAATGAAATATCAATCCCGCAGGACAAAAAACAGTGCGGGATTGCAATCCCTAGTTCCATGCTATCTAGCAGGTATAAAAAGATCATAAGTTACTTTCCAGAGCTTCTACTCCTGCCACTACCATTGTGATGTGTGTGTAGCAGTCGAATCTACCAATGAGCAGTGTCGTTCACTCATGATGTCTTGAATCGCAGGAGCCGGATCAGGGATCCGAGCCGCTGTATCCAGATGTTTTGTTTTTCTTTCCGAGTGAGGTTGACCACATACTGGATGTTGAATATAAAAAAATCTACTGCTGCCAGTTATGTATAAATGTTGTCATGGAAAGATAGTTATTCTTGCAGTTCTGTGCCACCATCCTCATGTGTAGGAATATTCATCTATAATCATCATTGACTAAATAAACACTATAAAGGTACTAGGTCTTTCTTGAAGTCCACGGATGCTACAGCCAAAACCCCAGTTTGTCTCAATCAAAATCCCTTTTTGTCTCAATTAAAATTCCTTTTTTGTCTCGGTATGTCTCAACTAAAATTTGTTTTGTTTTTTTCAAGTTTGTCTCTTTCAACTATTTTATCTCAGTTTACCTCTAAAATAAAATAAAATATTCTTTTTTTTCCCCTTCAGCTTCTCCAAGGTCTTTTGCAATGGCCTGAATTTTTTGGGTGGCCAGCTCATTTATTAGTGGAACAAGCCTGAAATTATAACAACTGCAACTACATTTTACACACATGTTTGATTTCTAAGAAATTATTATTCAGATGCCAAATTTAAAAAGTTTTTGCGTAAAATCATAAAAATTGGTGGAAAAGCATAAAAAAAAAAGGGCAGTTTTGCATAAATCGTAAAAGTCGGTGAAAAAGTGCAACCTTCAAACTGAAAGCGCACAAATTGGCAAGTTTGAATAAGTAAATTTAAGATGTCTTAATGATTTTACTCTTTCTTCATGTGTTGAACATATAAAAGTGTGGTGGAATTTGTATTTCAAAATACCAAATTATTTCATTTCATAAAAATCTACACTTTCCCAAAAGTTGTGAAAGAGCATCAATATGCTTTATTTCAGATTCCCGTTTTTGCGATTATCTTTATCTCCAATTAAGTAATCTTAAAAAAAAAGTGGAAAATTCAAATGAATAGTAAATCTTAAGAGATTACTTTTGGGAAACAAATTATGGGTTGTGATTTTATTAAGATAAAAAAAAAAAAATTCATTAAAAAGCATAAAAAAATGGGAAATTCAAGTAAAATCATAAAAAAAAAAGAAAAGAAAAGGGGAGTTTCTTGTAAAATCGTAAACTCTAAGCTGAAAGCATAAAAATTGGCAAGTATGAATAAATATATTTAAGCTGTCTTAATGATTTTACTTTTCATGCTTTGAAAATTCAAAAGTGTGGAGGAATTAACAATTTTTTTCCTATAATAAAATCTACACTTTTACAAAAATCTCAGTTGGTGGAGAATGTCTCCATCTGGCCAGAAAACTGACGCTGCGATGACATTATCAGCAATTGTGATAAAATGACGCAAATAATAATGATGGTAGCTACCCCCCTCTTTAACCTAGATAGAGCTTGGAAATAGTAGCCTAAACCTTGCAAAAGCTAGCATTTTCAAATAGTCGCTCTTTGCACATTTTTCACTCAAAAAAGTTGCTGAAGCTCAAGAATAGCCGTCATTTAGTCGACAGTGGCAATCCCATAATATTATCACCGTTATTCCGAAATTAAAAATCAAAAGAATCGGTCACTGGCAGTTCTTTTTGGAGAGCCATAACAGATAAAAATGCATTTACTCGGCATCTCTTACGCTGTCTTCAACCTAGCTAATGTATAAGGGAGAAAAGCATGTGCACACTTTCGACTGACGATACTAATCCTTTCCAATTTCTGTTGTTTCTCTGTTCAGAAATATTTGACAAGAAATGACCTACATTCTATGGATAATCCTATAAAACAGAACAATGACAGGGCTGCAGCTGGAACGGCAGGGGCATGGGGTTACACGTAAAAGGAGCAAACACTCTTTCTCGTGTAGCCCTGAGGAGGGTGGATGACATGTTTTCCGGTAGCTTCTTTTCCCTCTTTCTGGGAACCCAAACAGTTATTCAGAGAAAAGATTGGTGATGAAAACAAAAGCTTCTTTAAAAATATGGAAACTTCCCGAGAGAATCTTTAGCACAGTGTCACCACATTTGGCAACTTATTCAGCTTTTGGTGAATTTTAGAAATTTCTCAAGAAAATTTTAAAAATATAGGACTAAGTTAAAATGAATGACTCTAAGGGTCCTATTTTGATGACTGATCAAAATTAATGAGTTTTTAATGACCGTGTGAACTCTGGGTTAATATTACTTTTTCTTTCTAAATATCATTATTGTTTCAAACAGTGTGAAGCATAAATCTATATTATAAAGCATTTTTGCACACATGAGAAAAAAAAAAGAGGATAATTTCATAAAAACAATTTATTGTTAACAATATAATTAATGATTTTTAAATGTCACATTAGCTTATATTTACAAATATGATCTGGATTTCACTAATGTCTATAGTAGAACACAACACTATATGCTGCTTGCAAGTAAACCACTAGTTAAGTAAAACTAATGCAATGATCTTTAAACACAAAATCTAAAATATTACAATTATAATTCTGTTAAATGAAAACAACTTTAATGCTATTGATTAAGAAAAAAACAATGTCTAACATGATATATACAGCTATATAATAAAAAAATTCCCCCAATTAAAATTACTGCATCTATTTTATAATATCTAATGCTCTGCTTTAGTGTTATAATTTTCTGTATTGGATACTAATGATTTTGTCTAAATATGAGAACAATGCTCTACAATAAATGAATGGAATGCATAAATAATAAACATTAAAACTACAGTTGGCTCTCTATTTAACGATATTTCAAAGCCCTGGACCCTCCAACATAAAAAAATCTATTTAGAGACAACTCTGTTTCTGTTTAACGGCAATTTTTCTTCTATATGATAAAAAAATTTTTCTTTCCAACTTCTTATATGCAGCAAGGGAACCTACTGTGGGCGAACAAGTTTGATTTCAATAACGGAATAGGACTTTCCTTGATGTTTGTAATGTTTGAATTAGACTTGTTGCAATGAGAAAAAGGGGGAAGGGGATTGCTGTTTCTCGGAAGATGGAATATCCTTCCCGGAGATCTTGGTGCAGGAGTTGAATCAATCAACTGACCCTCCCTACTGTCATGTGACTTACAATAGCTGTCTGTACAATATAGCAACCCTTTCGGACACTTCTAAGAAGTAGGTCTTTGGTTATGTGTTCATTTTAGAGAATTCATGGTTGTGTGTAGTATTCATTCTTGCATTAACACAAGGCGAGCAGAGAAAAATGGCATCAAAGTGAAAACATCTTACACTACATCAAAATGAGAAAAAATTATTTAAGAGAGGGAGAAAAGTTTTGGAATTTCAAAAGCCCAATTCGCAAGACAATTTCAAATACTTGAGTCTACTCTCAAGGGTATTTTAGCAAGTAAACAAAAATTCTTGAAGCAGCAAAAAAATTTTGGTTTGGGATCCAAATCCAAATGATAGAAAATTCAACGTGGCCGATCAGAAGAGATTGATAATGCACTCCTGGAATGGTTTCATGAAGCAAGAGCATCCAATATTCCAATTTCCGGTGTGATATTTAAAGGGAGTGCTATTCTTCTGGCAGAAAAGTTTGGAATGCACAATTTTCAGGCTTTGCCTGGTTGGTTAGCAAAATTCAAAGAAAGAGACAGACTTGCATTCAAAAGCATACATGATGAGATTTTATGTGGATATGACCAGAAAAACATATTCAATGCAGATGAGATTGGCCTATTCTACAATATGATACACAATAAAACTTTAACATATAAGAGCAAGAAATGCTTTGGTGGAAAACTCAGTAAGGAACGATTGACTGTTTTACTATGCATTAATCAGGGATGAGAGTGAAAAAATTGGAAAAAAGCAGAAATTACAAGTGAAAGTAATTTTGAACGAAACTGAAAATAACGAGAAAATTGAAATTAGGGTCACAACTGAAAATGTTTGAAAAAACAAAGAAATTTTAACAATGGAAAGGCTATAGGAAAAATATTCACTCTCAAAATGGATGGGAAAAGATTGCAATTGGGATGGAGGAGCAAAAAAACAGCGATTTTTGCAGATCTATAAAATAAACAAAACTGTGGTTTTTCACTAATCCGCGGAAAATTCTCATGCCTGATTAATGTAGATGGATCAGAGAAATTTCCTCCTCTAGTTATAGGCAAATCAATGAATCCAAGGTGTTTTAAGAACATCACTAAGAAACCTTGTGAATACCAAAATAACACAAAAGGATGGATGACATCATCGATTTTTATTGACTGGTTTAGAAAATTTGATGCAAAAATGCATAAAGAAGAGAGAAGTTTTAATTGACTGTTGTACAGCACATCTTCCAAATATACCTGGACTTATGAATTTGACTATTCATTTCTTAACAGCTAATTGCACTAGCAAGTTGCAGCCATTCGACCTGGGTATCATTCGTGGTGTGAAATCATACTACAGAAAGTCTTTAATAAGGAAATTAATAAATAATTTGGACGAGAGAGACAGAATGAAAATTAGAAAATTTACGATCTTAGAAGCAATGCACGTCGTAACAGCATCATGGAAAGAAGTTTCTTCCTTCACAATAAAAAAAATTGCTTTTGCATCGCTGGAATTTACAATGAATAACTTGGACCTGCTTTTGTAGTGTAAGTGCAAAGTAAGTATGTAGAAATTAACGAAGATGACATTATTACCCCTGAAGAATGGAGGAGCCTTGTGGAAGATGATGTTACGATTCAAGATTTCTACAATTGTGAAGAATCTGTTTTAACAACAGATTACAGAAATATAGAACACGGATGAGACACCGCCACCGTCTTACACAGATGCTTCTGCTCTAGATGTTCTCCGACGCTATATCATCTCATCGAACATGGAAAATGACACATTTAGCATTTTAGAAAATCTGGAAGAGAGAATAATGTAAAAAAGGAAAAAAATGAAGCAATAAACACTTTTAGATTCTTTTAAAACCAAATTTTATTGTAATGTTTGTTTGTATCTTTCTTAATGTAACTTAAAATATTTTTTGTGAACAAAATAATATAATGGCAATTAAAAAAAAAAAAAAAACATTTTTAAACACGTCAATATATTGACAGTCCTAGCCTGTAAAGTCTGAAGGGAAATATTATTATTATTATTTTTTTTTTTAGAAATTCTGTTTAAGGACGATTTTTTGCGGTTCCTTGAAAGTCGTTAAAGAGAGAGCAAATTGTATAATTTAGTGAACGCTCATTTGTCTGCTTACCTCATAGAAAGCAAAAAATAGTAAAACTATCCATCTAGGTTTAATAGAAATTAAGGAAAATTTAAACAGAAATAAAACTATTATATTTATAAACTAGTATTGGTCAGAATATTTTGCATACAAGTAAAAGTATTTATACTAAGTAATTCGTGAGTCAGAGTTAAAATTTAGCTTTTCAGATAAGACAGATGAAGAAAAAAAGGTATTTTCGTGTTTGTTACAGTAAAAAATTATCCAGTAAGCAAAGTATTTCAGAATACTAAAAAACTTTTCAGATATTCTGAATGACTTACATTTATTAGCTATTTTTGTGAAAAAGGTTATTCTCAGAAAAATAGATAATTATTTTATATTGTTGTTTATGATAACTGAAGAAAAATTCTGTTCAAATACTCATTCGTTTCAAATTTAACATGTTGGCATAGAAGATATGAAAACATATCAAAACCTTTTTAGCAAGAACAATGTTTGCACAAGACTATATTTTGGGAAGGAAAAAGCAAAGTATATAGAGTTAAGTGATACAGACAAAAGTACACTACATATTATTTCACACTAAATGATTTAAATTTTATGCTGCTTTACATATATGAAATTGGTGCTACACCATATTGTAGGGGATTAAACATAGCAGGCACAGATTTAAAGAGTGTTGTAGATGTTGTAGTACAATATTATGATTTAATGCATTTGCCACACTAATGAATAATGAAGCTAAATGCAGAGGATTAATACGTTATAAATATTTACATGCAATAAAAATGATAAGAAACATGTATTATAAATGCAGCGTGTCCACCAATGTCAGGAGGCAAAAGTAGTATCATTAGTAGCCTGACCAACATAAAAAAGTCTGCAGTTAGTACTATTAGTATTATTTCTAAACTTTAGTTGCCAAAACTGTAGCATTTTTGCATAATTTTGTAGTTAAAAAATAAACATATGTCACTTAACCTCAGTTAAGAAGGAATGAATGAAATAAGAAATAAAAAACTTAACAGAGTATATAGTACATTCATTTTTATAGTAAGAAAGCAGATCAATCGAAACTTTGAAAAGAAAAGGGAGTTGTCAAAACCAAAATCTGATTTTCAAATTAGTCGCTTGGAGTCAGCTACAAGTAGCCAAAAACTTGAAAGTAGTATCAAAAAGAAAATTTTATTAAAAAAGTCGCCCAAGTCACCTTATCATTAAATTAGTAACAAAAGTTGCCTTTTTAGTCACTGGTAGATACCCTTTAAATGTGTTTCATATATTTAAAAGAAAAACAAATTAAGAATGCTATGAAAATGTTACAAGAATTTCAGGCACAGGAATTATCTTTGTACTTTAAAACTGTGCATTTAAAAAAAAAAAAGAAAAGAAAAAAAAAATATATATATATATAATGTATACACCCATAGATAGATATATAATTTTGTCTATAGGGCGCCTATTGGACTACCAGGGGAAAAAACATGACCTTATATGACATACCAACATTTTGTTGCTTTTGAAAGGCAATTAAATGCAACTGAAAACAGTCCTCTTATTGCAGATAGGGAAAAATTTCTCTACTTAAATAAAGTTGTCATTATTTTCTAAAGAAAATTTCCTACTACAGATGCAGGAGAAGTAAAAGTAAACAATTGTTTCTATTAAAGGTGTGTGACACTTATCTGGTAATTCTAATGAAAGGATTAAGTGGGAGGAATCTTTTTTCCAAAAACTGAAAAAAAAAAAAAAAAAAGTCAAAAGGGAATGAAGTGTTACACTCTTATTTATTTAAATTTAAGTTTTTTTTTTTTTGGGGGGGTGGGGGGGACTGCCGCAGAGTATAGTTGCAAAACTAATTTTTCTTTTGGCATAATTAGAACTGGATTGCAGAGAGAAAAAAAATTGACCCTTGTATCAAAATTCATGACTTTTTTTTTTTTTTTACTTTCATGATTAGTAGACACCCTGATATGAAGAACTAAATTCTGTTGTAGTACAATATTATGATTTGCCAAAATTAACACCAAGAATTAAAATATCCTTTCCCTGCTAGAAAATGAAATAATAATACCAAGCAACAACCCCCCCCCCCCCCAAAAAAAAGCCAATAAAAATGCACTTGAGTTTTTAGAACTTTGATTAAATACATTGCAAACACTGAAGTGTACAGAAACTATATACACTACAAATCAGAAAATTAAATTTAGCCTATAACAAGTCCAATTCCAAATCGACTCTGTGATTTTGTATGGTTGAGCATACCACTTAAACTAAGTGTGAATGGTAAAGGCACAAGTTTCTTCTCCAATACAGCACCAACAGTCCAATTTGAGTCAACCATACCTAAAAAATAACAATTAGTTTTAAATAATTAATAATTAGTTTTAAAATACAAAAGAGAACAAATTTAAATAAGTTGAATATTAATACAGGGTTACCGGTAATTTGATGTATTTCTGGTAAGACGTGATAAGGGAACTACAATACTACAATTTTCCCCTCCATATGTATGATCTGAGAAAATTGAATTTTTTTGAATAATCCCAAACTTGACATTCAAGTGCAAAATTAAAAAAATGTACCACTTAAATGGGTTTCATTTTAACCTATTTTCATAGTTAGAACTCTAAGCTAACATAATCATAAAAGTACAAAACTACTTAAATTCACAAGCCACTACATGCATTCTTTAAATTTTCAAATCATGTATTTCCTTTCAAAAGCTGTTATTTATTTAAAAAAAAATACAATGGCAGTAAGCTTACAAATTACAAATAAAATTTCTCCCCTTAAGTAGAATTTGAAAGCCTCTGCCAGAGGTTCCCGAAATATTTTCACTATCTGCATAGCATAACCAACAATGTAATATTATTTAATATAGAACATAGAGGAGCCATTAAAAAGAAGTTTTGAGTGATTGATAAAAAAATAATAAAATAAGTAAAAAGTTAAGAACTGAATTTCATAATATATAATAAAGGGAAGAATGAGACAACAACAACAACAAAAAATTTGTTATCTCTTCTGTTCACTTAAGTTATAAAATTATGATTACAAAAAGTTAATCATTTAAATTACTCTTTTTTTAAACTGTTACATGTAGCAGACTTAGCTTTTTGTAAAAAAATCTTATACTTTTGTTCATAACATGGACCTGTTTGGTTACTTTTAATTAGCAATAAATTTTCCAGTTGATGGTTAGAAAGTACTTCGAAATTCAGTTCTTGTCTTTTTGTACCTGGCTAAAAATCCGCTCGCATTCAGCATTGCTGTGTGGGATAGTTAAAATTGACAGCATGACCGATACTAAAGATTTATATTTATAAGACCCATCCACAGCCTTCATATTCCCAATTATAACCCACTGTTTATCTACTCTATCTACTTTAAGAACATTTTCAGGAATCTCTTCTGTTTGGATACTGCAGAACTCTCACTGTAATTTGTCTACTTGACTGACTAAGATAAAATGCATGGAAATCTGTTAACAAAAAACAAAACATCAGAGAATTGTCTTTTATCAAGTTTCATACCTGCCAACCTAAGAAAATTAACATCAGTAAAATTATGTCCTCATTTCAGTAAATTTTTACCTCCCATCAGTAAAACTGAGTTCATTTATTTTTTTTTTTTGGTACTAATAATTTCTGCTTTTGTTAAGCTAAGTTTATTTCTGGTCAAAATATTTTTTATTTTTATTAAATCATTTTCATTCATAACTGAGCCTGCTCTACTTAGTGTTAGTTTTCTTACCTGGTTTAATTAGGGAGGGGGGAGGGGGAAATTTAATTTAAAATAGGAATCAGTTTTCATCTTTACGGCATTAACGCTTTAAATGAAAGAGTTCTAAAAGAAAAATATTTACTCACAAGAGCGATGGAAAAAGATTGTATTCAAAATCTGAACATGCCCCATTCAATAAAGTGTTTTTTCTATATTGGTTTCCTTGAAAGAGGAAGGAGAGGGGGGGGGTTAAAAATTATTTTAAATTCAAAATGGGAGTCAATTTTTACTCTTATGGCATTGGATATTTAAATAAAGGAGTGCTGAAGGGAAAATATATATTCTCTAGACGGATGGAAGAAGATTGAATTGTATGAAATTGCGAACTTCGAAATTAGCCGAGCAATCCGTAAAATTATTCCTCATCTCCGTACATCAGTAAATTAATGGCAAAATCCGTATATTTTACGGATAATCCGTAAAAGTTGGCAGGTATGAAGTTTAGTAACATCTGCTACTTGTGCATGTTCTAAAAGTTCACTCTTAAGGGGAAACTTATGAGTAATATAATTACAGCAAGCAGTAAGTATTTCCTCACTGTATCATAAGAGATTTTTTCAGCCGATTTTAATTTTTCAACAATATTTTTAGCTGCAGAACCAATGACCAAGTCTTAATCCTCTTTTTGGTTTATTTCTTGCCCAAATGGCACATCAAGCAATGATTTGAAACTCTTAATTGTGGTTTTACAGATTTCAAAAGTAAATCAAACAAAAGGGGTTCCAGGACGTAAATTTTTGGTGCATCTGACTGTAACACTACTGTTTTTAATTCAAAAATAGCCATAATTACGTCTAAAAATAAGCAATATGCCTGGTTGATTTCAGATGATAAAAACATTAAAAGTCTCTCGTCATGTGTGAGATATAGAGAAGTAAGTTTGTAATCTGGCTTTTCGGCATCCATTTTTCTTTTTTTCTTTGCAGGCTGGTTAGGCGGCTTATGCACCATTTCGTTCTTTATGCCTGAGCCTGTTGCCTTGGGAATTTTGTAATCTATTAAAGAGTCACTTATTTTTGTTTCTTTAATCTGATCTTTGAAAAAACTGGACAAAGGGTCCCATTGTTCCAGCAATCTTTTAAGGCTGCGTCCAAGTGATAGCCATCTGCTGCATACGTGTTTAAGGATTTTATGAGATTCCACACCCAATTGTTCTTGGATTTCTTTCAAATGCTCTTTCCTTTTGGAGCTTTTTTCCAAATAGTAGTAGATGTCCATTAAAATTTCATCCACTGCCACTGGTAACATTTTAGCTCCTTTTGCAGCCGCTAAATGAATTAAATGGTATGTACAGCCAACTATAAACATCTGATCATGTTCCTTTAACAGAACAGAAGAAGCACCACTTTTTGGGCCAATCATTACAGGTGCATTGTCTGCACTCAAAGCAATGTAGTTTTTCATGGATAACCCACGAGACTCCAAAGTTTTTAACAATAAATTACCAATATTCAATCCTGTTGCAGCACATGCCAAGACAGGCACACAAAGCAAAGTATTAACAACCTTATTTACTCCAGAATCGAAATAAGTTACTACAACAGGATATAATTTGGAGTCTATCATTTGATCCATCGGTTGCAACTGCAAAAGGCACTTGTTGAATTTGTCCGCAAATGTCACTTCGAGATTTCTCGGCCATTGCTCCAATAATGGCCGTTGTTTACGGCCGCGCGCAGCCATACTTCTTTGCAACATCACTTTTTGGGAACATACGGCGAAAGAGAGGTCCCAGGTGATCGGCAACAGAGATTGGGAGATTGTGTTTTACTATAAATGCAGTAAAGAGACATTCTGCATTTGTCACTACATTTTCATATATATCACTACTTTTGAAAAACTTGCAATTGTCCGCTGATGATCTGGCAGATTTCAATAAAGAGCTGTGCTTTTTCGATCTTATGTGCGTTTTGATGTCGCTAAGTCCGCCGTGAGCAATATTAATATCGCAAGTGCACACACCGCAAAATGCAAAACACTGGCCTTTTTGGGATTTCGTAATAAAATTGTACTCTTTAGTATACAATTCCAAAAATACTTGGTTATACTGCCCCAGTTTATTTGGAGAAGAATCCATGTGGTCAGTCATAATGCTAGTCGAGAGCTCTATCACGTTCTAAGTTCAATCTACACAAGACTAAACAGTTCACATATATACTGCCCATGCATTAGTCCATTTATGCATGCGCATAGAGTGGGGGGGGGGGGGGGGGGGGGAAATGTCCCTTTAGAGCGAAAATGTATAAATACCGCCGAATTTAGATTTAGGGAGAAACAGCATTTCTCCCCACTGAAATGTAGAATAGGGATTTTTTTTCATCCCCCGTCGATTGGGCCTATCAATGTACAATGTCGCTAGGGAAAGAACATGGGAGCCGGGGAGTACGAAAAAAACATGGACTGGAAGGAAAGAGAAAAATACGTGAAATTTTGTAGAATATTCGGGTATTATATTAAAAATTCATACAATTACTTCGTCATTCGTACAACTGGAATCAAATTCGTACAATGTATGAAAAAATCGTACAAGTTGGCAGCTATGCTATTCAATGTCGGTCAAGTTATCACTGCTTTTAAAGGCTTAAAATTTTACTTGAGCCACATCAGATTATGAGCTTCAAACTGGTGTGTTGTGTCATCATGTGAGTTTTCACTCTGACTTATGTAAGAATGTTTTGCTAATTAGCCAGATAGCAGCAAATCCTGCTTACACGAAGCAGAGTCGAAACTAAAACAAGGACACAGCATATCACTGTGTGAGATTCACAGTCTTGTCTAGGATTTTAGCTATGTAAAAACAGTGATAAATTGATGCGTTGACCATCGACTCTAAACAATGAACATAGGTGCTTCCTTTGGCATTTTTACCTGTGCAAGTAAATTTCATCTTTGTCTACGACTCGCATGTCTTTAGATAGATATTAATACATTGTTTGATAGATGACTAATAGGACAAATTTTATTTGAATTTGTATGCTTACTGCAATAGGAATTTTTATCATAAACGTTTTTTAAAGAAAAAAAAAAAAAAAAAAAAAGAAAACCTGTAAAGCATGTATATTAAAATTTTGAAGTATTTCTGTACCTTTTCAAGATTACATTAGTTTAGTTAGATAGTCAGCTATAAAAATAAATTTAAAAAACTGTGATAACTTGATCAGTTTAGAAATGACCCTAAAGAATGGACGGGGCTACATCACTGGACGTTTTAACTTGCACTAAAACCCACACTTCTTTACGAATTGTCTTTAGATAGCTGATTAATAAGAGAAATTTTACTAATAATGTGTATGCTTATTGGCATCATATTTTTTTTTTAAATAGAAGGATACATGTAAATTAAAAATTGAAAAAATATATGCAATGGCTAGTAAATTTGAATTTTAAAGTAGTTTTGAACTTTTTATGATTACGTTAGCTTAGTTAGTTTCAGCTATGAAACTAAGTTAAAGTGAAACCCATTTAATTAATAGATTTTTTAAAATTTGCACTTGAATATCAAATATTTAAAATTCAGTTTTATCAAAAACTATTGATTTTGGCCATGCATATATGGGGGTGAAAATTGCAGCATTTTGGACCCAGTATCACATCTTACCAGGAATAGGGCGAGTTATCAGTAACCCTGTATAATGTGAATTTTAATTTCACAAAATGTCACTTTCACATAATACTTATTTACAGCAACAACGCCATAACTTAAAAATTATGAGTTCTGAGTAGATATCATAGGAACAATTGCAATGATGTAGACTTTAAACTGACAGTGTCATTTCTGAGCTTTTAAAATTCTCAAATGGAATGGCATTAGTATTGGTTTGACAAATATACATTTCTTCAGTTTCACAGAACTTCAAACACATTTCCTGAAAAATCATTGATTTTTTGCATTATGGCGTTGCTGCAGCAAATGAGCAATAAACAAATAAATATAGTAATCAATAAAAAAATTAACTAATAAAATCAATGAAGGAAATGTGTCCCTTTTAACTGCATATTTTTAATAAAAACATATCAGAAATAAAAAATTAGAATCTATGCTTTTGTACCAATCAGCAGAGTTCATTCTAAGTAGGAAAAAGGGCAGGGTGCAAAGATTTTAAAAAAGGGCATTGTGTTTCTTAAAAAGGGCAGTTCATATCCTTATTAAAAGCACTTCTAATTCACAAATTTAAAAAAAAAAAAAAAAAACCCCTCCCACCTACTTTAAAAAATTGAGTAAAAGAATTAATTATTTTTAAGTAACTTTGTTAATTAACTTATTAAAATAAATTATACAGGGTGTCTACCACATAAAGTAAGCTTGATTTCTTGACTTTTTCCTGACCATAACAAATACGAAACACTAATATCAAAAATACATTCGTGCCAGGGATGCAGAATATGTACGATTCGACAATCTAAGATAGGGAGAAATTTTAGCCATCTGGGGGAAATTTTGCAGATGATTTCGATTTTAACAATGAATTACAAAACTCTTCGGGTTATTCTTAGAGATTTTTTTTTCAACTTTTTCACCAGCAGTTTGCTTTCTCTTAACTTGGACCAATTGTTATTTAGTAAACATGTATGTAGCTTGTATATTGCAAATATTTTTACACTTATGGTAATACAGAACTTATGCAAGTCTATAAACATATCATAAAGTTTTGGGGAAATTTGCATATGGATTGAGGAAAATGTTGAGAGTAAAAACAGTTTCTGCACCCCTGTATCATACTGATAGAATGAAGAAAAATGATACTTTTAAATTTAACACTATTAATATACAGGGTGATCAGCGAATAATCCCTGATTTCAAAATTAAATATCTCTACAACAAAGATCGATAGAATTATGTGGTAAACTGTACGTTTAATAGCAAAACTGTAAAGATGGTGCACAAAAGTTTAGGAAATTTGGTTACGAAAATCGCCAACTAAGAATTTGAATGAAATGGAAAAATCGTGACCTAGTGCTTCATTTCTTGACCTTTTCTTGACTTTCGTGACCTTTTTACCAATTCTTGACTTTTCCGTGACCTTTGCATGATGGTAGACACCCTGTTATAAATAGTGAAGTTAATAAGAATATTTCTTTAAAAGATTTTTAAGGTTTAAAAACAGTTAAAAATGCATTAAAATCCGTTATGTAGCACTTTTGGTAGCAGCCACCACTTTCTTCAGCACAGGTCTTAGTTCTAAATGATCAGCTCTCTTCATCAGCAGGGCGTTCCACCCAGGATCGATCTGCGCATGCGTCATATCATTCACAGCGCCATCTGTGGTTATAATCTGTAGGGCTTCCATATTTAGGGCATAATGACTGTTTTTGTAATTGGCGAGTTTTTGGCTATTGTTAAAGTTGATTTCTATGGGGTGTTCTTGGGCTATTTTTGCGAGGGCAGTAGTGGTTTTATTGAATTTAATGTCAGTTTGATGTTCCTTTTTTCGGTCTTTGATTTTTCGTTTTGTCATGCCAACATAGCAGCCCGGTTTATTGGTACTATTGTCTGTAAAGCTTAGTTTATAGATATCGGCGGTTTCATCAGGATTGATATTATCTTTATCACTGCGAATGCGTTTGAATATATTTTGATTGGGTTTTATGGGGATTTTGATATTTTTCTTTGCGGCTTCATTTGTGACTTTTAGGGCGGCTCCCCTGCAGTAGGGAATGGCATTGGTAAATTTTAGTTTCGGATTTTGATAGTTATTAATTTGCTTCAGTTTTTTGATTCTCTTTTTGAAAAGGTTTTTTACTATTGATTTTGGATACCCTGCGTTTTTACATTGTGTTTTAATAAACTGGAGTTCTTCATTGAGCAGTTTTTCGTTTGAGCATACTGTAATTGCGCGATTGACATAGGATTGTATGGCGGCTATTTTGAATTTGTATGGAGTTTTTGAGTTAAAATGTACTATTTCGTTTTTATTGGTGGCTTTTCTAAAAACTGTAGTATTAATATTATTCTTCATATCTCTATTGATTTTGACATCTAGGTAGTTAATGGTGGCATTTTCCTCTATTTCTATGGTGAATTGTATGTTATTGTCTATTGAGTTGATTTCTTTGAGGATATTTTCAGTTTCATTTTTGTTAATTATTGCAAAGATATCGTCTACGTAGCGAAACCAAGTTTTTATGTGGTTGGATAGTTTATCAAATATGGCCCTTTCCACTAGCCGCATTTTCCAGTCTGCTATGACACCAGATATCGGCGACCCCATAGGCACGCCTTTCTTTTGTTTGTAGAAATTATGATTAAACTGAAAATATGAGTTGTGCAGGACAAGATTAAGTGCGCTATTTATTGTAGTGGAAGTAGAGCTATTATCAATGGTGGAGGTGATTTGTTTATTGATTATTGCATTCATTTCTTGAATATCCATGGAGAGGTAGAGGTTAGTCATGTCAAAGCTGACGAAGCATTCCTGTGAGTTTATTGTGATATCTTTAATGCGTTGAATAAAGTCTTCAGTTGAGGATAAAATATTGTTACTTTGGGGCATGAGTTCTTGTAGGATGGGTTTTAGATATTTTTCTAGGTCATAAGTTTGTCCTTCACATTTACTGACTATTGGTCTTAAAGATGGAGGGGTTTTATGGTCCTTGTATTTAGCAAAAATTCTTGGGGCTATGGGGCAAAATTTGTTAAAGTGGGTTGTCTGTTAGCTGGCTAGGATCCATTTTTGATTAATTCTTTGACTTTATTGAAAATTTTTCCAGTTGGGTCTTTTGGTAATTTTTCTATTTGTAGTTTAGTAATGGTTTCTTCCATCTGGGTGAGATAATCATTTTTATTCATTATTACTATTTTGCCGGTTTTATCTGAGCTTAAGTAAGTTATATTATTGTTTTTCTTTAAGTCGTGTATGCATCGGCGATCGGCGTCGTCGCGGGAGGGGGTGTTAAGTTTATTGCTAAGTTCTTGTTGGGCTATAATTCTTAAGTAGTTTTTGTCCGGAGGGGGGAGGTCGGCTATTGCGGTTTCAATGCTGGCTATTGAATCAAAAATGTTTATATTATCATCCAGGATATATTTAGGTCCTAAATTTAGGACGTCGTGTTGCTGTTGAGTTAGATGGTAGTCAGAGATATTTATATATTGATTTTCTATTTTAACGGGAACGGTTTTTACGTTATGTTTGTTTTTAAGCCAGTATTTTTAAGACCAGTTTTAATTTTCGATTGTGGTTACGTTCATAAGTCTTGTGAATTTGATTGGTGAAAGATTGTATTTTAGATATTGCAGAGGTAAAGGTAGGTGTATCGTAATGTGACTGTAAGGTTTCGGTTAGAAAGGTTTCGCTTTTTGTAAGTTTTGAAATGCAGGCGTATTTTTGGCGGATACATTTTCTCAAAAGATGATGTTCAAAATGGAAAAGTTTGTTGTGAAAGATTTTGGAAATGAAACGGTTATGGGATTCTTCCTAAGTAAGGTGTTCCACCCAGGCACCACCACAGATGGCGCTATAAATGATATGACGCATGCGCAGATAGATCCTGGGTGAAACGCCTTACTGAGGAAGAGAGCTGGCCATTTAGAACTAAGACCTGTGCTGAAGAAGGTGGTGGCTGCCACCGAAAGTGCTACATAACGAATTTTAATGCATTTTTAACTGTTTTTAAATGATTTTTATACTATCTGTCATTTTGCTTTTAAATTAGTTTTAAGGTTTTTCTTTTAACAAAAATAATCACCGAAACATACCTAAAAGACAAGAAAATTCTTAATTGGGGGTAAGAAGTTCTATTACTATAAAAGCAGCTCAAGTGAATTATTATTTTCAAATTTAAATGTTCTAAGTTGGTTCTTTTTTAAAAACATAATAATGTATTTTCTGTATATGTCAAGCAGTTCACCAGAAAAATGCCGTTATAACCCGCCCCCTTCCCATGAATTTATCAGCTGTGGAGGTATAGGATGGAAGTACTTTCAAAGACAAGTGTAATAAGAAGGTGCATTATTGGCTTTTTGCATCGGCCTGTCCATGGCAAATTCCCCTTTTCATTTGTCAAGAATCTTTAACACATTGTAAATAAGCAACCAAATAAGAGGACTAAAGAAACTTCCGTGGAGATTGATTAAGAAAATAAAAACAACTTATTCTAAATCCAAAAACTTATTATTTAACGTATCAATATTTTTTAAAAACTGATAAATGGAAATTCCTTTAACACCATTGAAAATGTCATTTGTTATGTTGCTTATTGATGTTACAGAAACATACACAACAGAACACTGATGCAGAATATCAACAATATTACTTTTTTTTTTTTTTTTTAATGTCTCAATTACCTCTAAATACTAAATTTCCTTTAGGAAGGTCAATTTGGTATCCTAGTGAACATACACTTTCACCCAACCTCAAATTAGTTTCAACTTCAACTCCAACCTGTAAAAAAAAGATTTTACAATGTAAATATTCAAACAATTTTATAGCAGAATGTGAATGATTTCAATAAGCAGATTTAAAAACACATTTTTAATGATATGTAGGGGACTTTCAGAACAAAGAATCAAACAAATTTTTACAGTGGATAAGGCCCAAGTTAGAAGTGGGAAAGGCTGAGTTTTGCACCCCACCCCTTTTTTATTTGCTAGTTAAATTTTTTGTAATAATAAAAATAAAAACTATTTGGTGGGCTGTTTTTAACACTTTTTTACCATACACCCAACCATCTTCAGGACATTACAGTGCAAGGTCCTTAGATGTGTGACATGTTTCGCATCTGAATTTTTATGCCAGGGGTCCAGTAGAATCATACTTATCCAGTAGAATCATACCCTTAGCAGCAGTAAAAAAATAGATGTAATATTGCCTTTGTGAAGCAAATCTTAATAAATTCAGGTTGTACGAAGAGTACATGTTTTGTCTCAGCTATTGTCAAAATGCAACAGTCTGTACCTTTTTAAAATAAATTTACTGTCCGAAAAGCATTTAAAAATACACGTAAAAGAAAAGTAATAACCCTTCAGATTTTTTTTTAGTGAAACAAGACCTTGAAAGTAGTCGCATGTATTTATGGCATGGAATCTTAATCAGGGCTTGACTAACATTTTTGAGACTATTTTTAAAATTTTGTGCCCCATGTGTATTGCACCTATAATCTTAATTTTTAACACTTTTCAACGAGGTTGAAAAGTGTTTATGATTTCGGTTTGTATGCCTGTCAGTCGTTCGTCCGTGCTGTAACTCGCGTAAATATGCACCAATTTCTACAAAATTTAAATATGTTATTCTTATGTACAGTACCATGTACCCTATTGAAAATGGTCTATGTAGCATTTATAGTTTTTCTTTAAAGCGTATCATCCTTACTATATAGTTGTGCTGATTCCTGACTTCAAGATAAAATTTTTTCCGCCATTACTGCAAAAACATTGCAATGTCAAGGACAAAAAGCCTAATAATTTCTACACCATATAGAAAACAATCTACGCTACTTTAAAAATCTGAAAATCTACCCGTTCCCTCTTTTTTACGTGATTTTTCGCTATTTTCAGCAACATTTCATTTCCGAGAGTCAAAAAAGTTAATCATTTGCATGACATAATTAGCTATTGCAAATGACAATGACTTTATTTTGACGTCATACTTAACAGATTTTTCCAGATTTATAAGTTTATTTGTTTTATTTTTTAATAAAATGATATCCTCTTGATGTTCACAGCAAAACGAAATCTTTTGAATACGAAGAGTTTCTGCATGTTACCAGAAAAGCATGAAATTCGATTTGGCTATATATAATAAAAATTGAATACGAAGTAATTTATTTTAGGTGGACAAAGATGAAATATATTGAGTGTAGACATGCTTTCATGTGGCGTAGCCAGGGGGGGGGGGGGGGGGGGTCAACCCCCACTTCTCACACAGATGCATATACATGCATGTGAGTTCTACCAGTCGTAACCCCCCCCCCCTCATGAAAAATTTCTGGCTACGCCACTGCATGTACCCTATTGAAAACGGTGCAAGTAGCATTGCTAGTTCTTTTATAGGAGAAAAAAAATCCAATACGTATCGCACTGTATCGAAAACGTATTTTAGAGATATTCGGTTTTTTGAAAGGAAACAAAGTTGGCATACATATCATTAAGGCTCTCAGAATAATGCTGTCAATTGAAAATATTGTCAGTATTATTAATAGTTTTTCTACAGGAACACTGAAAAGAGTTCCAATACATTACAATCTGTGGAATTTGAGGGATATTAATACTTTTCGAGCACAAGACAATGAGTATAACATTTTCATATTCTTCAGTTAAACGATGAAAAAAAAAATTATTCTCAAAATTAAAAAAAAATTACAGGGTCTTATAAAACTACACTTATAGTGATAATACAACATTATTTTATCTCCGAAATCTCTCCAGATTTAAAGAAAATACACCACCAAACATGGTTTAAAGTACTAATGTGTTGGAAGGTGTTTTATAATCGATGCGTTTGGCATGATTTATCTTTCTTGTTTTGATTTTTTGGTTTTTTTTTTTTTGTATATTTCAGCATGAGTGCCAGGGACACTTACTCCAAGTGCCCATGCAATAATCAGGACCTGATCTTGATGCATCAATGTTTCAACTGACAAAGCAGTACTATATGATTATGATGAGAATAAATTGCAAAACAAATTTAATAGCTTTAATTGAATAGAAAATGTTGTGGCAATTAATGTTCACATCACCGATTTCTATTACCAACTATATGAAAAATTGAAATATTTGACAATTTCAAAACAATAAAAACACTTATTGAAGCACTAATTACACCCCCCCTTTGTTACTTAAGTAATTTAGCAGTTAACTCAGGAGCAGAATTACATTCAGTGTTCTGCAACAAGACCTCAAATAGTTGCAAATGTTCTTCAGTAATTTTGTCCAAATCTGGCAGAGAACGTTAAAATGCAAAATGATATAAAAACTGTGCGAAAAATGAAGAGAGAAGGCATAGCATAAAGGCCACTTTGCTTTAATTGTTCTGCAGGACACATTATTTTTATTTTTTGTTTCTTTTACAGGATGAAATGTTCTACAAAGACTGATTGTTCTGCAATTACCTCATACTTTTAAACACCTTTTGTTTGCGGTGCAGTTAAGAGAGCAACATTAAGTTGCTCTGTCATTATCAATGATAGAGCAACTTCAATGCAAAATGACAAGCAAGAAATCCTGTTTTAACGTTCTTTTTTATTTTAATGTTTTCACGAACAGTTTTCATTTTTTATCAATGCATATCCATAATGTTTTTTCTTTAATTTAAAAATTTGCTTAATGTTTTAAAATTAAACTTTTTTTAGATGTCACTGCCCACCTGAAAATTTTATTAATTTTGACCTTCACAAATTAGATGATTAAATACCTGTAGTTACTGTGGTGCAGGGTTTTTATACATTCACTGAAATGAAATTCCCAGAGTTTTCTAGATACATTTCCATAATATCAAGGTTTATCAAAAACAGATGTAAAAAATAATTAATCACTACTCTATTTAACACTTCAGTAATTTACACTTTAAAACAACTGGGAATTTCCAGGTTAAGCTGGGAAAATGTGTCTATACTCAATATATTTAATCTTCATCCACCTAAAATAAATAAGTTCATATTCAATTTTTATTATATACCCAAATCGAATTTCATGATCTTCTGGAAAAGTGCAGAAACATTCAGAATTCGAAAGATTTTGTTTTGTGTACACAGTATTTCTTGGATCCATGCAGACTAATTTTTTGTGGAAAAAAAAAAAAAATAAAAATAAAAAAATAAATAAACTATGCAATTTGGAAAAGTTATTTTAAACGAATTGGAATATACTTTCCCTTCAAAGCCTGAAGACCGTGATGAATATGACGTCATATCGATTGCAACAGCTCATTTTGTCATGCAAATGATTTACATTTTTTTACTCTCGGAAATAAAATGGAGCTAAAAATAGCAATAAATCACTTAAAAATGAGGGAACCGGTGGATTTTCAGATTTTTAAAGTGTCACAGATTGTTTTTTTATACATAATTCAGGGTTCCCACACTTCTTCGCAGTATGAATTCCAGGAGTATACATAAATACCTAACCAAGCAACATTGAAAACGCATTTTCCACCCAGCATCTCTAGGCAAATTGAAAAGGATGAAAAATCTCAGGATGGTTTTAAAATTTTACTACTGTCACACACGTACAGATTATTTCCAACACACCACCGCAAACGGTGAGCTTTGTAAACATGTACCCTGAGTACCAAAGAAGAGATAAGAGCATACAGCTCATACACCAATCACGAAATACTTTTGCAGTGAAATAAGAGCTAGCAGTTAGCGATAAGAGTTTGAGAACGCCAACAGGCTTGGTTCAGGAACAAAATTATTGGATATGAGGAGAGCAGGGACGTATGTCTACAGCGAATCGTGCCATCATTGGAACTTTTTTGCGGTAAGCTTTCAGCCCACTGAAGTGGTTACAATCCCTGTCTCCAAGTTCGTGGCAGGAAAGTCAATAAACATGGCGGTGGATTATTACACTTTAAACACGAGTCGAAAAAATAATTTCGGCAGATCGCACTTAAGAAATTTTTTTTTGCACTTTAAATTCTATAAAGAAATTTAAAATGAACAATATTTCCATGAGTCTACAGAAAAATTAGTAAAATCCAGGAGTTTTCCAGGGTCCTTCATGTTTTAAATCGAAATCCAGGAGTTTTTAAGGATTTCCAGGAGGTGTATGAACCCTGATAATTATGAAATATTTCAATGAGATTGTATAAAAGGTGTAGATTTTATTGTGCTTTTTAATCTTCTAGGGTTACCACTCAATTTCTGGAAAAAAAAAAAAAATTCCCTGACTTTTCCAGATCATCATGTGATAAAAATCCAGATTATTTTTTATGTTTATGACGTCAACTTTACTTATGTTCTTTAATATTTTTATTTTAAGGTTAAATGTTTCTTTACAAACACTGATTTTCCAGATTTTGGGCCAAAATTTACAATTGTCCATGACTTCTCCCTGACTTTTTTAGCCAAAATGAAATTACCTGACTTTTCCAGGTTTTCCCTGACTAGTGGCAACCCTGGTTTTCTTGGAATAATAACGGTAAAATAGTTGTAATGAAGTGGTTGCCTGGAATGGTTACAGAGTGTGTCAGGGATCAGCGTAACTATGTAGTAGGATTTTGGTAACTTTTGTGCAATTCTTAATTAAAAATGTTTTTTATTTCCGTCAACAGACAAAATTTGGAAATTTAAGCAGCAATATCAGTTGTGGAAGCTGAAAATTTAGATAATATGCAAAACATTAAAATCTGCATAAATTTTAAAACTCACTGGAAGACAAAACTTGTTTTTAGTAGGTTATGATTTAGCTGAGTATTTATGTTAAAACGTTCAACTGAAATCAACAAATAATAAATATTATATATAGAGGCTTATTTTACACACTGTGACTTTTGGAAATTAAGTTTAACTGCAATTTTGAGCAATAATGCAATTTCTGAGAAATGGCCTGTTCGTATCTTATTGCTATAGAGGTGAAATTTTAAAAGGCAACTTTAAAAAAATGAAGTAGCACCTTTTTCTTAACATACAGTGAAAAATTTAGCTTTTTCTCAATTCAAATCCCTTAACAATTTTACAAGTATTTTGAAAAAACATGTTCCCAGTGGCAGAAAGATTTGTAGCTGTCTGCGACAAGCTTTTAGAACTTCATAATCAGTCTGCAAAATTTTGCGTGTAATTTTAGCGGATAATTCATACATAAAATCAACAATTTTTAATCTTTGTTGTTTTTAAATAGTGTTGACTCAAAAAAAAAAAAAAAAAAAAAAAAAAAGAGGTTAAGCCAGAATTAATCAAGGAATTTTTTTTTAAAAAGGCACTTTCAAGTTCCACGACAAAGTACAGGTAGGTAACATAATACAGAAACTGGTTTGAAACAATCTCCAAATGACTAAAAGGCTTATCAGCAAAACTTTAACATGTTCTGACTTACAATGCATCGTTCGCTTTTTTTAAAGCATACCTTAGTTTCTTTTCGCTTTTGGAGAAAATTTGGAGTAATTCCTTTTGGGACTGTTACGTCTTGTTCCTCAATTTTATCACGCTATCACTGGGCCACAAGTTTTCACACTGGGTCACATTCATATTCAATATTGCATCTTTATTGGTACAAACTTTAAAACAACAAAGGTCTTTCATTGCATCTGAATTGTGGATTAAGGTAGATGTATTAAGCATATAATAAAAATTAAACTTCTTGTAATGCTAGATGTATAAAAGTTATCAAAGGTAATAAAATAATTCAGAATTTAAATTCTTTTGTTTGAAAAAATTATTGAATGAACACCAAGCAAAGATTTATATTCAGCAACTTTGATAAACCCTTATTAGACCTAATTTAGAAGTGTAACAAACAAACTCATCCATTAATTGATAATTATAGAAGTTAGAAAAACTGAAGTCAGAGCACAGAATGGCAGAGTCATATATAAATTTTGTATTGTATCCAACTGTTGGATGTACAACACTATTTAAAATCAAGTTACTGAAATGTATTTCTTCTTTCTCTTTCACAGACACATTCTAATTTAATTTTTGCTCATTCATGAAAAGCAAATTTAGTAAATTAAGTAAAAGCACTATTTTTTAATCCTTAAAATAAATAAATAAAAATAATAATTATTAATAAGACATTAAGTTTTAGCCGATATCTATGTATATATAAATACGCTAAGCAAAACCTTAGTGTCCCTTTTGCAGCGCACTGCCTGAACGGATGACTGTGAAATTCGGCACAGTTAAAGTTCGTATGGAATTGTTTGTGAAAATATTAAAATTTTTGTGTTGTATGCTAATGCCCCGTAAAAAAATAGAGATGTAATTTGGCATGCAGTATTTCGTGCCAAGTAGGCCGAAGGTTCCATTGTTGTGTCAATTTTGAAATAATAACACTTAGTTTCAGCAGGACTATAGGGTTATACTATTACAACAAAATTTGCAAAAAGTGGAATTATTCCCCAGTTTGGTAATACGCCAATAACTAAAACGTGCTTGGCGCCTTTTTTTATACGGCGGCAACCATTCAAAAAAAAAAAAAAAAAAAAAAAGAACAAATTTATTGAGTCAGCAAGGTTTCATTCATGGTCAGTAGGGCTGGGCCAAAAATCGATAAATATCGACATATCAGTTTTATTTCAACATCAGATATCCGATATTCCCATTTTCATTTAAGTGAAATCTCTAATTCAATAAAGGTCAAAAATACAGGCCGGCGATAAGAAAATCCCGAGATCAATACCAGCTTGTGATGGTTTTGCTACTGCTTTCTCTCAGTTGATGAGGATGCCGGATCGCGGAAAAAACAGCTCCATGGTTTATTAGTCTAATTACCATAATTAATTAACGTATATCTCTGAAACTATCCACTGGAGCGCATTTTTATTGATTCTCGACCCCCCTAGACTCAACACCCCTATCGATACATAAAATTTCGAATACTTTGACACCAAACTTAACCTTTTAATCTTAAAGGCTTAGGGGGTCATACGAAGCCCCCCCTGTATTTTCATTTCGGGCAGTTTAAACCGTAGCCTACGGGGATTATCTCCAGCCTGTTACTTTGGCCGTTTTTCAAAGCTAAAAAGGTAGACAAAAATACGTTCATTTCTAGCTGCTAGATGGCGCGTTTACCAGGGAAAACACATCCTGAATTTCCATTTGTTTACATGCTAAACTGAGTCTTATTTGTGTTCGTTTAAACGCTAATAAAACGCTACAATGAAGTACTGTTGTGTACCGATTTGTAAATCGATAGCTGGAGGATCTATAAAAACAAGTTTCTTTGAATTTCCATCAAATTTAGAGATTAGAGCAGCTTGGATAAATGCTATATCCAAGGAAGGAGAAAAACGGGGATGTTTGTGGAAATCTACAGATCATTCGGTAGTGTGTGAAAAACATTTCACAAATGATGATTTTAGCAAAAGCACGAAGAGAAAAAGGCTGGTTCCAAGTGCTATTCCGAGTATTTTCCCAGGATATCCATCGTACAAACTTCCAGGATCATCAAAAAAAAGGAAGTCGCCCAGTTCAAGATTTTGTGAAAATACAGTATTGAAAAAGTGCTGTTTAGAAAAGAATTCTGAGAATCCTCAGTTAATTTACCGGCAGAACCAATTGAAAGTAGTTCTGCTAATTGTAATGTTACAGTGCAAAAAAAGAAAGCAACACTTACAACTAAAAAGCTTCACAACCGGTTGAGAGCTCTAAGGAAAGTTAATTCTACATTGCAGAACAGAATTAAAAAATAAAATTTCTGCCTTAAAAGCAGGAAGAAAGAAAGAAAGTATGGAAGAGCGGCAACTAAAAAAAATAATAAAGGAAAAGTCAGAAAATAAGATGTCTGCTATTATGCTGATGGAGCAAATTTCAAATTATGGCAAGAAAAAAGTTACTCTGAATAGCACAGCTCTAAAATTTTACATTTTGTGGCAGAAACGTTCACCTAAAGGATATGATTTTGTTAGAAACATGGGTATTTTTAATCTTCCTCACAAATGCACATTAAAGAAGTATCTTGGATACTCAACAGGAGAAACTGGGATAACTTCATTAATACAGTTGCGACTTCATCATGAATTTAAAAACTTAACACATGAAGAAGAAAAAATTGGCTCATTAATAATAGATGAAATGGCAATCAAAGCAAAATTAATGTATGACAGAAAGCTTGATATGTTTTTAGGTAGTTGTGATACTGAAATTGAAAAAATAGGAATCAGTGACAGGTTGGCAAATAATCTTTTGTGTTTCCTTTTTAAAGGGCTATCAACTGATTATAGGATTCCTGTTGCATATTTCTTCACAAACCAATTGACTGGCAATGAACTACATAAATTAACAGTTTCTGTCATAGAAAATGTGGAAAAGGCTGGTTTTAAAATTTTAAGAATAGTAACTGATAATTCTATGTCAGAAACAGATTTATCACAAATAAAATATATTTAGTATTCAGAATTTAAGAATCCCATTCAAAGGACACTAATTTATCATTAAACATCTAAAGAGTGAAATCCATCAGAAGTTAGATAATTTTTTCATTTTCATTGTTAAAATTAAGGAATTTCACTGCTTGACTATTTACTATCAGTACATTAAATCTAATATTGGTAGCATGTAATTAACTATTTGTTATATGTAATTAACTTTCTTTTAGTTCAAGGTTTTTCCTTAAAAATGATATAAATTTCAGGGATTTTTATTTAGAGGCACAATCACCCTTGACAACCATATCTGTGATAAATTTATTTTTACTGTTCACCCTTTTATTATTTTTCATTAATTTTATGCAATGTATGTAATTTTATGTATGTATTAAAAGTATTATTTTCTAAAAGAATTTGCAAGTTTTTATTTTTGAAAAGCATCATTTTGCTGCAAATGATCAAACAAGCAATAAATGACACATTGATACAAAAATTAAATTTAGTACGATCATTTAATACAGAATCTAAGAGCAAATTGCATTATTTACAGTGTTGCATGCGATAACGCTATTTAAATACTGTCATTTTGCATTTTCAGTTTTTTACAAAGATTAATCCAAGTTATTAAAACTCTAATGTGTTAAAAATCAAGGAATATTTTCACATTTTTACAAGTAATCCAATAATACACGAAGTTTTCTAAAACTCAGATGCGCGAAATCCGGACTAGCTGATCGATATTTTCCCCGGTAAAAGCGCCCTCTAGCGGCGATATCTTCTCGCGCTATTTCGCATTTTCAAGGCGAACGTAACAGGCTTAACACAACACAATCCTCGTAGGCTACGGTTTAAACAATAGTTTTACCTGAACTGCCTACGACGGCATTTCCAAAGCCTACAAACCGTCCCAGAGCAAATTTCCACATGTTGGCATAGGGCTGGGCCAAAAATCAATATTTACCGAACTATCTGATTTATTCCAGTATAATAAATTTGATCTTCCCCTTTTCATTTTATCGAAATCTTGAAAACGGTAACGTTCTAAAAATAGCGGCTGCCGATAAAAAAAATACCGAAACCAATTTACGTCAGTTTTCCAGCAGTGATCAACGCTAGTAAAAACTAACGCATCAATCAAGCATTCCCGAGTCCGATTACAATACCGAATAAAGAACTTTGTGGGATTCGTATGGAGCCTGCAAATCCATAGCTGCCGGTCGGCATATTTTATTCAATTGGAAACAGTTGACTTTTTTGTTGTTGTTTACGGCGAGTTCAGATTTTGATGACAATATTTGTATTTATACAGTTTTTTAAAAACTGAAAATTTTCAAACTATGTTTATATTAATCTGCCATTAAATGATATGAACTGAGATATATGATGGGTCTAGGGGTAAAACCACTTTACAGCCTTTTTTTCGAAAATGAGAAAGTGGTGTCATCTTCTAGCTTTAAATGAGCACTATCACCACTTGAATTATTTTGGGAGTAGAAACACTATTAAGAAAAGAAACAAGCTATGGTATAGTGGGTCAAGTTTTGGTATAATGGGGAAAACCACTTTACTGCGGGCCCTCGAAGTCGTTTTTCTTAGAAGCAAAATTTTATTGTAAAGTCGTTCTACCCCTGGACCCTACATATATTAATTTTAATTAAATAAAGTACCAGCAATTACTTGTTAAAATCTATTTTAATAAAATTTTGAATATAGCAAGTGGTTTTACGGTTTGTGTATTTGATCGCTTACATTTCAAAAATACTAAAATTAAGTGGGAAAAACATCGATATATCGTGATATTGCGATATAAGATGATATCGATATTTCAAATTCCAATATCGTCCAGCCCTAATGGTCAGTGGTATGCCTCAGCAAGTAGACTTGAATCATTCGACTTTTTAAGATTTTATAACTCCAAACATAATGGGGTCTTTAGCCGAGCATAGTTCCAGGTTCAATTTTCGGAGTAGGCCACTAGACTTTTTAGATTACCTTAAATTGTTCAAAATGCAAAACTGAATGCGTGAAATCCAAGGTCGGTAGAGGGAGATGACTCTATGACCCATTCGCTGGAGCTGCCTTTGTATTTAGCAAAATGTGATAGAGTTTTTATAAAAACGCGGTCTTCACAGAAAAGTGTGGTGATTGTAAAGTGAAATTATACCATAGTGGTCACTAAAGACAGATAGTCTCTTAGCCGAGGAGGTCACTTTAGTAGGTTCCAGTGTATATGGAATGGTGAGACATTCTCTGACAGAAGAACTTATTCATACTCAAATTAAAAAAATAATAATGCTTTATGGTCAAATTTCGACCACTGGCAGACAACTAGTAAATATAAATAGACAATAATAAAAATAATTAGACTCGCAGTATTCTCAAATTGTAGGAAATACATAAAATATTTTTAATAATTTACTTTAAAACACTAAATTTTCTTTCTTAAACTTTAATTTTTAAAGTAAAAAAAAGTATATTAAAATTGTGTAAGTTACATACTTTATTTTAACCAACAAGTATTTTAATCGGATGATTAAAATAAATGACATCCTGTTACAGAAAGTATCCAAACAATAGCTTCGAGAAATTTCTAATTTAAGAAAAAAAAGTTTTTGAAAAGAAAATATGCTTAATTTGATAATTGTTTATCCTAAGAATACTTAACTGTTAGCTTACTTTTTCTTTTGCATTTTTTTTTTCCTTCATTTAGTAAAACATTGAAAATTTTGAAATATGATTTGAATATTTTGAATACCAAATCTTGTCAATAGTTTGAATTAAATAGTTATGAAATTACTACACTTTTCATAAGCAAAAGAGGGGCGGTGGTGTCCGCCAAGGCGACAAGATAAAAACAGATAGAAGACCGGCAGAAAATGAAAGGACCGCATGAGGTGCAAATAACCCCAGCTACACCACTAAAGAAAAATGTCGCTATTATGCTTTATTTTGTCAAAAACATAATATATTTCAAGTGCTGCATTGCCAAAATGTCGTTTTGCTAAGATACTTTCTATATCAACCATAATTAATATATGGTTAGTAAGTAATAATGCATAATAAGAAAGCTGATTAAATTGAGTAAATCGCTCAGAAAAAAAAAAAAGGAAGGAAGAAAAGAAAAAGCTTGCAAGCGTGCAAAACAATTAAAAACATCGAGAACAGCAATAACTATACAGCTGGCAACGAACTCTAGAATAATAATTGTTGATAATTTGCAACTACGTATTTATCATGCAATTACCAATATTTGAGGAAATTAAATATTTAGATGACTAAAAAATTATGAATTTCCCAGCCATAGTTTCTTCCCTCAACTCCTAAGTGAAATGCACTCTTAGTTCTGCCGATCGGATCGAGGTTCTTTCTCAGTCAGATAAAAACAAAATATGCTAGAGGAGGCAGTTTTTAGATTACCCAGTTTGTGCAAATGAAAACAATTACAATTAAAAAAACAATTACAATATTTCCATTTCGAAATTTGAAAAAGGCATTTTAATTAGAAATATCAGCGAGAAAGGTCAGATTTCATAGAAGGGCTGTTTGCAATCTATCCTATTTTTATGATGGGGTTATTGTAATGAATCTTATTTCTCTGAAGGGGCTGTTTTAATAAATGTATTTTCGAGATGCACTACAAAACGAACACAAAATGGTGAATAGGAAATAAAAAATGATGATTCTTGGCAAATAATAATACCAATGTGAAACCAGGAGGGTGCAGAAATAGAAATGAAATATGTAAAAGTGGCTGCTCTATTTCACTACGCAAGATTTCTGTGGGTTAAAAAAATCAAGTAGTACCTTTTTCTTAACATACTTATTAAGACCGCTTTCGTTATTCTTGTTAAAATGTATTTAAATAATTTAGGATCATAGGTGAAAAATTTAGCTGTGGGCGGAGTCCGATGTGCCGTGTTTAGTGACGTCATCACGGAGCGGAGATGGGAGGCAGCATAACGAGCTGCGGCATGATGTGCCTGAAATTTGAGGATAATCAAGATAAATTTTTTTGGTGGACAGTAAAAAATTTTTTTTTTTTAAATATGCCGGCAAAAATTGTCCACAAGCAGTTTTCTGTGCCCGCGGCATTGTTGCCATGTCGCGGTGTTTCTGCTATGGGGTAAATGTATTTTGTATTATAGTGTTTGAATCAATGTATTCTGCATCGAAAATACATTTTGAGTGTATTTTGCCCAACTCCAACTCTCCAATAAGATTATTTTCAATGCAAATAAAAAATCTTTGAAAAAAAAAAAATAATAATAATTTGAATGTAATTTATATGTGCGTCATTAACATATAAATCCTTCCTTGTTTGCACATATATGTAATATTTATTATGTTCCTTGCTTAAACAATATGTTTCTGTTATTTAAAATTAAGGGACTTTTTTTTTTTCTTCTTTTTTCTGCAGACTCACATTTTTCTCATTTTAGTGGGTCCCAGGGACTCAGGTTGGTGATAGTTCAGCACGAACACTTGAGTACAGCAATAAAACCCTTATAAGTAAGGGGGGGGGGAAAGTATGATTTTGGCAGTATTAATGGTTTTAGCAAATAACTTGCAATATGAATAATTAAAGAAAATTACCTGAACATGCTCATTTTCCTTACGATAGTAACAACCATGTACTGATGCAGCACCTACAGTTCCACTTACAACATACTTTTCTCCTGCAAAGAAGGGCAATTTTATGTGTAATTAAAAACAATTATTCAAAACAAACACGTGTAGTATAAAGAAACAATTTTTTTTTTTTTTTACAATGTCTAACAAGTTTCTATCAGTAATATCAAAGGAGAAAGTGGGACTTCTTAAAAAAACTGAAAAGTAATTAGCAAAAATAGCATGCTTATGTTTGCAACAATCAATGAACAAATTAACCCCTTCGCGACGGGGAAGCGCAAACGCCCACTTATCTTTGAGACCGGCAGTCTCTTTCACTTCTGTCCAAGGCTGGAGAATTTTTTGCTATTAACCCCAAATCCAAGAAATTACAGGAATATCAACGTGTTGTTTAATAATGTTCCGTAGAGTGAGTATTTAAATGGTTCTGTAATTATATTTAAACGTTTATTGCTGGCACACATACGTGACAGTCAGCGCGAAAGGGTTAATGACCCTTTTGCAAACATGCAAAAAAGTCATTTAAATAAATTTATGTATATCCATTTACAAAGCCATTATTATGTTATACTAAAATAAAATTTGTCAAAAGTCTAGTAACAGACCAATTATTAACAATTAAACATTTACTAAAACATTAAAAAAATCATTTAAGGAATACTCAGAACAGATTCTTGTTTTAATTTCTTTTTACTAATTTTAATGAATATTATTAAAATTATAACAAATTCTGCCCTTTTAAATTTAAGATATAGTATGTTATAATCCTCATTAGCTGTTACCAATAAATGTTTCACAGTCACACACAATTGCAGATATTGTAAACTTGATCTTAAAAATCAAATCCAACTTAGTTAAATACACAGTTAAATACAACACCCACTTAGTTAAATAGGTAGGGAAAATCCAGGAAAATGTAATTGCCAGGAAATTAATATATATTTTTTACTTTTGTAAGGGAAAAATTATTTCTCCACTTGGTAATGAGACTTATGCAGAAATTCACTTATTAATGGTTAACATTACATCATACCAAAAAGAAATTACAAACTATGGATGCATTTTTTTTTTTTTTCACCCAGAACATCAGTATTTCAATTTCTCAATCTTTTTCCATCCTTCTTGTGATTGATGATTTTTTCTCAGCATTCCTTATTTTAAATCTTTAGTTCTGTAGGATTTAAAAGACTCCTATTTTGTATTTCTAATTTTAATTTTTTTAAAAATTTATGATTATATATAAAAATTACAATTATTTATAAAAACAAATCCAGAAACATACATGTAAAATATTCTGGAAATCTGGATAAATTCTGACATACAAACACTCTGGATTCACTACTATCCACACAAGCAGAAAAGTTAGAACTCACATTACAAAGGTTAAAAACCTGCTCACTATCTTTCTAACATTTCTGCACATGTGGATAGAAAACTTTTTTTTTTGTCAATGAGTACCTTTTCATATGAGTCTAGTTTAAATTATTTTTACATTATTATGATTTTACAGAGTAAAATGCTGTGAAATTTATTACCACACATGACTTGTTTTAAATTTAATGTTTTTTATGATGGCAGCCCCCCTCCCAAAAAGTGCATTTTGTGCACTCAGATTTTCCTAGACTTTTAGTATGCAGGGATGAGATTGACAAAAAAGGAAAAAGTCTGAACGAATGTGAGAACAACATATGAGTAATAATACTTTGGAATTTCAGGTTCAATAAATATTGTAATTGCTACTGATATTAAATCTATGCTACTTATATACAATTTTGCCTTAATAAAAAATGAAACATTGAAAAAGTTTGAAGAATCTCATCCCTGAGTATGTCAAAAAGGTACCAACAACAAACAAAAAAATCCAGTTCCCGTCTTTGTAAGAATCAGTTCCTCCTGTTGCCTATTTTTTTGCATGTATCTCCTCTACTTTAAAGGGGAAAAAATAAATAAACCCAGAATCTGTTTATCATTTGCTAAAAATATCCAGAATTCTAGGTACACCTGGACTGCAAATACCCCTGTAATATTTATTTAAACATATTTTAAGATAAATTTTTGTGCAGAAAAAGTAAGTTAATAGAAAAGTTGAGTTATACTAACATAGCAGCCTAACAGAATATATTCTTTGGCGAAGTGCATAATTTTGAGCATTCTTTTTAATCAATCAACAGGGAGAATATAGAACATTTTCCAAGTGTAACATTTTTTTTTCTGTTCATTCAATGTATTCCCAAACTAAAGCAACAGCAGAGATGCAGCTATGGAAAATCTGCCTATAGATAGATTCTTGATCAATATTTTTTTCTGGGTGTGTCTCATGGATACATTGATTTATCATGCACAGCTAAGGTATTGATACTGATTGGGTAGTTATACAATAATAGCAGAAGAAAAACATTAATTTTAGTAATTAAGGGGATCAGACATGATCTTTATGAAAACATGAACACTAATCAAATCAAACTGTGTTTGACAGCTGAATTCACCATTAACTTTAACTGGCAGTTCAATTGACAGTTTGGTAACAACTGGTTGGAAAACTCAACTGGCCAGACTAAGATTCATATTCCCCGTTAAGCAAGGAGGAAAAAGTTACTGAACCTACTAGATTACTAGATATTTTTTTTCAAACTTACTAGTTTTAGTTTTGATTTCATGTTATCCTTATGTATGAAATCATTAATTTTATATAAAGCGTGGTGGCGTAAAAGGGGAGGATATGGTAGTTTATTTTAAAAAGAATAAAAATCTCAAAAAGATTGGCGTCCTCCCCCCCCCCCCAACGAGAAGACTATACAGGGCGGCAATAAATTAGAATAGTCGACAGAACTGTCAACAATCGTGACAGTCTAATCACAATAAGTCTCCAGAAGAAAATATTTATGGCACAACAAAGATACAGGGGCAACAGTCCCCCTCCTCTGCATGATGATTTCGCTTAGCGTGTATACAGCATCCAATAAAAACCATGAGCCTATGAAAATAAGGGGCATACGATTAGGGGATCCTGTGAAAGAGAGGAAAAAAGAAGAGAGAACCTAAGGTACAAAGAGCCAGATGTGTCCCAAAGACACTGACCAGGAGATGAAAAAAAAGACATGCTGGTGCTCGCAGTTACATAACAAGTGGTTTATGACGTTGATGCGATTATATTGTGTGTGAGTTACACTGACGGTTTACCAACATGGCAGAGCAGGGTGTCTACCACAAAAAGTAAGCTTGATTTCTTGACCTTTTCTTGACTTTTTCTTGACCTTTTCTTGACCATAACAAATACGAAACTAATATCAAAAATGCATCGTGCCAGGGATGCAGAATATGTACTATCCGGCGATCTACGATTGGAGGAAATTTTAGCCACCTGGGGAAATTTTGCAGAAAAATATACAAGTGATTTTGATTTTAACAATGAATTAAAAAATTCTTCGAGTTTTTCTTTTCCCTCCCCATTTTTAAAGCGATTTTTTTCTCAACTTTTTCACTGATCAGCCGTTTGCTTTCAGTTATCTTGGACCAATTGCTATTTTAAAAAAAGAAGATTTACCATTGATCGCCGTAAAAAGATTTGCAATGTAGCTTGTACATTGCAAATCTTTTTACATCTATGGTAACACAGAACTTATGGAAGTCTATAATATATCATAAAACTTGGGGGAAATTGAAGTTATTAGCTATGAAACATGGGGATCAGTGATAATTGTAATTGGAATCAAAGTTATTGTTTTTAAAAAAGAAAATGTGGAAAATAATCAAAACACTGAATTTAACAGGGAATGAAGGGATAAAAAAAATTACTCTTAAATCCAACAATTTTAACCTTTTTTTGAGGAGGGAAGGTGGATAACTGATATACTTTTCTCAAGGTTTGAAGATCCATACTTGCCAACTTTTGAAATTCCCAAGGTGTAAAACAACACGCAGTTGACATATTGAACTATTGTCAGTTCACTATACAACTATTTGGCAGACATCATTTTTGATGATTTCTGCTATATAACATGTAAATGACATTTTAAATGAATTTTATAAATAGCAAACGAACAGTATTTTAAAGTTTTCTTATGAAATAAACATGTGAAAAACTTAAGTTTGTCTGTTTGCATAGTTTAAATAGTATAAAATAATAAAATTTACATAACGCACTTAATATATATTTCTTAAACAAACAAAAAAAAAAAAAAAAAAAAAAAAAAAAAAAAGCTACAGCGAACGGTTTTAATCTTCGCCTCAGGTCGAGAGGGAGAAGAGTGGACACTCAGCAGATGCCCCCCTCCACACACACACCATTGATAAGAGGATAAACAAATCAACTTCCTTTCTCCCAGGAAATTACTCGTGAATCAAAATACAAATTAAGGAAGTTAAGAAAAGATACATAACATAATTTCTCTGACTGAACTTAGCAGAAAAATTTAGAAACTAAGAATTTGAATGAAATGGAAAAAACGTAGTTGAGTCGCAAATCGTGACCTAGTGCTTCATTTCTTGATTACTACCTTTTCTTGACTTTCCTGACCTTTTTCCCATTTCCTGACTTTTCCGTGACCTTTGCATGATGGTAGACACCCTGCAGAGTTCGTGATAACATCAGCTCTTAATCTACGCATCTGATTTGGTGAATATATATTATTTTTTATCTATTTCCCCATGAAAAGTGCCCCCATGTACAAGCAATCTAAATATTGCCTCATAATACCACACCTCCCCAGACTTCTATATCTTAGCCAAAGAAATACTTGTGTTTGTTGATTATAATTATTAGGAAATAATTTTAAGTACCCTAAATAAAATTATGTTAGCTTTCAGTTTAAATTTGTTGAATTCTTTCCAGTATTTTGTGTACTCTTTTTGTATTTTATTTAGACGAGTTACAGGAGTACTAGCCAGGTACGTTAGTTTGCAGCACACCAATATACAATCACTTTCGGCTTTCTTTAATAGTAATAAAAAGTTACTTTTACCACGGACAATCACCACACAAAGCATTAAAAACTAATGATCATTATTAGTATTAAGTCAAAGATAACTAACTGATATTGCATTATGAACATCAGTGGTTGCTGCATGGGCTTCGGCAGCATAGGGCAAGATGTTCACTTGCCTTCCCACAGATTTTGTATGGCATTTTCCCCCTGCTTTTTTTGTGCTTCCCAACATAGTAATCATATGAGTCTTTGCCCCCCCCCCATATCGCCTATATTTTGGGGTCCACAAGAATTTGGTGTGCATAGCATGGCTTGTTGGCACATTATTATCGATAAAACTGAAGAGTCACCAGCGTCTTCTTGATCTTTTTTTTTTTTTTTTTGTGATAATGTCTTCATCACAGAGTTCTTTGCATGTCATGAATTCTCTGTCTATATTTATGTAGTCACAAAATTGAGAAAATTTGATAGATTTCTTCTTCGCGATAGTGAGAAAAAAATTGAATTACATCACGCCAATTTGGGACTTAAGTGTAAAATTGAGATATACGAAGTCGAGAGTCAAGTGTATTGAAACAATACTGCAGTACAATCAAATTAAAAAAAGTAATAAAAATTCAGAAAAAAAAAAAGAGTACTGTAGTAGATAATCTAAAATGAAGTTAAAAGGGAAAAATATGATCAAGTTATGAGTTTGTTTGCTTTCACAAATATTTATTTCATCGTCCCTTTCGTAGTCTTTGTTTCAGCTTTTACTATAAATCTTTTTTGGATCGCTGTTCTTTTCATATTAGAAGCCTGCCCTGGCAATAGTTTTTTAAAGCTATTTTTCTTAAAAGAAAAAAAAAGTTTAAATAAATAAATAAATTGGAATTAGGAGTCAATTTTTACAATTAAAGCATTGCAGATTTGACTAAAAGAATGCTAAAAGAAAAATATTCATTATCAAGGTGGATGGAAAAATTGAAACTAGAATGATGACAGATTAATACTTTCAAAATTTTTCCTGGCAGAAAAATTAGATAAAAAAATTATGCAATTAAAGTAAGACAAAATCTACTGATCTGCAAAATAAACAAAACGGCACATTTTTCACAAATCGCTGGAAAAAAAAAAATTGTTGACGAATGTCTTCATTGGCCTGGCAAATTACTGCCATGATGGCATTATCGGTAAAATGGTGTAAATGGCATAGAGTAAACTGGGCTGTAAAACATGTGAATGCCGCAAAATGGCACAGATGACTGCCATTAGTGTTCAACGAGTTCCGGAAGATTTCACCAAAAAATCATCATTAGTTGAATCATACGATGATTTTTGGAAAATTCGGGAGTTAAGGAGATTGCTTTAAAATTTGGGAGTAGCCCGGAAAACTAGGAAGATATGGCAGCTATCATATAGTACCTATCTTTTCAGATTTGAGAATACCATTTTAAATGGTTGTAGTTTCAACTTTTCACAAATGTAAAACCTAGTGTTTGCAGTCATACTGGCGTGAAAGTAATGTAGAAGATAAAATGAAAAGAGCGGTTCTAGCCAGGCAGATTTTACATTATTAACCTCACAATATCTTGGTAAGTTAAAATATCTCTAACATCTATCACAAAAATAGTGTATATTAAGCTATATTATAAAAGTATCACTCTTTCTCTGCACAAAATATATTTTTTACATAAATAGAATTATGAAAAATAATCCTACAAGTACAATAGTTTATGCATGATAATATTATGTTACCTGTGTATCTTCCAGCTAAAGACATAAGAGCTATTTCTCCTCCAGGAACTTGCGGGCCATACTGATACGCCATTTCAGCACCAAGTGCCAATGATGGTGTAACATTTTGTAAATAATGCAGTACAGAAACACCAGATCCGTTGAGAATATCTGTATTTCCTAATGTGACAGAAGCTGTATAATCTGCTCCTTTATAATCAGCTGTCAGCTGAGTGGCAATAAATCTGTTGTCTTGTACCTGAAAGACATGTTTTTGTAAGATATATTTTCTTTAATAATAATAATCTAAGATACCTTCATCTGGAAAAATAAAAGATTATATTGCAAAGACAAATCATCAGTTGTTTAATTTGCAAAATATTCCATAAAATAACTACTTTTAAAAATTCTGAAAATCAGTAATAGTTTTTATAAATAACAGGATACAAGACCGCTAAATGTAGGTTTTAGCAAGGGAGAATACCCAGTATTTAATAAATCTTTCCAAATAATTATTAAAACAATTAAGTTTTTTATACATTGTTATACAAAACATCTATTTTGCATCAGAAAACTAGCACGTGTCCACTAATGTCAGGAGGCAAAAATAGTACCACTAATAGTCTCAGACTTGAAAAAGTCGCCAGTAGCCATTTTTAAAATTTTAGTTGCCAAAACAGTAGCATTATTGCATGGTTCAGAATTAAATATATGTCATTCAGCTTCATTTAAGAAGAAATGAATAAAATGATAAATCTCAAGAACTTATGCATTTCATCAAAAACATGTCTTTCAGGTACAAGATAACAGATTTATTGCCACTCAGCTGACAGCTGATTATACAGAGCATATAATACATTTATTTTTACGGTATGTCCCAAAGTAGTCTGGGTGCTTGTCTCTGTTCCCATAAGAACACGGCAAGTGAAGCAGCATCCGGCTTAGGCAGTGCTTGGGAGGGACTTCCCTCTCGGCTCGACTGCTGTGGAACTGTGTACACTAATAGGAGCTGGTGCACGTAAATTCAATCATGGCCCCAATGTTTCCAAGCTGTTAAATGATACCTCTGGGGGTGCCGATTTCAGGGGGTTGGTCCCTCCTCTCGAATTGGTTCAAAATTAGGGGACCATCGAGCTAAGTCGGACTTCCTCCAACTGGGGCCCACTAAAAATGGAAGGAGCCCCCCACTGCCCATCGCCTTCCTATCTGGAGGGATCTGGCAATGCATGCGGTTGTCAGAGGGGATAATAGAAAAAAATATAAAAAAATACGGTACAATTAAAAAAAAAATCTGGAGTGACTTCATTCTACTTTCCAAACACTTACGATTAAGATCATTACCAAGCATTTAAATAAATTTTAATCAATGAATAATTCAAACATATATACCAAATTGAAGCTCAAAATTGAAGCACCAAAATCAATACCGGTCTTGGGACGGTGGTTTATAAATATATACTAGGGGGGTCACAAGTTATATAGGAATTAAAAAAAAAAAAAAAAAAAAAAAAAAGTTACCTTTTTGCAGCACCCCCTAAAAGTTGTCAATTGACTAGATAATAAGATTGGTAAAGTTTTAGAATTTTTAAAGTTTATTACAAGGTTATTTTTGCTGTGCGTTATCTTTATTTACTTTTAGAATGAACCTGGGGGCCCCATATGCAAGGGAAGGAGGGGACATGGCTACCCCTAGGTCCCATAATCTCGTTAAGATTTACATACTGGTATAATGTAGAGGGGTTCAGCACTAACAGGTAATATCTTTCTGATGTAAGACACTTGACGTGCAATAAGACTCCAAAAGACAAAGAGAGAATTTTGAAAACAATGAACTGAACTCATCAAAAGCAGATTTAAAAATCCTGATTTAGAGGGTGGTGTTTTTCACTGGGATGAAAAAATGCTTCCTCATATTTTGAATAAAGAAAATGCAGAGAGAATAGCAATTTTAATTAGCTGTGGTGATGAAGAATAGTTAATAGAATTTCCTCAGCTTGAAAATAGTATGAGAATAATTCGGGCAAAAGCTTTATTTTCAGCAGTTAAAGAATGGAAGGCAGTTGATAAAATCCAGGCAATGTTTTTTGATACAGCAATTACTGGATCAAAATTTTCTATATTTACCTTGTCGCCACCATATTTTAGAAATCATCCTAAAATCTGATTTTGATTGCAAAGTGGGCAAAACAGCTGCCCCTCAAGCAGATATTAAAGGGAAAAAAAAAATCAGACTGTGTGGTCAAAGTTGGACAAGACAAAGTAAAAAACTGCAATTGAAGATGAAACTATTACATATAGAATAAATAATTTGGAAGAAATTTCAGGTTTTCTTACAGAGCATTTAAGAAATCAACAGCTCAGGGATAACTATAAAGAATTAATCCAACATTGTTTAATTTTTATAGCTCCTCCGAATAGACATTCCTTTCAGAGTACCTGTTGCTGTTCATGATGCCAGGCGGCAATTTATTGTCGTAAAATACTTCTTTTCATACATCAGGTCTCATTAACAGATTTAAAAAAAAAGGAGGTATTAGACATTTGTTTATTTATAATAAATATTTATGTAAAGGCATGTTTCAAAGCTCCCACCCAGACTTTAGCCCCAATCAAGACCTAAAATTATTAAAATCATTGGTTCAATGCAGAAAATTTGATAAAGAGGCTGGAAACAAAGGCTGCAAATAAGCCTTGGCATCGTAACTTAGAGAAAGTTGCATTTTCACTTTTTGATGACACTTTGGCAAAAAGAGTCAAAATAAGCATGGCTGTAAAATAAATTGCATTTGAAAAAGAAAATGATGATAAAGATTTAAGAGCATCAATGTTTCAATGAAGCATCATTTATTGGACAAAGAAATTGATTTTTACTTCCTTGTACGTAGTATAAGGAAGTAATGTGATCCCGAAAAATTTTGGGGGCCAAATTTCGACATAAAAACCGATTTTGACTACCTCTAAATTTAATTTAAAAATTTTTTTCGATGCATCTCATCGTAGGCTAGCATGCACGATCATATTAACGCGTCTGCAACTCATTTTGACCAGTGGCGAGTCTACTGTGGCCAGTTTTCCCATGCCGTCTGTACGTACGTATGTATGTAACTCGCATATCTAAAAAACTATTGGTCGTAGAATGTTGAGATTTGATATTTAGGATTGTTCTATGATCTAGTTGTGCACCTCCCCTTTTGGTGGCAATCGAATGGATAGTTTATGTACAGGACCGCCCAAAAGATTCGAAATACATTACGCTCTATGGGCCGAAATTCATTAAACTCGCCTAACTCAAAAGCTATTAGGCGTAGAATGTCGAAACTTCATATTTTGGATAGTTGTAACATCTAGTTGTGAACCTCCCCTTTTGGTTCCATTCGACTGGATAGTTTATCTACAGGACTGCCCAAAACATTCGAAATACATTACACTCAATGGGCCGAAATTCATTAAACTCGCATATCTCAAAAGCTGTTAGGCGTTGAATGTTGAAACTTTATATTTAGGATTGTTGTAACATCTAGTTGTGCACCTCCCCTTTCGGTTCCATTCGACGGGATAGTTTATCTACAGAACCGCCCAAAAGATTCGAAATACATTACGCTCTATGGGCCGAAATTCATCAAAGCGTTTTTTAGAGGTATTGGGCTATTTCAAACGACTCAGAAGTGATATATGCTGTAAAGAGTTAGAAAATGAATTTCTCCATTAAAAAAAGTGTCTTTATCATTTATAGTTCTGCTACAGGAACACTCAAAAGATTTCCAATACATTACGGTCAATAGCAATTTTAGGGGCATTCATCCATTTCAAGCACAATACCGTCCTACCACATAAGTTAGGTAATGGTCCGACCACGGTCACGTGCCTCCCTCAAGAACTATGCCAAAAGTCGCCAAGCTTGGCGACTTTTGGTGTATGTGTGTGCATATTTAACTCTCAAATCTCAAAAAGTATTATGAAATTTCATATATAAGAATGTTGTAACATCTAGTTGTGCATCTCGATTTTTGGTTCCAATCTACTGGAGAGTTTATTTACAGGACCACCGAAAAGAATTTCAGTACCTTAATGTCTATGGACATCTTCAATATAATACAACTGTAGACAGTCATTGTTTGGTACATGCCCAAAATCTCGCCGTCTGTCCTCGACCTTGGCGAGTTTTGGCGAAATATCGCCAAATTTGGCGATAGTCAGTCATTTGGTCCATGCCCAAAGTATCGCCATTTGTTATCGTTCTTGGCGAGTTTTGGCGAAATATCGCCAAATTTGGCGATAATCTGTCATTGTTTGGTTCATGCTTAAAATCTCGCCAAATGTCGTCGACATTGACGAGTTTCGCCGAAATATCGCCAAATTTGGCGCCAAAAATTATTTCCTATTTTGTATAACTCTAAAACTTTAACCCGTAGATTTTTTAACTTTGTATTTAGAACTATTTTAATATCTAACTGTTTTCAATATCTTTTTTGACAGCAATCGACTGAGAATTTATTTACATGGTGAGCCAAATGACTTTGAATACATTGAGGTGTATAGATGCATTCAATTCATTGAAAGTCTGTGGTCAATGACTACTTTGGCTATCCCCAAAATCTCGCAGACTATCTCAAGTTTGTCGGCTTTTGGTGAAATATCGCCAAATAAAGTGTCAGAAGGAAATCTTTCAAATTGAACTCAGCTTGGCGATATCGAAATATTTGGCTAGAAATCGCTAAACCTTACTATTATTGATATTTTATCTCTTTCAAACAAATAAATTTAGAGGAAGTGCGTCGAAAATATTTTTGATCTAATGGACGTGCAAGGAAGTCATGTGTTGGACACATCAGATTTTTTAATTTCATCTCAACCAGTAAATTTTTTAAAGATATTTAATTTTAATATGCAATTTCTGAATATCGATCCCGATGTATGATGTGAAAATCAGTATTATTTGAAAGAAAAAAAAAAAAAAAAAAAAAAACGAAATCTTTTAAGCTTTTTAATGACTCAGTTGAAAGGGGAGTAAAAATAATCTAAGTATTAAATTCCTGTTTAACTGAGGATGACAAACAAAAGCAGTTTTTACTACTAGGTAGAAAAACTTTTCCATACCCTTCGAAAGCCACATTATCTAAGCCATGCCACTTTAACAAAAAACTGTAAAACATAATAATTTTTTTTTTATAATGCGCTTCCTTATCGATACATTTTAATAATCAAATATATCTGAACATTAGTCATTCTCAATTTTCTGCTTTCTTTGACCTTATTTTTTGTTAACTCTTTTGCTTAAATTTCCTTTTTTTTACACCTTTATTTTGTACATACATAAAAAAGAAAGAAAAGGAGGAAAGATTAAATAGAATTTTTTGAATTTTTGTAAAAAACCAACTTTTAAGATACGGATCATATCTAGTCCTGAAAAAAGCATAGATGTGTGGTTTTTTCAGGACTAGCTATGATCTGAATGCTACCCTCAGAGCATTTTGGAAATGGGCAAATAATCTAAAGTTATTTTCACGATAAAATTTGCATGCAATTTTTAAATTATATAAAAAGATACATTAAATTTTTAATAAGAAGAATTGCAATTATTAAAAAAAAAGGCATCTAAATTACATACAAGCTTTAATATTAAACATATTTTGTGATATCTCAGTGTTATAAATGATTAACATTATAGATGGTTTGCAGTGAAAACTGGAATAAAGTGGACGGGATTTGACATCACAACCACTTGGAGGGTTAAATCTGTAAGTTTTTACATAAAAATGGTGTGTGGCTCATCAAGGCAAGAAAATTTTTTATGAAACGAGACCAACATTATGTTTTCAGTATCAATTTTATTAATTTTACGATGGAAAAACTGCTTTTTTTAATAAAAAAATCCCGTTTTTCCCAAACTTTAACTTCAATGCAGCATGGGTTAATATTATGCAAATGAGCTGAAACTTTACCAATCTCATTTTCTAACCTATTGGTAATTTTTTAGGGAGTGCCCCCCCAAAAATTCGAAACTTGATTTCTTGTGACCACCCTAATACATACCCAATTTGAGCTCAATCGAATGCCCCATTTAGAAGCTATCATGTTAGTTCACTCACTTATTAACTCACATTACACACACATTAATCTCGTAAAAATAGCATAAATGAATTCAGAAGATGTCAAAACAGTAAATAACCCCAAACCTCGAAGTCAGATTTTTTCATGATTACAATACTTTCCTTACATGGTACATGTTCAGAAAGTAAAAATGGATCAGAATGTTTAGCGAAAGACCAACTGCAACTCCGAAAGAAAGTTGACAAAAATCGAAATCTGATTTTCAAATTAGTCACCTAGAGTAAGGTACAAATAGCCAAAAACTTAAAAATTGTATGAAAATGATGTTTTTATTCCAAAATTGCCTTATTTTTAAATTAGTAGTAAAAGTTGCCTTTTCAGCCCCTGGTGGACACCCCACTAGCATGTAATATCTATTAACTAATGCCAGTAGCTCCAGGTTCGGACTGGGGGGGGGGGGACGGCCCAATGGGGCTCTTGCAAAAGGGATATAAAACTTAAGTAATTTGATTATTTATTTTCCAATATACAGGTATCACTCTAGAGCTTTTCAGGGGGACGGCCTGCCCTGGTGCCCTTTTTCCGGTAAAATGCCGCCCTCCTTGCCCTTTTTCTTGATAAAATTCCGCCCTCCTTGCCCTTTTTCTTGATAAAATTCCGCCCTCTTTGTTTTTGTTTTTTTTTCAATCAAAATGCCGCTCTCCTTTTCTCCACCCCTCCTTGTTTCCCCTTCTCTTTGATTCTCGTTACCATTGCTGGCTGCACGTCGGCTAGACCCCAAAAAAGCCTCTCTCCAACAACAACAACAGGAAGTTGATTTGTTTATTCTCTTATCAATGATGTGTGGGGAGGAGGGGGGGGGCATCTGCTCAGTCGCCGCTCTTCTCCCTCCCGACCTGAGGAGAGGGTTAAAACCATTCGCTGTAGCTTGAGGTCATAAAATATCTCATTAGAGAAACAATCTGTCATCCAGAAGAGTAGTCATAACAATAAATTATTTCCTACTGTAAATGGCGCTTTACCGTGTTTTATAAATGCTGTAAGTAATTAATAAACGCCACTTGGTTATTGTTTATTTTTTCAGATTTTCAAAACACATTCATCCAAACTTACGGCTGGCTGCACAGAAAGTTCAAGACAAGGGCAATTCCGGAAGTCTGGGTAACACCCCCCCCCCCACACACACACACACACTCCTCCCCGTCGATGTACTAAAAAGAATAGGGGAAAATTGATTCATTGACAGGGTGTGCAGCAGTCAGGAAATACTACTTGAAAAATATCGAATTTCCGGTCAGCATAGGGGCTAAATTGATGATTATTCTATAGGGCCATGGGCTCCGGCAGCATAGGGCAAGGGGGGGCAATGCCCCCTTCTTTTTGTATGCAGTGTTTTCCCTTGCTTTTTTGCTCTTTCCAACATGGTAACCATATGTTAAAGTAGTCTTTGCCCCCCCCCGGGAAATATTCTGCCGGCACCCATGTATAAGGCTATTTTAGGCGGAGATATGGGTGGGAACTGTCAATACAAAATTTGTGTCTATTTTGCAGCCGCTCCAAAAAAAGGAAATCGTCGACGATTGCGAGAATGCAAGTCTTGTCGACTGCACGGGCACGCGCCCCTGGGATGTTCATTTTTACTGTACTATGCGCTCAGCAAAAGCCCAATGGACAGTGTGAAAATGCGCAGTGGGGAGAGCCATTGAGACTATTTTGAATTCATTGATTGGGAAATTAAAAATGTGTGCAAGAGTGTCAAATTCTTTCTGATCCCTGAAGGCTCGGGAGTTATTTTATAATTATGTAATTACGAATATTACACAACAATAATTATAAGACTTCTTGCCTGTTTATAAAATCCTTTGCCGCCGCCCACGATAGTAAATACTATTGTTCCCCCCCCTCTTTTTTTATTATGTCGTGCACTTGCAATTTATTTTTCCCTCGGACACGTCTTATCTAAACTGGCGTTCTTATTACAGAATATTTCCAAAGTTATGCATATAGTGCTGCAACTAGAGGTCAAGTCGCCCGGAACAAACCTTTGTTTTGGTGCTCCCTTCTTTCCATTTCAATTTTGACGTAACAGCACTATGCCTGGGGCAAGTGTCCCGTTTCCCCTCCACTAGTTGCAGACTAGCATATATACAGAGAGAAAAGTTGCAGTGACGCTGAATACGATAAAATTTGAATCTAAAACTGAATGTTTTTCTGGGTCCGAAAATTGGCGTGATTATGAAAAATTTGTCGGCAAAACCGGATTCCCGTTATTTTGCGATTACAAAATTTAATTTTTTTATGCTTTTTTTGTTTTGTTGTTGTTGTTGAAATAAAGCATAATGGACGCCTTACACAATTTTTGTAAAAGTGTAGATTTCATTAAGTGAAAAAATTTGGTTTCAAAATTTGTTTAATCATTTGCTTAAAAAATTGCTATTAAGAAAACACATTTTCGGACATAAAAGTATGTTTATAAAAGCTACCCTTATGTGTTTGTAGACAATAATTACAAAAGTTGCCCTTTTTGTGTGATATGATATGCCCTTTTCCCAAACACTGCCCTTTTTCTGTAATGTGTACCCTGCCCTTTTTCATTTCTAGAGTGATCCCTGCCAATAATATTGTGCCTTTACACAATGGCATAGGGGTGGACCCCACAGACTGCACCACGAGGGGCCTCCAACAGCTTTAAAACAGTTAAATGTGTTTTTTAGGCACGTAAGCTTAATTTTCAAATAATACATATTTTAATATTTTGGTCCTTCTAAATTCCCCTAAAAGGAGCCCTTTTTCAATCTCTAGCAGAGGGCCCCCAAAGGATCCAGTCCGGGCTTGAGTAGAAAAATTTGGTAACATAAAATTAATAGTAATGAAATTATTAATTTAAAATAGGGGTCAATTTACTCTTAAGGCAATCAAGGTTAACAAAGAAATGAACAAAGAAAACAAGGTTAACAAAGAAAAATATCCATTTTCAAGAGTTATGGAAAAAGATTGAAACTCTTGATAATTAATTGCTTAACAATTTTTGTAAAAATTTGGATGATTTACAAATGTTTTCAGAGTTTAACTTGAAATTTGTGAGTCTCCCGGAATGCTCAGGAGATATGGCAGCTATGCAAATTTATAATAAAGGAACTGCTAGGTGTGTTTATCATAACAGCATACAATTCCTCATTTAGAAGAAAAAAATGCATACAATTTTTACTTCCTTGTACAGAGTATAAGGAAGTAATGTAATTGTGAAAAACTTCAAGTCAGATTTAAAAAAAAAAAAAAAAAAAAACAATTTTGACTATCTCTAAATTTACTTTTAAGAATTTTTGTGATGCATCTCATTGTATGCATGCATCTATGTTCATATAAATGCATGTACAACCCATCCTGACCGTCCGCAAGTCTATTTTGACCAGTTTTTCCAAGCCGTCTGTACATACATAGGTATATAACTCACGTATCTCAAAAACTATTGGTTATAGAATGTTGAAACTATAAATATTTAGGATTGTTGAAACATCTAGTCGTGCACCTCTCCATTTTGTCCCAATCGATTGGATAGTTTATCTACAGGGCTGCCCAAAAGATTTTAAATACATTATGCTCTATGGGCAGAAATTCATTAAAGCGTATTTTAGAGATATTAGGCTATTTCAAACAACTCAGAAGTGATATATACTGTTAAGGGTTACAAAGCAAATTTCACCACCGAAAAAAGTGCCTTTATCATTTATAGTTCTGCTACAGGAACACTCAAAATATTTCCAGCACATTACGTTCAATGGCAATATTAGGGGCATTCAGCCATTTCAAGCACAATATCATTGTGCCATATAGTTAGGTAATGGTCTGATCATGGTCACGTGCCTCCCTTTAAGAATTACACCAAAAGTTACCAAGCTTGGTGACTTTTGCATACATGTGTATGTATTTAACTCTCAAATCTCAAAAACTATTAGTCATAGAATGTTGAAGTTTTATATACAAGATTATTGTAACATCTAGTTGTGCACCTCGATTTTTGGTTCCAATCTACTGGAGAGTTAATTTACAGGACCACACAAAAGAATTTTAATACATTAATATCTAAGGACATCTTCAATATATTACGTCTGTAGTCAGTCACTGCTTGGTCCATGTCCATGCCCAAAATCTCTCCATTTGTCATCAACCTTGGTGAGTTTTCTGAAATATCGCCAAATTTGGCACCAAAAATAATTTGTATTTTGCATAACTCTAAAATTTTTAACCGTAGAATGTTGAAATTTTAAAGTTGTATAGAACTATTGTAACACCTAACTGGGTATCTCTTTTTTGATTGCAACCGACTGGATAATTTATTTAGAGGGTCACCCAAATGACTTAAAATACATTAAGATGTATTGATACTAGTGATGTAACGAATATTCGGTATTCGGCCTATTCAGCTGTTTTGTCGAATATTCGGCAAGCCGAATATTCAGTTGGCCGAATACTGAACAGGTATTCGGCCGAATACTTGTGCCCGAATATTGCTTCATATTCGGCTGAATAATTTTAGAAAAAAGAAAAATATTTTTTAAATGCATTTAGAAATAATACTGCTTAGTTATACTTCAATGAGTTAATTTCATATAATAAAATATCCTCATTCATTGAATTTTAAGCTGAATGAGACAATCTAATGCAATAATAATATTACAGAAATGCAGACTTTTCTACTTATTGACACTACTTGAATTGATTTTTTAATTTCTTTATTGGGTAGGGGTAGAAGGAATTTTTTCAGATCCTTAATACAAATATAATTTTGAAAAGCTGCTAAATATGTCTGTAAAACCCAAAACATGATGTGATTATGTATAGTTACCAGATTAATGACATTTACCATAGCATATTTATTAAATTATGAATATGAATACATATATAATATATGTTATTAGTGTTTAATGTTGTAAAAGATATTTTATCATGACCAGTATTAATGACTGTCATTTTTTCTCGCACCCTCTTTATTGAAAATTGTCCCAACAATGCGACATAATTTTACATATATTTCAATACTATTAGTTCACAACAGCTTTAATCTATTGTTACAATATTTCATAAGGCGTAGACTGTGCTTCACATGTATCTTTCTATAAATAGGTTACAATCATAAAAATTTCAACAGCTTAAGAAAATCGTTGACAGGCATGAAAGTGCAAGCTGATCAAAAAAGCTGAACTCTACCCGAATACAAAATTTAACATGAAAAAAAAATTATATATATATATATATATATATATATATATATACGTATGTGTATATATAATACATATGTATGTATATATTTAAGCACATGTGATTGCTTATGGCATGTTTTTCCCAATTTTTGGTTTTGATGGCTCTGTTTCAAATTTCTTTATAGCCTCTGGATTTCATTTTTATTTTCATGATTATGTATTATATCTGTTATAATGTGCTTTCAATTAATATTTCAATTGGGAATCCATTTCACGTAAGTTAAGCTATTTTATATTATACATATATATATATATATATATATATATACAGTAGAAGATCTTTATAATGCAAACCTCGAAACGCAAGGTTTTGCATTCTATAGAATTTTGCGTTATATGGATCATTCACTTATATCATTAAACTTCCCTAGTAAACATATTAAAATATAGCTAGAACACATAAATATAATGCTTAAAACTTTTTTTAAATACAAATACTACTTTAAAAAACAAAAAAATGGAATTTATTTATTTACAGAAAAAATAAATAAATTGAAATTGCCAAAAGCATTAAAGTTTATTTGTTAAACAATATATTAATTTTGATTTGTTTTAGAATTTGCAATCTCTCAACAAATAACTTTTCTTGCAGCCTTTGAACAGGTAATAATTTTACTTTGGTTACGCAGTCTTGTGTTTCTAGGAATTTAAAATATTGATCTCTTATGGAAATTTCTTCAGATTCTGAAAGTTTTTCAACTTTCTCTCCAGCATTTGATTCTGTTTCAGAATTGCTTTCCTCTTGTTTTGAAACAGACGAAATTATTTCAGCACTGGTCAAATGATTAACAATTTGTGACTTATCATCCATTACCAAATATTCAAAATGTTTTCTTCATGCAGGTTTGCAAACTGAGTACTTTCCATTTTGTGCACAATGCATTAGTTCAGCAGTTTTCATTTTAACTAAAGATGGCTTAAATCCAGTTCCAAAATTCAGTTTTAAAATAGTGTTACATTGAGAAAACTCCCCTACTTCTCATAGACTTTTTAAAAGTATTTTACTGTCAATATTGAGACATAAGCATATCGTCGGACAGGGGGCAGGGGCGTGTGCCAACCCCCCCCCCCCCCAACTTTGTTTAGAAAACCATTCATTTTAAAACCTTTCTTCTTGCCAAACTTAAAGAAACATGGCTATTTTTACTTTAGAATATGCTATGTGCATTATCCCACCCACACACACATGCACACACATAAAAACTTTTGGTGATACTATGTGTATGACTTAGGAAGCCAAGTAACCGCATACGATTTAATATAAAACAAATCAATTTACAAAGAGAAATATAACTAAATAAATAAACGTCTGTTTGGGAAGTCAATGGTAGAGGAGGGAGAAAAAGAGTGGTTCGGTAGTGGAGGGAAAAAGGGAGAGGTTCGTGGTTTATTAAAGTAAACATTCCTTCCTCTTGGACCCAGCGGGCCAGCTGTTATGCTGATAATGCATAATGCAAGCATGGGAGAATAATTGTTTATTTTAAGCTTGGCATGTTGTGGGATTTATCTAATGTCTCAAAATTAATTCCCTAGGAAAGCAATTAAAAAAAAAAAAAAAAGCAGATTGTAGAAATTTCTTAATTGTGATTTTCTCTGTTTACATCCGCAGTGTTAATGCGGTTTATGGAGAATTGCGGTTTATAGAATTGCGGTATATCGATCTTCTACTGTATATATTATATATGCATATACATATATTATATATGCATATACATATAATTATATGCATATAATTATATATATATATATATATATATATGCATGTATACATTTTCTCACCAGCCAGAACACTATATTCTTATAAGAAGGGTCAATTTATGGTGGAAAAAAAGGTAACCAAATTTTTACAGATTGAAAAACAACTATTTATGTACAGTAATTTCTTCCAGTAATATATCACTCCATTCTTAAAAAACGATAGTACAAAATTTCCCCCCCATTTTCTATACATGATAAAAATACATTAAAAAGTGTTGAAATCAAAATGTTTTCAAAAACTTTCTTTTTTTTTTCATTATTGCAGTTTTGATTTTATGCATTTATTTATTATTATTAAAGTGACCATTTTTTCTGAACCTAAAATCAGGACATTCCTAAACCAGTGTCGAGAGGGATAAAAATCAATCCCGACCCCCCCCAATAATAATTATGTAATCAAAGATTATATTCTTGCTAAACTCCAAGCACACTTTAATTACCTAATATCCGGAACTTTTTTTTTCTGCATTTCCCCCCCCCTTCGCGGTTTTTTCCCCCATCCCTATAAACATATAAAAACGGATATTATTTTCCTTTTTATTCCTCATTTTCTTCTTTGAAAGACCATTTTTAATTGAATATACGTAAAAATAAGGAAACCTGTTAAATTGGAAAGAATTTCGTCGATCGCGGCGAAGCGCAGGGAAAAGAGGGCGCGGGCGCGTACCAGGAGAATGATCGATCCTGTCTACTCGCGCCTTTCTTCGCTTTGCGATCGGCGAGTTGCTGTTAGATCTTGTGCAGTAATTTTCGATTTCTTGTAACGTAAATAGATTCTATGCTATTATTGAATGACTTGCTTTAATGGGGAGAAAAATATGTGTCCTTTACGCACGCACACACACAGGCGCGCAGCTTCAAGTGTTGATGATTATCTAGTCTGTTAAATGTAAACAAAGATGAACGGGATTTGGTCTGCTTAATGACTGTTTCCCTCTCCCCCTTCTCAAAGAACTGCAGATGTGTGAAGAAATGTTGGATTGCGGGTTGCGTAATAAATTGCTAGGCAAATCAACGGGCCGAGGAAAGGCGGCGGTTGATCCGAAAATTGCGCAACTGCTCTATCCGTCCTTCCGTAGCCCGCTGAATTGCGGTGTAGGATGAGTTATTTCAATCGGAAACTATGTATGAAAAAACGTTAAGTAAAATTTTAAGATTATATAAGTTGCATATTTTCAGCCAATTTAGTTGCAGCAATCGTCATCCGTCTGAAATAATCGTTGCTCGGCTCGATAACATAGCTTTCAAATTTTTTAATGGATTACTTCATCTTTAACATACTGTATTATTCATTCATTCTTTTTTTTTTAATCAGAGATATATAATCGTGTGCATATTTTTAAAGTTTTTATTTAATAGAGTTTCAGTTAATATTAATTAACGTCATAATAGACGCTAAAACGCAGAAGGGCCTATGCTACAGCTTACCTCTGAAGACTTTCGGAAATCGGTAAAGTTCGCAGCCGGTATCCTAAAATCCGGAATGGGTCCGGTCCCGAGCATTCTGGATTTCGGGTTCCCTACTGTACTAATTATACTTAAATTTTGATGCAAAATAATAAACTAAACGCAGCTTGCTCTTGGCTTGTAATTTAAGGTCAGAAGACACGTTACTAATTTAATACATCTACGAAACATTAACTGCTACACTTTTACGTTGAGTCGTAAAACGTAATGTCATTAAATTCTCATAAAATAACCTCTAATTATTACTAAATCTATATCGCATATATATATATATCCCCTACTTTTATTTCTATTTCTTCTTCATGATCCATAACTTTTGCCGGTAGTTTGACTTTAATAGATTTATTCAACTACTCGAATTTAAATTTATTTTTTTCGCTCGCATCTACTGAGCAAGCTTTATGCTCATTGTTTAAATTAATATCCATATTTATAATGTTATCTTGGTTAACTAACAAAAGATCATCTTCACAAACTGATGATGCAATTTCCCACATGCGTTTCAGAGCGTGTGCGGTACAATTCCAAACACACGACAAATAAAAGTAGCAGTAGAAGTTGTTCACATCAGGGGCGTAGCCAGGGGGGGGGGGGGGATATCGGGATATATCCCCCCCGAAATGTTTGGATTAGTGATGAAATTCCATCTATTTATACACATATAAGTTCATATCCCCCCCCCCCCGAAAAATTTTCCAGGTGCATATCCCCCCCCGAAAAATTTTCCTGGCTACGCGCCTGGTTCACATAACAGCCGTTATCAGTCATCCCGTAATTCAACTTCGGCAATTTCCCCGGTGCGATTTCAACAGTAAGGCGTGACCTACTTTCAACCTGCGCGATCGTCATTCGGCCGATTGGCACAAGTTATGCCTTTCTCCATTCCGCTGCACAAATAATTTAGGGTGATAGATACAATGTGTAGGCTTAGGAACGCATCTCTGTTTACAGCATGGTTTACTGTGAAGGAGAAAAAATGGCGTTCGTTTGCTCCGCTCCCCCCCACATTTTTCGGGCGCGATTTCTCGACGGTTTTGCATCGATCTCAGAAACAGCCTCAAAGACATTGAAAAAAGCGGAACTCTTTCATGCCTGCGTTGAGTATTGAATTGTTTATTTTTTTTATTGTGCAATGTCTTATCCTCCTGAATTCTGTATCCCTCAATAAACAAATGGCATAGTCAATTAATATCGTTTTAATATGGCAATAATGAAACTAAAAATTTAGGGAGGTTCAGGGGGGGGGGTCCTCCCCCTGACGATGCTCGAACAGACGAGTTATTTTTTTAGTTTTACAGATAATATACTGTTTGTTTTTAAGTACCTACAAATAATATAAAATGAATTTTAATTAATCTTTATTTAATATTTAATTACAAAATTGAAAAGCAATATTTTATTTACAGTTAAAATGAAAATTTAAAAAATGTAATATTCGGATGCCGAATATTCGGTATTCGGCCTAATCTATGAGCCGAATATTAGGTATTCGGCCTGAGCTATTGGCCTAATACTCGGTATTCGGCCAAATCACTATTCGTTACATCTCTAATTGATACATTCAATTCATTGAAAGTCCGGTCTCTTTCTAGTTTGGCTATCCCCAAAATATCACTATCTATCTCAAGCTTGTCGGCTTTTGGCAAAATACTGCAAAATTAAGTGTCAAAAACAAATCTTTGAAATTAAATCCAGCTTGACGATATCAGAAATATTTGGCTAGAAATGACTAAACCTTAGTTTCATTGCAGTATTTTATCTCTTTCAAACAAAATAAGCTTAGATGAAGTGCGCCGAAAATATTTTTGATTTAACAGATGTGCAAGGAAGTCATGTGTTGTCCACATCAGATTTTTAATTTAAAGGAAAGGGTTTTAAATTATCCATTTTGAAGATTAATTCTAAAACAAAGAGCCTTCTACAGAGTTAAAATTGATATTGCAAGCATACCAAGAATTGACCACCCCCCTCCCACTACATTTTTTAGAAATTAGCTGGTATGCACCAGCCACGTTTAATATGGATTAATAAGGAGAAAAATCTTACCTGTGCTGCGAACTTAGTTCTTAAGTTATTATTAAACTGATGGATGATGTTAGCATTCATATTACCACTAGGATCAATATCTCCTAAAAGAATAGGGTAGGCCTGTAAAAAATTAAAAATATGTAAGAAAAGAACATTATGCAAGGGGGGTGGAGGGGGAGAACTCACAACTGTTAGCACGTAAGTCTACAGCAACATCTTTCTGCTATAAAAAATTTAACTCCTATAGCTTCAAAATATTGAACTATTTCATATAGAAGCTTACATTTGTGATTGAAAATCCTTACATTTACCCCCTCCCCCCCCAAAAAAAGCCCCATTTATTTTAAAACCATAATATAGTATAAGATGACCTTAAAAATAGATTTAACCCCCATAGTCCCCCACCCTACCCAACTACAGCCGTATAGTACTGCTCACATAAAAATGAAATCCAATTAGGGGGAAAAATTATAAAATTAATATGGAAATAGAATTAAAATCATTTCCAAACATTTAATGAATTTTAAACATTTCTTAAAAGGGAAAATGCCTTTTCCAGTGTATTTTATCTCAAATAAAATTTTCATGTCCATTTATTCTTCTGTTAACTGGATGAAGAACCAAAGTACTTAAATTTTATTTATTACTTAAATTTATTTTGCGTTTATGCTGAATTTAAGTGACAAAACTGAAGTTTATTTTCAAATACTTACCACCAAGAAACTGAGCAAAAAAAAAAAAAAAAAAAAAAAAAGACAAAAGATTTAATGCTCACATGCATTTCCAAATAATAAATGAGTCCTACTTTTAATGTTCTTATATGCTTATTATAATTCTACATTATTTAAATGCTACCATTATTGCCTGGATAACTTTAAGATTAAAATGAAAGAAAATTCTTAAATATTCTCAACTAACAAGACTATCTATTTTTAATTCTACAGTATGATTTTTTGATGATTTAAATCAAGGAATGCTGAAGAAAAAATTTTCATTCACAAAAAGGATGGAAAAGACTGAAATCGAGCCAAATTTTCTGTGCAATTTAACCAATGCAATTTTAATTGAAAAAAGCAGATTTGCATGTTTTCTCAGAAGTCTTTCATGCCTGTACCAAATGCAGACAAAAATTTTTGCTTCAAAAATAAATAAATAAAAATCATTTTTGATTAAACTTCCCCCCCCCCCCTCCCTGCATCTTCCCAGTTTTCATGAAAATTCTTTATTTTCCTTGAGCTTTTCCGGGATTTTTTTCTCGCAGTTTCTAAATTCCTTGAATTTTCCTGGACATGTAGCAACTCTGGTGGGGTTATATTATCTAGCTATGCCTATTTCCAATACATCTATTTTAACAGATACTTTACTCTTCAAGAAGAAAAACTATGCTGTTGTTTGTTAACTGTAAACTAAAAAAAAAAAAAAGTTTTGCATGAGCAAAAAATTTCTTTCATGATAGCAATTTTTCACAAACAACAAATTTGCACTAATTTATCACATCTGTTAATCATATTCATAAAAGTAATGTGTCTTTTAGCCAACAACAAAGCGGTTTAATAAATTTTAAGTATATAAGTTTATTTCTTTTTATTTGTAAAAAATAAATATTACATTTTAAGGAATAGGCTTATGCTCAATGTAAAACTCTGGTACTTAATTATGGCTGGTAGTTTCAAAAACACGATATACAGCAATTTCCAGAGATAGTCTTACAAAATTTCAAGTTCTTGAAACACATTAACATTGAATTCTGGTCAGGACCATACCCATAAAAAAAAAATTCAGGGAGGGTCCAAACAGGGGAAAAGATAGAATTTTTGACAAAAACACTGAAACTATTCCTTTTAATGAAAGGACGATAAGGTAACTTTAGTCACAAAAAAATGTTCAGATAAATAAAGCTACAGATGTAATATCACTAAGAGGTGTACATATATTGGCAAATTTTAAAAATGAAATTATAGGTAAGTATTGGTATCAGTCAATTCCTAATAATAATATTCACAACATTCAATATATTACTAACTATAACATTAGTAAATTAAATATATATGTATGTACCTCCATAGGGCTGACTTGCTTTGTACCAACATAAGTAGCTCCAAATCTATAGCCTGAAGGTGACAAAGAGCTCATTATCAATGAATGACTAATTTGAAAGTGATTACTTAAGACTTTATTAACCAATACCCTTGAACCTTCAAAGACACCAGGAAAAACATCTGAAAGAGAACAAGAGAATAGTGAATGGTAAATACTTTAGCTTCAGGCATGTAAAACTAAAATTTAAATACATGTCAAAGAAATAAACATCAATATATGCAACATTAAAGAACATAAAATATAATTAAATTTTAAACTAAATTAATAACACAAGGTTTTTACTCAGTTCTCTGTAAGCAAGCTCACTGATTGTATAAGACTTAACTGAAATGTTTTTGAGAACAAACTTGTTTGAGGAAATTCTTGCGTTTGGAACACATACATAGATACCAGTTTGTACAATTTTCTCAGAAGATTACCCACCACTATTTTCTTCAGATAATTTGATCTTAAAATAAATACAAATTTTTTAGTATATAAAAAAACTTTTAAAGAGTAGTGGTGAGTAATTTCCCAGAAAAACTGCACAAGTTGACAGCTGTGCCATACCATGGCCAGGATAAAGTGGATGAATTCACAACCCAGACTGGTAGAAACATCCTCCTAAAACTGTTACAAATCCCCTGTCATGAACAAGAATGTGCATGTTTAATTTTGTCTTAGTTCAAATTAGGGATGCACTAAATACCATATTTTGCCGAATACCGAATACTTGGCTAAAATTTATTAAACCGTTATTAAACTTTGATTGCAATGATTAATTTGATTAGTTTATTCTTAAGTAATATTTCATATGGTGTAAAACTTCATAAATTAAAATGCTGCAAAATTTAATATCCAAGTACTTCCTTTATATATTATTAATAACTTTTTTAAATATTAGTGAAATGTTGGTAATTTTTTTACTGGCATATTTAATTGCAAAAATTAGTAGTTAATTGACTTTACATATTTATGAACACTTAATGTTATGAGAGTTTTTTCCCCCCCTGGTTACTGTTTCAAATTTAAATGAGTTAGTACAAGCAAGGTTAATGTAATCTGTCATAAGATTTAAGAAAAATTGAAAAGCAACAAAATTTAAATCTAGCATCTGCGTGCTTTCTCTTACATTAAAACTAATTTCATTGTGATATTAGTTTTTTGTGCGATTGTGGCAAATGTTACGCTAGGGCGATTGGCCAAGGATGGGGTGGTGCCTTGGTAGGTCGACTTTGTAAGGGTTTCTAACGCGTATTCACATGTGATATTAGTAAGTAACAACTTGAATTAATTTAGTACTATGGTACTATATATCTTTCATTCATGTTATAAAAAATATGTATTTGTTTATCAATTGGTGAATATTTAAATTTGTTTACTATTCGGTACATTCCTAGTTCAAATAACAAAACATATTCATCATCCATTACTTAGGCAAAGCAAGTGCATGACGCAACGTAGTCATCAACTCAAGGAACTAATCTGAGTTTCATACATTTTTAAAACATTCTAGTAATTTCCTAACTACTACTGTATAGACTTTCACTACCACTTGAAACTTTGTGAATTTTTTTACTCAAGATGACAGCTACCAATTTCCCTGTGACTGTTATCTAGTACAATCAATAACATAAATAAATCTGCACAAAAATTACAGAACCTCAATTACCCAATCCCCACTTATTGTCCAAGAGCCAAAGCCCAAAAAGTCTCTGAATTCAGCAAGCCTAGATTTTTTTATAGCTTATTACAGTGCTTGTATGCACAAACATACTGCAGTCAGTCAAGTAAAACTGAGAACAGGAGTCTCTGGTGCACTATCAAAGCTCGTGTTTTTACCGAGGTAATAAAATGAATTTAGAAAGGCTGAAAATCGTTATACAAACTGTATGTTGCATATAAATGAAAGTTATGACAGCCAGTCAGCTGAATGTGGGGATGGAGCTGGTCAGTCGGCTCATTCGTGTGTACAAAAATTACAATTTGTTAAGCACAGTTCATAATTTTTCTGAGTGTATGAATTGTTATATCAATAATTTAAAAAAAATGGTCAGTCAACAATTTTGTGTGACAACATCCATCAGTCAGCCCCCCCCCCAAAAAAGAGAAAGAAATAAAAAGTTTGAACATGCACGCTGCATTTCAGGTGACAGAAAGGGCGCGTTCAGACTGCCATTTTCGGGTAAATCTCTAGTAAAACACGAACTGCTCAAGTTTTACTCGGGGAGATTGATATCGTGAACGGTTTTGGATATTTAATAGGGAAAAAAGGGGCGGCAGTTATTTACTAACCAGTAGAGCCAATGGGAGTGAACAATAACAATATACAAAGGTCACGTGATCTATCTCCCCAACTTCCCAAGGAAAATCCTTGGGAGTTGGGAAAAACTCGAGCTACTCAGCAAGGCAGCCTGAACGCTTTATCTCCTCGAAAAGCTCAAATCGGGTATCTTGAACTGCTTGGGTTTTTCCAGAGTAACTCGAGTTACTCGAAAGTGGCAGTCTGAATGCGTCCACTCCAAAGTAAACTGATGCGAACAAGAGTAGGAAAGAGCATGTGGCAGCACGAAGATCGCCTCCGCACACACAACACCCGGCAATTGAAGTCTGGTCAAACAGGTACCTTTTGGCTGAGCTGGATTGTGCCTCATTCCAACATGTGAATTCCGTGAGTTCAAGCCCAGCTCTTGCCACACGCTCTCCCTACATTGGTGACCCGGACAACGAACATGCATTCTCCTTCTCGCCTACAGCGACAGATGGCACCAGCATCTCAATTTAAGTTTTAAAGTGGGACATACATTTTTAAAAATTCATTATCAGTTTTATGTAGCAAACAGTTTAATTCATAGTTGCTCCAGGAACCATGCTGAGGATAGCATCAAAATTAAGGTTTGCCCAAAGTGACATAATCTCTAGTTGTGGAACTGTAACACGACTTCCATCCAAAATGTTGTTAACGTTTTCAAATGCTTGATCTTGGTTTGGTGTAGTGATCGATCTAAGATTTTTTCAGAAGCGTAGAAATATTCCTTAACCTTTTAAGAAGGAGTATTTTCCTATCTACAGGAGTAATTAAAGCAACAAACAATTATACTGCATTTTCAAATGTATAATTAAATTGCATTTAACACATAAATCATATATAATAACTGATTACACAATCTAAGTAAACTGCTTACATTAAAAGTTATCGCAAATTTTAGAGAGTTGACTGTAAGTAAAAATCATTTTCAAGGGGAACGCTGTCATTGCCGATCATAAAACGGAATTTTATATGGAAAAGCAATGCGTAAAAACATGCATTCCAAAATTCTGAAGGCGCATTCTAAATTTTTAAAGGTGTGAAATACGCATCCAGAGCCGTTATTGTGATCACTGGTTTGGTGTAAGTCCAGCACCTCTGGAAGAGAATGTGTGAGTATCTATGGGGGGAGTTACAGGCTATACTGAATCTATCTTTTTAGTTAAAAGAGGATCATTAGTTAAGGATTTTTAAATGACTATGTTCAGAGCTATCAGATCCACTGATCAGGGGCGTAGTCAGGGGGGGGGGGGGGGGGGGATATCGGGATATATCCCCCCCGAAATTTTTGGATTAGTGATGAAATTCCGTCTATTTATACACATATAAGTTCATATCTCCCCCCTACCGAAATATTTTCCAGACGCATATCCCCCTCGAAAAATTTTCCTGGCTACGCGCCTGCCACTGATTATTATTATTATTATTTGTTAAAATAATGACCACTGGTTGAGGTTTCTAAGAGTGAAATTATCCAGTCAGGCGCACGATCCTTTAATTAAATAAATTTTTTTGGCTTCATTTAGCACGATCTTCAGGTGATTAATGACCAGCAAAGAATACTTGTGATTTTGATTTACTCAAGTGGACTCTACTGTGAGTTAGTAAGATGTTAGTTTAAGATGTAAGTTTACCACGATCCTTTAATTAAAGAAATTTTTGTAACTTCATTTAGCACAATCTTCAGGTGATTAACAACCAGCAAAGAATGCTGTCCACAGATGCGACTAATGACACACTGTGAAGGTTATGATGTCATGGAAACCAGAAAGACATGTTTTTTGAGCTCAGTGTTTGAAGTACGGGAATTTCAGTTCACTACTTGTTGAATGAGAGGATTATGTTTGTTGCTTCTGATAGAACAAATTAAGTATATTTGCTTAATAATTCTTGCAATTTTGATTTACTCATGTGGACTCTACTGTGAGTCAGTAAGATGTCTCAGGGAATTTCCTTGCTAGAATAGATGCATGGAATTTTTTTATGGTTTAAAAGGAAAAGGAATGGAGGCAGTGGTGGCTCATGGATTGTTTGAATGGAGTTTCATAAAAATAATTCCAAAAATTAAATAATGCAGCTTACATGTTAAAATATATGTGCGTTTACACCAATCAAAGGAAAACGATGCATGCAACTAAAAGAAAACAAGTTCTCATAAGTTTAAAAAAAAAAAAAAAGCAACATTTTATTTCTTACATTTGAATATTTGTAGTGGAATCACTATATAGCTTACAGTATAGCTTTGATTGAACTTTAATTAGTACAACTAGCAAATATTTAAGTACAATTTTTGTAAATTAAATCAACTTGTATCTTTTTTGGAGGTAAACAAATCAATAATGTTTTCATTCAATTTGGGTATAGTTTTTTTCATTTGAGAGCATGGCTAAAGCACTTAGTCTATCCTCTCTTATACTGTTTCTTAGAAATTTTTTAACTCATTTTAGAGTTGAGAAGCATCTCTTAGCTTCAGCTGTTATCACTGGAAGTCCTGTAGAAATCCATGGACATTTTCTCATATAAATGTGGTTTGAATTTATTTTTTAAAGTTCGAACAGCTTTAGTATTGCAGTGATGCCGCTTACGCGCTATAGCGTGGCAAATACGCAAAAAATCGATGATGGGACGCAAAAGAAAAGTTACCATTCGGCCCACGGGATGCGTAATTTCCATCACCCAAACTTAAGGAGCTTAACTCCAAACAGGAAAAAATGTTCCATTTTTTAAATTTTCTCTCACGTCAAAATGTAAACAAACCCAACCAACTAGGAGAGACTCCCTAGGATGGAACAGCTCACCAAAATTGGTGAGACATGATAACATCAGTCGTGAAATTAATCAAATGCTTTTATTTAGGGGAAAAAAGGACCCAGAAATTTTGAAGTCCTGGGACCCAAGGACCTGCCCCTTCTAAAGTTTAGCAACATCACTGGTATTGGTCGTTTCGGCAATTTTTTTGAGTTGGTGATAAAATTTTGTTGCCAACCAAAGCTTGCCTCACAATGCCGATTGTAAATAATATGGTACTGATTTCCAAGATGTTTGACGGTCATTCCCGCCAAACTATTTTTTCATCAAATGAGTTGCCAATCCTATTCAAAACCCTTAATAATTTCATGTGCCCATCATTTTCATTTATCTCGGCAGACCGCAGGGATAATAGTAAGTACCCTTTTTAAACAAATTTCAAGCTTACACGTTATATATAAAGCTTCGGTTAGAGAAATTCAATTAATTTTTACTTGAGGGGGGAGGGGATTATTTTTTAGACTTTCTTGTGCGGCTCCGCCAAGACGAGTAATTTTTCGTAAAGATAAACGCTAGACAGATGAAATAATTCATGGTAGAGAAATTCAATTAATTTTTACTTGAGGGGGGAGGGGATTATTTTTTAGACTTTCTTGTGGGGGTTCATGGGTACTTACGTATTAGCCCCGCGGTCCACCAAGACGAGTAATCTTTCGTCAAGATAAACGCCAGACAGATGAAATAATTCATGGTTAGGCAACAGTTTGCCAGCACATTTGAAGCAAAAATCGTTTGGCGGAAATGACCGCCGGGATAATACGTAAATACCAGTTCATGTGCTCAAATAGAGGATTGGAGGGTGTTAATGACTGGTGGGTGCAAGTAGATTTGTTAGCAAGTGTATGTTTGTTGCAAATGTGGTTGGATATGAAGTTAAGTGAAGAATGTTAGTGGAGGGAGAAAGGAAGAAATAGTGGGTTAGAGCAATATGTTAAGCTAATGAAGGTGAGGGGAGGGGGAGGAATGATGTAATGGAGAAGTGAGTTACACAAGCAGTGAAGATGGCATTAAGGGACTTTTCTGGTGCTACTTTAACGATGCTGATTTAAGATAAACTGTACAGCTAAGTTGCTGAACCCACCACAAAAATTTCTATTTAAAACACCTTCCTTGATCACTTAATGCATGAAAATACAATAAGCTTACATATCAAATAATGTGCTTGTTATGATGAATCCTTCAACTATAATTGATGCTGGAACAAAAATTAGTAATACATTTTGAATGGACTTAAACAGAGCATAATTACCTTTGCATTTTTTATGGAGATCCTCTATAGTACCAGGATTTTTATCAGATCCACTAGAATCTTTGGAAACGCCGGGTTGTTCCGGCAAATTTGGAGGAGGAGCAGCACCCGGCATTGGAGGTTGTGCCATACTCGAAGCAAGAACGTTACCCATAGCTGTTTATATCTGAAATGTAATTACAAAAAAAATATAGAATGTTCAATGGATAATTGCAAAGTCTTCAAAGAAGCGCAAGGTTAAATCTAAAGTCAATAGACGTCCATGCTTTCTCTTTCTAGCAGTAAAGTGAGAAGTTGAAGTTGTTTTGATTGGTTTTGAGACATGGAAATGAATTTTTAGCGTTGAAAGCTTGCGTTTCGTTGCGAGTTACAGAATATGAAAAAAAAAAAAAAAAAACTTTACAATTGTTTTCAAAAATTATCGTAAGTGAATACTAAAGATATATAAATAAACAGTAATATTTTATGATTCTAGATAGTAGTAATAATTATACATTTTCTATCTTAAATACAAGAGCTGGAAAACTCATTCCGACACAGTCATTTAGAACTCCACTGAATGTCAGTGGTGGTGTATCTGGAAAAAATAAAAACAACAATACATGCTTTTAAATGTGTAGTGTCGTTTTGTCCATCAATTTTTAGTGTGAATAATTACTTTAATTGGAAAACTTATGGACATTTGAAAGTCAATTGAGAATATTTGTTAAAAAAGATGGAAAATCTTTTGATATTGTAAATATGATCACATTTCTTAGGCTTAGATGTTTGACGCATTAGTGAAGTGGTGCGGCTTCCTTGGAGTTTTATGCTAGAGAAAAACATTGTAATTTTTGAGGATTAAGTAGCTAATATAAAGAAATTCAGAAAGGTCTTTCAAACCCAAGGTAGGCGTTCTGCGACTTATTTTCGCTCCTCGATAAGACACAGTTTCGTTTATTCTGTGTTTGTTTTCGTTTCGGTTTACAAAAGCAAATTATTCCGAGCAATTTTATTTAGATATTTGAACTTAAAAATAGCGTCTGTTTTGAGAGAGATTTGTATGTTGTGAAATTGTTATGCCGTACTTTATAAACGTGCTTCTTGATTACGCCATTTTAAACAATAGAATTTCAGTATTGGAGAAATTAAGCATTTGAGTGGTTCTCCTGAAGTGTCTGGTTTCAGACTTCAAAAGTTCGTTTTCTCACTGTAATTTATTTATAATGTTTAATATTTTTTTAGAAATCAACCTATTTTTCTCACTTTTTTAAAATTTAAAAAGTTTATTCATAGCTGTTGATTTATATACACAACTAGGGCTCGAAAAATCTTAAAATTTTTACATAAAAAAGTTTCAGTTCAGTTACATGGAAATGCACGCCTTTCCTCTTGTCTTTTTCCTCTTGTCACTGCTGATGGATCAAAGTTTTTTGATTTAACATCATCAACGCTTATTCGATTTAAATGATTCATCGTTTCAGATGACACACTGCATCGATTGCAGTGTGTCAGTGTGTGTTTGAATTCCAATTTGTGCTCAATCGAATGCAACGTTTAGATGCTAGCGCACTTTCAGGAATTTCCGTCCATTGGCATAATGCAGAAGAAATCTTTTTCATAGCCCTGTAAAAAAACTATAAATTCTCTACATATCAAGGTACTTTTCCATTATCTCGATGCCAGCCAAATTTGGCGACTTTTTTTTGGCGCCAAGTAGCTACGATGTTTTTTAGCCAATTTTTTGTGTCCGCAAATACCTACCAGATATTTATTTCGCCTTAAACATTTTCAATGCCAACAAAACAAACATTTTAACAGAAAATACAAAGTTAAAAATGCAAACATACAAAATAACAGACTCGCCATTACATACGACAAAATTCAATGAATGTTAAATCCTTATATAAACAATACATAAAACATATTACTGTTCTGAAACTATAATGATAATTTTCAAACCAATGAACATTTTAACTTTCGACACTACATCTGCAAGACCTCACTTTACATTCCCGAACAATACAACAACGAAATTACCTAAGGGATTCTTTTTTTAATACATTAATTGACTCAACGAGCATGTACAAGGCGATTTCACTGCTATACTAAAGCATTCAGCATTTTCTATATCCTGAAGATATAAAATAGGCAATTCTACACAAATCAAAATATTTTAAAACATACTCACATTTTCTGCTTTTACTTCCAAATTTTATAGGCGTCAATTCGTCACAGAAATGAATATAATTTTACTCTTATACTTACTTATTCATTAAATTTAAAATCTTTTACGGTTTAAATTCCAAACGTTTACAATTTGAAACTCTAACTATGCCATACAATTTCCAAATATATGTGGTGGTTAAATTTGGCCCTGTACGGCTCAATAATCTGGCTCGTTATTTAGCCATTCGAAACTACATGACAGCTGCATCTATACGATAAATAGGATTCAAGCTTTACATAACAATTCCTGTAACATTTCTGACAAAAATTTATTGGCACTTTTCCGTTATCTCGACGTCGCCCAAATTTGGCTACTTTTTTTTTGTCGCCAAGTAGCTACAATGTTTTTAGGCGATTTTTTTCGTGTCCGCAATTACCTACTGGATATTTATTTCGCTTTAAACATTTTCAATGCCTACAAAACAAACATTTTAACAGAAAATACAAAGTTAAAAATGTAAACATACAAAATAGACTCACCATTGCATACGAAAAATTTCAGTGAAAGATAAATCATAATATGGACAATACATAGAACGTATTACTGTTCTAAAACTAAAACGATAATTTTCAAACCAATGAATATTTTAAATATCGACAGAATACGACAACAAAATTACCTACGGGATTCTCTTTTTAACAAGTTAATTGACACACCGAGCATGCGCAAGGCGTTTTGACTGCTATACTAGTTGCATTCACCAATTTCTATATCCTGAAGTTACTACACAAATCGAAATATCGGCAATTCTATACAAATCGAAATATTTTAAAACATACTCACATTTTCAGCTTCTTGCAAATTCCAAACGTTTCAATTTGAAACTCAAACTATGAAGACACACAATTTCAAAATATACATGGCGGCATTCATACTTTACAAAACAATTCCTTTAACAACTCTGACAAAAATTTATTTTATCATCTACATTCGTCGCCACATTTCCTATTAATTCATGTTTATACAAATATATATGTAAAAGCAACACTCACCTAAACTGAAATATATATGGCTACACACATTTATACATACTCATACCCTCCAACATTGGCCTTCACCTCATCAGTAGCACTTACGCGATATCGCCGGGGGGGGGGGGGGTGTTAGGGGAGTCATAACCCCCCCTCATGAGGAATTTTTTGCCATACAAAATGTATATTCTTCACTCCCTTGTCACAAACACCTATACATATATATGAGTTGAAGTAGTCATAACCCCCCCCCCGCTTTTTAGAGGTTCTCAACACTGGGTGTCTACCAAATTTCTGAAAGTCAATTTTCTGACTTTTGGGAGGTCCCGGGAAAAAAACTCCTGACCAATGCATTTTACTTAAGGAAATTGCACAATGCTTGTCTTTATATTTGCATATTTTGTACAACTTCTTTAAATCAATTTTGACTAAAGTATACAGGATTAAGCTTTCATTAATTGAGAAACAGAAGTAGTTGCACTTTCTGATAGAATTAACTAACTGTTCTTGGAAATACAGTCCTTAAATATAAGTTACCAAGTAAGCTAATTTGTCTTTTACCCTCACGTCACTATTGATGAGTCCCCCATTTTCTCCTCCTTATACAAACACATCGCTTGATGCTTTCGCGGTCCGAAAAATGCGTCGCAGTTGCCTTCGGTTTCCAGTCTGACAATTAGAGAGAAAGTGTAGAAAAATAAAGACATGAAAAGAATTGATTCTTTTGGTGAATTTTCCGGACCCATTTTCCGATTTCCCGGCTTTTACCAGACTTTCAAGAGCGGTAGACACCCTGCAACATCATTATTAGAGGTTTTTTAAAATATCAGTAGTACTATCACGTTTTAAAAAACGAGCCATGTGAACAAAGAAAACAACGTGCGTTGCACTTTCCTTCCACAAAAGAGCTAAGCTTACATCCAAACACAGGACGGAGCAAGATAGGGTGGCGGAGACGTGACGTAACAAGAGAAGGAGCAGCTAACGGCATCCCCCCCCCTCCCACGCACACCGCACACCACACTTTCGCCGACACAAGTTCGCTCGTGGCTGACGAGAGGCTGGGCAGAGCGGATTAAATTGCTCTCTGGCGATTTGGCGTGCAGTCAGACTCCTTTGGCAAGAGTCGTTTCTCCCGCTGTTATACACTGCATGCTAGGGGTTGCCGACCGCACCGCAAGTTGATCCGCGAAAAACAGTAGAGGTAGAAATTCCATGTTCTTTTCCTAATATTTTTTTATTTTATTTGTTGATTAATTGTTCTAAATATATATTTTAATGCATTTAAAATTGCAGTCTAAAATTACAAATCTAAAATTTTTATTCATATTTAAATGCATGCATTTAAATATGAATAAAAAATTTTAGATTTGAAGGTAATATGTTACGGAAATAAAAAAGAAACAGTGAACAGTTAAAAAGCAATCATCATTTGGCTTTTGTATGAATTTACATACGATTAGAGAAAACCCTTCTTTATTAAATGTTTAGTCCGGGGTTTTAGCAATTAATAGATATGGATTATAGATGCAGATAAACTCTTCGGGTTTAAACCTATATGTTCCCATGGATGCAGATTGAAGCGAGGACGAAAATTGCATTACTGATTCTTGTAGGATACTGAAAGATTAATATGGGCTAGCAATAATGTGTGTAACAACAAAGAATAATAACCGCTCGTCTTTGTAACGGTAAGAAAGTAAATGTTAAACTTTGTGTAAAGTTCATTTACATATAATCTATATTTATAAAATGCTAAATTCTTTTAATCAAGCACAAACTACTCATTCAATGAAAGAAAAAACTAATTCGTATTCAAGAACGATTTTTTAAGACTTTCTTTGGACCATTTTGTTTCAGTGAAAAATTAATAAGGTAAATAGCTAAAAACTTAAAATTAAATGAGAAAGCAAATTCTAGATAATTTTTTTACTGTTGACTTTGTTTTAAACCTCAAAAGATTTCTTATTTGTTTTAAATACAACTTACTGTAATTCAGTCAAAACATTGTCTATGTATAAAGACAGGGAAAAAAAAATGAACGATGAAATCTGGAAATTTCTTGTATTGTCAATGACATTTTGTCTTTTTTTTTTCCAATGGCAAAGGCAAGAAAGAAGTAAAACATTAAGAAAAAATAAAAAGATAACAAGAAAACTGTAAATAACTGCGAGATAAAATTTCATGCTCAAACGTTGAATTTCCCTATTTTCCATTATTGTTATTGCATAAATAAATATGTACTTTTTAAAAACCCACCCCCCTCCCCCTCTAACACCTTACTTCTATAACATAGCAGTGTATGTAAATATACTGCAACAGAAAAAGAATGTGGAAGCTCTACTGTTTTTCGCGGATCAACTTGCGGTTCGGGCGGCAACCCCTAGCGTGCAGTGTATAACAGCGGGAGAAACGACTCTTGCCAAAGGAGTCTGACTGCACGCCAAATCGCCAGAGAGCAATTTAATCCGCTTTGCTCAGTCTCTCGTTCACGGATGCCGGCGCCGAGGGAGAATGTTGAATTCCCTTCTTTCACGATCGGCGCCGACACACAGGAGTGTTGACTCACAACAAAGCAGCTAGGGTTGCAAACCGCACCTCTGTGCAGGCATAATGCCCTAAAAAAAGTAAACATTTGCTCAATTCCGTAGTTTTTTCGTACCATCCGTAGCTCCGTAGTTCATGCTACTTATCCGTATAAACTACGGATAATCCGTAGCAGTTGGAGGGTATGCATACTACACACATTTATACATCAATACAACAACAGGATCGCGGAAGGATACAAAACAGACACAATCGGCATTTTTCTCCATGCAAACACATGCTCTCGGCCTACGCAAGATTAATAAATCAAATAGGTTGACGAATACAAAACAGAAAAATACGTTATCCTTTACTATTCAAACACAAGCTAACATACTACGGACACAGAAGCAACGTTAGTAAAAAAAAAACAAGCTCGCCGCACGATTCAGGATACACGTTTGTGTATGAATAAACAACACACTCGTAGATTAGTACAATCAGTACGTCGCATTATTTGTTTTGCTTTCCTTTTGAAACAGTAGCGCTTCTACTACGCATTAAGAATCCGGGTTACCAAAAAAAAAAAAAAAAAAAAAAAAAAAAAATGAAGATCGCCGCGCAAACGAGGATGGGTTACCAGAAAATATTGTCACCAAGCATCGCCCTCTACTGCCGGGAAAAAATCGCCAAATTTGGCTGATGTCGAGATAACGGAAAAGAACCAATTTATTTTATCTTCTACATTCGTTGCCACATTTCCTATAAATTCATAATTATACAAATATATATACAAAAGCAGCACTCACCTAAACTGAAATAAATATGGCTACACACGTTTGAGGAAGAATATATCAATACAACAACAGAATCGCAGAAGGATACAGAACCAGGGTGTCTACCGGTCTTGAAAATCATGAATGTCATGGAAATGTCAAGATTTTGAACAATGTGTTATGAATGTCATGAAAATGTCCCGAATTTCTATAGGATGTCATGAATTTTTTTTTCCCCCTTAAACCCAATCTCCTGTTCTAGAGAAGGGAAAAGGACTGTCTTGCAATCTCACTGCCGTGTGGCAGTTTATTTTGCCGATTAGGATAGTTACATTTCATTTACTTTTGACCATTTAATTAATTAGTGACTATTAAGAGTAATTAATATTATAATTATATATGTGTGTATATATATATATATATATATATATATATATACAGGGTGATTCACTACCAGGCTGACAAACTTGCAGGGGGTGTAGGGGTACAGAGATGATTCAGAATCGCAGAACAATGTGGGGTCGAAAACGTCGTCTTCATGTACCTGTTAATAATCACTTTGGAAGAAGTGTTGGACTATATTCCGTATACGGTGCTGTTTACATTTTGATGTTTTGTTTACAAATTGATTTGGCGTTGGCTCTGGCGCCGTCATGGACGATGCTCAGCTGGAGTGAAGTACCCTGCCGGTGATTGTTTAGACTAGTAACCAAAGAGAAACACTGGGTGTTTTGAAGTATGGGATTTTCATTCAGTGCTAATTGAATGACGATAGTTGTTTGTTTGTGGCTGGTGATAGAGTGGATTAAGTGAATGTTTGATTTTCCTTGTGGTTTTGATTCTGTTTTATCGTAGGTTAGTAAGCGTATCATAGGTTAGTATTGTTTATCGTAGGTTAGTAAGCGTATCGGGGAATTTCGTCGTCAGTATTTATCTGTGGAATATGGTGTTTTTTTTATGTTTTGAAAGGAAAAGGAGCGTTCTTTTGTGTGTGTTTGATAGAAATATGGTGTGAATATAGAGCTAAATAAAAGAAAGAATGCTGGTTTTACGTTATAAGCCAGTGGGTGTTGGGGACATTTCTGAGCGGTTATTTAAAAAAAAATAAAGGTAAGTGCTCTTTTTTAACGAATCTTTGCAATGTTTAAGGTTTTTAATGTGAATTTTAAATCGATATTCGATGTGTTTTATGTTTTCGTAAGTGCTATTTACGTGCTATTCTAATCATACTGACTTTATAAGAGGTGTACAACTAGGTTGTTTAATCCACCGATGTTTTTTTGAGTTGAAAACGGGCCGGTGTTTGCCCAGTTTACATTAGCTGTACAACTAGGTTGCTTAATTCACTGTTGTTTTTTTAGTTAAAAACGGTCCACTGGTTGTGTAGTTTACATAGCTGTACAACTAGGTTGCTGAATCCACTGAGGTTTTTTTTAGTTAAAGACGGTCCACTGGTTGCATAGTTTACATAGCTGTACAGCTAGGTTGCTGAATCCTAGATGGGGTGCGCACCAGCTTGTGTGCGCACCCCACCATAAGGCCATCCTAGCCTTACATGGGGTGCACACCAGCTTGTATGATTTAACCGAAGTGTTGAAGTGTGCATCTTAATTTCTTCATAGAGTTTCATAAACAAAGGACTATCCTCAGACAATTTCATAAATGTAATTAAAGAAGCAATTCTGAAATAACTATTTTTATCAAGTGCAATCTGTGAAAGAGGGATTAGTGGTAAAACCATGGCCAAAAAGTTTACTATCACTTGAACGCTTTTTCGAAAGTGTACAGGTACATGAAGACTATGTTTCCAACCCCGTATTGCTATGCGATTCTGAACCATCTCTGTGCCCCCTACACCCCCTGCAAGTTTGACAGTCTGGTAGCGAATCAACCTGTATATGTATATTAGGCTCCCAAACTTTGTATAGCCAGATTCCTTGTTGGAAGTACATAAAAATTTCCCAAAGCACTGTACCTGTATGATCCATAGTTTACAAGAAAAATGCAAGACAAAAGCAGAAACATCATAGCCAGTGTACCGAAAGAGCCTTTATTGGTAGCATGAACATGGGTTTTCTTGAATATGCTTTCATAAAATGATAAAAATTCCACAGTGACTTTCGAGGCTTGGGTATGGCGTTTAATGCCTAACTGTTCAGTCTGGTACCCATATAAATGCACACAGAATGAAGGAGAGGGACTGAATCACTTTTTACTGTAATTAGATCAATCCTTTCAAATGTTTTCATTGGAAGGAATTCAAAGGTGGCAGATCTGACCCCCCTTATCCAGCCCAGTGTCCAATTTAATCTTTCTAATTGATTTTCCTTGCACTGGATGTGACATCATAATTTGATTTTCCTATTTTCCTCGAAAACTATGGATCGTACAGTTCTTTGGGCAATTTTCATGTGCTTCCCACGAGGAATCGGGCTGTGCAGAGTTTAAACGCTATTTTTGGGACACTCTGTACATATATATATAATTATAATATGACTAAAATTAGTGGTAAAATCATACAAGCCGGTGCCCACCCCATGTAAACATGGCGACAGTCGCTGGAGCTTGGCGACCGCCAAGCTCCAGCGACTGTCGCCATGTTTACTAGTCATTCTAGGCAACCAGTGGTCCGTTTTTAACTAAAAAAACCCCAGTGGATTCAGCAACCTAGTTGTACAGCTATCTAAACTAGGCAACCAGTGGTCTGTTTTTAACTAAAAAAACCTCAGTGGATTCAGCAACCTAGTTGTACAGCTATCTAAACTAGGCAACCAGTGGTCCGTTTTTAACTAAAAAAACCTCAGTGGATTCAGCAACCTAGCTGTACAGCTATCTAAACTAGGCAACCAGTGGCCCGTTTTTAACTAAAAAAACCTCAGTGGATTCAGCAACCTAGCTGTACAGCTATCTAAACTAGGCAACCAGTGGCCCGTTTTTAACTAAAAAAACCTCAGTGGATTCAGCAACCTAGCTGTACAGCTATCTAAACTAGGCAACCAGTGGCCCGTTTTTAACTAAAAAAACCTCAGTGGATTCAGCAACCTAGTTGTACAGCTATGTAAACTACGCAACCAGTGGACCGTTTTTAACTAAAAAAAAAACAACAACAGTGAACTAAGCAACCTAGTTGTACAGCTAATGTAAACTGGGCAAACACTGGCCCGTTTTCAACTCAAAAAAACATCGGTGGATTAAACAACCTAGTTGTACACCTCTTATAAAGTCAGTATGATTAGAATAGCACGTAAATAGCACTTACGAAAACATAAACACTTCAAATATCAATTTAAAATTCACATTAAAAACCTTAAACATCGAAAGATTCGTTAAAAAAGAACACTTACCTCTATTTTTTTGGTAAATAACCGCTCAGAAATGTCCCCAACACCCACCGGCTTATAACGTACTATATTTCTAACAAACACCCACAAATTCTTTTCTTATATTAACATAACACATTTCATTCCCTTCCATCAATAACGCAAACAATTTCAAATTCCCAAACCTGACGAAACACGTATTCTTTATGGTTGCCAGTCACAACTACCACCGGCAGTTGGCGGTGCATCGCTCACTCTCGCGTCAGATTGTTCGCCAATGATTTGTAAACAAACCATTGACATGTAAACAAGGCACCGTATACGGAATATAGTCCAAATTAGTTACATTTCAAAAGCAACAAGATGGCGGTATGTCATGAAAATTCCCTTGTGGTCATGAATTTTTTTTCTGCACTCCAGTAGACACCCTGAGAACAGACACAATCGGCTTTCTTCTGCATTCAAACATATGCTTACGGCCTACGCAACAGTAATAAATCAAATAGGTGGACGAATACAAAACAGAAAAAGTATGTTATCCTTTACTTTTCAAACACAGGCTAACATACTACGGATAAACAAGCAGCGTTACAAAAAAAAAAAAAAAAAAAAAAGTCCGCCGCGCAATTTAGGATACACGTTGTGTATGAATACACAACACACTTGCAGATTAGTAGAATCAGTTCGCCGAATTATAGATTTTGCTTTCTTTTTGAAGCAATAGCACTTGTACTACACATTAAGAATCCAGGTTACCAAAAAAAAAATAATAAATAAAAGGAAAAAAAAAAAAAAAAAAGAAGATTGCCGCACGAACGAGGATGGGTTATCAGAAAATATTGTCACCGACCATCGCCCTCTACTACCGGGAAAAAATCGCCAAATTTGGCTGGCTTCAAGATAACGGAAAAGTACCCATATCAAAATCAATAGATGCTGGTCTATAATATAGATACCAAATTTGAGCTCAATCGAATGCACCATTTAAATGCTAGCACACTTTCAAGAATTTCTGCCATAGGCCATAATGTAAAAGAAAACTTTTTTGTAGCCCTGTAAAAAAACTATTAGGCCTATACACACCAAAGTCAGTACCGGTCTTGTGATGATGGTTAATAACATGTATACCAAATTTGAGCTCAATGGAATGCACTGTTTAAGTGTTATTGTGTTCCCTCACACATACATACACACATCTCATAGAAATATTATAAATTCAGAAGATCTCAAAATGTGTAAATGCACCAAAATATCGAAGTCAAATTTTTTTATAATTACAATACTTTCCTTACACTGCACGTGTTTGGAAAGTAAAAATACTTTTATTTTATTTTTACACTCCTCAAAAGAAAAAAAGTAAAAACTACCTCCAAATAAGGCAGGTTTAGGCTTTTATGACAAAACATTGTTAATATGAAAATGGTGCATGGTTGTTAAATAAAATACTAAATTTATAAAAGTAATCATTTTTCTACATTAAGTTACAGCAGTATTATATTTATAGTATTATCTGTTATAATTCAATGATATGTTGAGTATTAGAGTATTTGCTTTCAGGTCTAACTTTTATATGTTATGTTTTATAGTAGGAGTTTCAAAATATTCATGGCAACAAGATGACTGTTGAACAATCACCATTAGATCGATTTACAAGTGGGGTATGTTTCTCCTATTGTTATTTCAAATGCAGTTTTAGTTTTATAGTTATATATACTGTTACAGCTTACTTAAAAATATACATGTTAAACATGAATCACCTTGCTTACTTCTAAATACCTGTTACTTTGTATTGGGGGTGAGGTGGGGGATAAAGCTTAAAATTCCCATTTTATGTTAGTAGGCACTGGCTGGTTAACTCAAACTTTAATGGCCAGTTCTTTCAGGCACACAGTCAAGGGTGGGGGTCAGTTGCAACCTCTTAGACAGATATGATACTATGCAATCAGTTACTTATTTACAAAGACATGAAATTAAATTAATTATTTATTTGCAGAGATACATTATGCAGTGAGCTAGCTACTTATTTATAAAGACATATGTAATCAATTATTTATTTACCGATAAGTTATGCAGTCAGCTACATTTGTAGTTTAAATGTCTTTTAAATTTGTTTATGGGAAAAATACAGAATGTGGGTGTGGTTTGGAGACCGATTGTGGGGCGATTTGGAGACCAGAATTTTTCAGCTTTAGATGGGGGGGGGGGGGGATCTTTGCGTGGTTATTTTTTCTCAGTTTTTAATTTTGGTCTAATAATTAATAATTATTTATATATTATTGTTCCATGAATAATATTTTTTACAATTTTTTAACACTTTGCATTTTTAGAAATATTTGCACTTTGCATTTTTGAAAAATTATCATTTGGCATAAGTTTAGATCACCTGAACGTGGAATAGAACTATAGGGGTTACACATAAGAGAAGATATTAAAAATTGGTTATTTTTATTTAACTAAACTTTATTTTATGCCTAAACTATTCCAACTTTATTATTTTAGTTGTATGAACAATTTTTTAAAAGAAACTGTAAATTTAAAACTAATTAGACTAATATTAGCCCAAAGTAGGCCTATGCAAAGTCAGATTACTGTAAACAAATAATAAACCAACTTTTCTTCATGCTGTGTAGTACTCCATCTGTTAAAAATAAATAACTTCAAGGTACACCATACGTACCTCCAAGGTAAACCACTGGTGGTGTACCTTGGCTGTATTGTAGGCTGTTTTTTAAATAATAAAAAAATGAGTATAGAAATGTATTTGGACATTTTATAAAAACATATGTAACTCCTGATATCCTTAAATTTATGGGAAAAAATGTTTTACTGATATTTTCCAAACACTTTTTTTTGTAAAAACTCAAAGTTTGAAAATACCTCCAAGGTACATCACCTTCCCCAACACACTATTAAGTCTTGATTTGCTATGAAATTCGCAAATTTAAAAAATTGCATTTACGAAAAAATAAAAATGTTTGGGAAAAACTTGTGCACCACAGATTTTATTCATTATTGTGATCCTTTCAGCATCCATATTTTTTAGGATACACCTGGATTATACCTATATAATCTAGAAACATTTATCTAAAATTTGTACCAATCCTAGATATAAAGTAAATGAAGAATCACTGCTGTTTTATCTCATTTAAAACTTTTATGTAATGAAAAATTCACATTAATACAAACCACACAAATGTATGCAAAATGTCATTTTCAGTAATCAGGATCACTGCTTCGAAGCATGCAATAACAAATAACAAGTTTTGCACCCTTTTCGTTACTCAACTGATTTTGCACACTTTTCGTTACTCAACCGATTTTGAAGTTTAGAGGATATATTCAAAATTCGAAAAAACTCTTTCCATAGATGCTAAACTGGCCGGGCAAGACAAAAGCAGTTGAATTAACTTGCAAAATTCACCTTGTGCCATTGGGATAGAAATGATGTGTTTTCTCCTTTTATCCTAGTGGCAGGTTCTTTTGAACAAAACTATAGAAGTAAAAATTTGAAATTTCCCCCAGAAAGCTCAAAAAAGATTTCTCAGACTGTTTCCTGTCCCATTTTTGTGCTAAAGATTGAAAACCATCTTATCACATCAATTTTGGTTCAAAGTTTGCTGTAAGAAAGACCACTAAAGAAACAAAGATTTTACAAAAAAATTGTAGGGCTGGATAATTTGTAGCCTTGTTTTTTTCTCCCATAGATATCAATGAAAGTCATCAATGAAGTGGTACATAAAATATTAAAATAGTAGACAACTTTCTCATGTATATTTTTTTGGCATGGGAAAATGTACAATATATATATATATATATATATATATATATATATATATATATATATATATCAAAATTTTACTGTGAAATGTCCCGTACTAAACACATGAATACTGCTAAATGACCCTTAGATAGGTATAAATATTTATTTAAATTAATTTATGATGTATTAATTTCATTATTTTATTTTCAGAAGCAGCAGCAGCAGCCACCTATTTTGAATTCTGATAAAGATGCTGCTCAGTCTCCGACAGCAGGTGTGATTGACTTGACAAATGACAGTTCTGATAAAGAAGAAGATTTAAAGAAAGCCATTGCTTTATCACTGAAAGAACATGAAAAAGTTCTTGGTGGCCAAGTTTCCATGGAAGATCAAGATATCAGCAGGTATAATTTGTATTTACTAAGAAATTGCCTTAATATTGTAAATAGCAATGCTTGTCATTGGAGTACAGTTTATAATTATGTACATACATAAAATATATTGTATATATGATGTAAAGCATCTAAACTTAAATAATATGAATATCCAAACTAAAACCATCGAGCAAATGAATGAAATCTTTAAAAAAAAAAAAAAAAAAAAAAAAAAAAAATGCAAGAAAAATCCAGAACTTTACAAACAAAATGAGATCACAGGCCATATTACTTCCACTGAAATCATGTGAGATCTCGTAAGCCTAGTCATCATATAGCAAAGATTTGGAGATGGAATGGAAATTTTAATTACTAGCTCTATCATCAGGTGCCACCAACAAGATAATTACAATAAAAAGAAACAAAAATAACAAGGTTTCAGTAGGTTACACGGCAAAAAGAGCCGTGATATTCAACCCAGACCTTAGTTATTGAGAAAAACAAGGAAATGACCCAAACATGGTGGAAAAGTCCAATGGTGATGCCAGTACAAGATTTCAAAATGAGGTAGATTATGAACCAGGGTTGGCTTTTTACCGGTAAAAACTGGTTTTTACCAGGGCATGGTAAAAACTAGGTTTTTACCGGTAAAAACCTGGGAAAAAGGGGTAAAAACCTAACGATACAATAAACTCCCTGAGTCATAAGCTGTATATTAATGCTATTTTTAAAACTGCATTCTCATGTAATTGATGTGGATATATCATCATCAGGACATCATGATGATGCAAACTACATTATGTGATTGTGCAAACTACATTATGTAACAAATAATATTTGTATGCATTTAGTTTTCATTAAAATGATTAAGATAAGTTAAGTGTAGTAAAAGTATATTTACAATTTTCCTTTAAGTAAAAATTATTAAACTAGACTGCATTAATATTGTAATGTGCCTCCTCATAATAATAGTTTTAATAAGTTTAATAATGATAAATGTACATTATAAATTTGAATTTCTTGTAAGATGAAAACATGGATCAAAGTTTTCTGTGTTTATTATATTCCTTAAAATGAACTATTTTCGTATGGCATTCTTTTACTTACCCAATCAGACACTGAATTAGGTGAATAGTGTTATATAGAAATGGAAATAGTGATATTAAATGTCCTGAACTTTGTTTCCCTGTGAAAATGAAAAAATAGCAAATAAATCTTCATTGGTTGCTTGTGGATTATGGCCGATGGACTGCACTAGGATCCTAATCCTATTGGGGAATACCTTCCTATTCCTAAGGGATCCTAGCCAGTATTTATGTGCAATTTCTGAAAAAAAAATCCACGGGAAACTCCGAACAGCTAGATCAACAGGCACGACCAGGGTATGAACCTGGCACCTCCCACCATCCAGTTTCGATAGCAGAACCTCTCAGCCATTGATGGAGAGATAAATCTTCAAAAAGTGACAAAAAATAGTCAAATTATTAAGTTTTTCTCAAAGGTTGTAAAAACCCTGGTAAAAACATGTTTTTCCAAAGACGGTAAAAACCGTAGTAAAAACCGGTAAATACCATCAGACGGTAAATACCGTCCAACTCTGTTATGAACTCTTAATAAATCACTCAAACAATAAATAGAAAACAAAGAGAAAAAGGAAACACAGTAGAACAATTTAAAAGTGCAAGAATAGAAATACAAAACTACAAAAATATAAAGAAATGTTATGATTTGAAAATAATCTAAACTAACTTATTGTACTAGCGATCTACGATTAGTAAAATCAAATTTCTGGTGAAAGTTTGTCTAATGTTTAAATTGTATGACTTATCCTCTTTTGGGGATTTTTTTAATTTCCTTCATGGCACACATTTCTGATTTTGGCCATTTGTTTTGATTGTTCCCCCGCTAATGCCAAAACACGTTGCCAGATCGGAAGATCAAAACTTTTGTAATTGATGTGGTATTGGCAGGGATGCTACACCTGCGACATTTGTGACGAACTGAGACAAAACCGCTGGCCTGCGCCATTTTGCGACATTCGGTACGATTTTGGCCGTATCTGCGCAATTCTGCGCCAAAACAGCGAACATGAGTAATTTTGAATCTGACTCACGGGAGCGCGACCACGTGTTGAGAGTTGTGCCGAACATTCCGGTCCTCAAAATAAACCTCCGGCTGGTATTGGAGAAAGAAAAGCTCCCGGTGTAAAGGGGGGTTGGGTGGGTTCACAGTTGAGTTTCCGGTCTACGTTACACCTACTGCAGCAACCACGCTCATTTCGTATCTACCACGTGGGGAGGAAATAAATTCTTTTCCTCTTACTGCCTCTTCCCCCCCCCCCCCCCAATTAGCCAATATCCATCCAAATACGTCATTCGAAATTAGGCGAATCTCTACCTGAACGCAACGCATTATTCCTTTGTCAGAATCGTGGTCAGAATGGATTAACTGCACCTGATGGATTCAGTGTTGCCAAATCCTATGGTGGAGGTGGAAAAAAAAAGAACAAAAAAAGCTGCATATGCTCTCAAATTACCACAGATACATAACAAAAATGCAAGTATTTTACAGCTGCGGAGCTAGTATATAAGAGAGGATGGGGAGGGGGAAAAAAAAACCTGGCCAGCTGGCTCTGTTTATTTAAATCTTAAAGATTCCAAAGCGGCAGCACGAAAAAAAAAAAAAGCCTAAGAGCAGAAAGGCTGATAACCGATTATTTAATTCTAGTGAGTCATGACCTACTTTCCGGCTCGACATTCCAATGATTCACTTATGTTATCGCATAAGCAGAAAGCAAGAGATAGGAAGCACAGAACTACACTCAATTTTCTTTTTTTTTTTTTAATCATTCTCTTGTATTATTTTTTATTTTTATTATTCTTCCAACAGATTCAAACACATAAATTAAAAACTTTGTTTAAAAAATATATCCGTATGTACGTGCGTCCCCCCCCTCCCCTCCATTTTGCCTGTCAACTTCGGATTGCTTTAAATTTTTAAGACCTTTTTTTTTCCTATTTCATTATGATGATCGGAAAAAAAAAGGGACTGGTGGCCATTTCGGCTTTTGGGTACTTCCGGATTTCGGAATTCCGGATAATCGGTCCTATGCTGTACTTATACCTAATATGTAATTTTTATCATTAATTCCATATTGGGAGACCCCTGACTTCATTTAATATGAAAACATGATTATTTGATATCACTTTGCTAACATACATTATACCTTTTAAAACTTTCAAAAATTTTGTTATCCCCCTCCCCCCTGTCAAAAATCCCCCCCCCCCCCTGGAGACCAAAAAAATTTCAGCTAACATTTTTCTTGGCCAATCACATCCCTGTTAAAAATCCCCTCGAGTCCCCTAATTTATTTTTATTGCATTTCAAATCTTCTGGCATGCTAAATATTGTCATCCCTGGTTTAAGCCTAAGAATCGTCGTACTGTTTGGTTCTTTTTTCTTGAACTTTCTTTTACTTATCAAATTGATGGGGAAAAAATTATTTTAGCGATAAACTGAGATAAAATAAATAAAATTGGGATCTGGAGTTTTGGTAGGTTTTCTCCAAATGTAACGTGAATACGCGTTAGAACCCCTTAGAAAGTCCTCCTACCAAGGCACCCTCCATGCTAGGCAGATACCCCACATGCAGGTTTGCCTTAACACACATAAACAAACAAACAAATAAAATTGGTTGAGAGACAAACTTGAAAAAACGAATTTTAGTTGAGACATACCGAGAAAAAAAGGAATTTTGATTGCGACAAACTGAGACAAAAAGGGATTTTGATTGAGACAATGCTGAGACACAGGGGCGTAGCCAGGGGGGGGGGGGGGGGGGGGGGGGAAGATATCGGGATATATCCCCCCCCTGAAATGTTTGGATTAGTGATGAAATTCCGTCTATTTATACACATATAAGTTCATATCATCCCCCCCCCCCCCCCCCACCCCCCCCCGAAATATTTTCCTGTCTACGTGCCTGCTGAGACAAACTGAGGTTTTGACTGTAGCATCCCTGTATTGGTATTATCTTAGTATTTTAATAAATAATTAATGTTAAAAATGTTTATATGTGGTTTTTAAATCAAGCCGACTTTTCCTTTTCCATGCCGACATTTTTACTTCCTTGTACGTAGTATAAGGAAGTAATGTGATCCCGAAAAATTTTGGGGGCCAAATTTCGACGAAAAAACCGATTTTTGACTACCTCTAAATTTAATTAAAAATTTTTTTTCGATGCATCTCATCGTAAGCTAGCATGCACGATCATATAAACGCGTCTGCAACACATTTTGACCAGCGGCGAGTCTATTGTGGCCAGTTTTTCCATGCCGTCTGTACGTACGTACGTACGTATGTATGCAACTCGCATATCTCAAAAACTATTGGTCGTAGAATGTTGAGATTTGATATTTAGGATTGTTCTATGATCTAGTTGTGCACCTCCCCTTTTGGTCGCAATCGAATAGATAGTTTATGTACAGGACCGCCCAAAAGATTCGAAATACATTACGCTCTATGGGCCGAAATTCATTAAACTCGCATATCTCAAAAACTATTAGGCGTAGAATGTCGAAACTTCATATTTTGGATAGTTGTAACATCTAGTTGTGCACCTCCCCTTTTGGTTCCATTCGACTGGATAGTTTATCTACAGGACCTCCCAAAACATTCGAAATACATTACGCTCTATGGGCCGAAATTCATTTAACTCGCATATCTCAAAAACTATGAGGCGTAGAATGTTGAAACTTTATATTTAGGATTGTTGTAACATCTATTTGTGCCACGCCCTTTTCGGTTCGATTCGACTGCATATTTTATCTACAGGGTGGCTCAAAAGATTCTAAATACATTACGCTCTATCGGCCGAAATTCGTTACAGCGTATTTTAGTGGTATTAAGCTACTTCAAATGACTCAAATGTGATATATGCTGTTAAGAGATACAAAATTAATTTCTCCATTAGAAAAAGTGTCTTTATCATTTATAGTTCTGCTACAGGAACACTCAAAAGATTTCCAATACATTACGGTCAATGGCAATTTTAGGGGCATTCATCCATTTCAAGCACAATACCGTCCTACCACGTAAGTTAGGTAATGGTCCGACCACGGTCTTGTGTCTCCCTCCAGAACTACGCCAAAAGTCGCCAAGCTTGGCGACTTTTGGTGTACTTGTGTGCATGTTTAACTCTCAAATCTCAAAAACTATTATAAAATTTCATGTATAAGATTGTTGTAAGATCTAGTTGTGCATCTCGATTTTTGGTCCAATCTACTGGAAAGTTTATTTACAGGACCACCGAAAAGAATTTCATCACTTTAATGTTTATGGACATCTTCAATATTATACAACTGTAGACATTCATTGTACTGTCCATGCCCAAAATCTCGCCGACTGTCGTCGACCTTTGCCGAAATATCGCCAAATTTGGCGATAGTCAGTCATTTGGTCCATGCCCAAAGTATCGCCATTTGTCATCGTTCTTGGCGAGTTTTGGCGAAATATCGCCAAATTTGGCGATAATCTGTCATTGTTTGGTCCATGCTTAAAATCTCGCCAAATGTCGTCGACATTGACGAGTTTCGCCGAAATATCGCCAAATTTGGCGCCAAAAATTATTTCGTATTTTGTATAACTCTAAAACTTTAACCCGTAGAATTTTGAACTTTTGTATTTAGAACTATTGTAATATCTAACTGTTTTCAATATATTTTTTGACAGCAATCGACTGGGAATTTATTTACAGGGTGAGGCAAATGACTTTAAATACATTGAGGTGTATGGATGCATTCAATTCATTCAAAGTCTGTGGTCAATGACTACTTTGACTATCCCCAAAATCTCGCAAACTATCTCAACTTTGTCGGCTTTTGGCGACATATCGCCAAATAAAGTGTCCGAACGAAATCTTTTAAACTGAACTCAGCTTGGCGATATCGAAATATATGGCTAGAAATCGCTAAACCTTACTATTACTGATGATATTTTATATCTTTCAAACAAATAAGTTTAGAAGAAGTGCGTCGAAAATATTTTTGATTTAATAGACGTGCAAGGAAGTCATGTGTTGGACACATCAGATTTTTTAAAAAATATTTTTTTTTTTTTGTGCAGACATTGTATTTTGCTATGTAATGTGTTTGCTAAATTTGAAGTTTTGGTTTAAACGTTTTTTATGCCAAAGTTCTTTTCTCTATCTTAAGTTTTTCATTTGCTATTTTCTCTTATTTTTATTACCCTTTTCACTCCATCAAATTTTTTATATAAATCGATTGAATCAAGATTCGATATGGAAAGACATCGAATATGGTGGAGGAACACAACAAAAGAAACCCACGTGTACGAAATAATTGAATACTTTAAAAACAACAAAATAATTGACGAAATAGATAATTTTCCTCTAAAATTCTACTTTACTTTACCAACAAAGCCAGCTTTATAATAAATTTAAGCATACAAAGAAGAGAAAAAATAAAGTTCACAGAAGAACTGTGGCGGCGTAAGAATTTTGAGTAGTGCGGCCTATAGGAGATAGAAGGCTGTGTTTTTGTGGCAATCGCTCTCCTCTTCCTCTCTTGTGTTGACAGGTTTTGATCTGTGAGCAGCCTTTTGCCTTCGACTGCTGAAATGGCGGAGAACTTGAAAAGGTTGAAGTTCGAAATAAGACGAAAGAAGCTGGAGACGTGATGAGTTGATGGTGTTAGGGGGCCCCCAAACCTTCGAGATGTCAATAACAGGGTGTCTACCATCATGCAAAGGTCACGAAAGTCAAGAAATGGAAAAAAGGTCAAGAAATGAAGCACTAGGTCACGATTAGCGACTCAACTATGCTTTTCCATTTCGTTCGAATTCTTTGTTTCTAATTTTTTGCATTAAGTTCATTGTGAGAAATTATTTTATGTATCTTTTCTTAACTTCATTTATTCGTATTTTGATTTTATAAGTGATTTCCTGTGAGGAAGGAAGTTGATTTGTTTATTCTCGTATCAATGGTGTGTAGGGAGGGAGGGGGGGAGGCATCTGCTGAGTGTTCGCTCTTCTCCCTCCAGTCCTGAGAAGAGGATTAAAACCGTTTTCTGTAACTTCAGGTCGTAAAATATCCCATTAGAGAAACAATCTGTCATTAGGAGAGTAGTCATAACAATAAATTATTTATTACTGTAAATGGCAGTGTTTTATAAAGGCTGTAAGTAATTAATAAACGCCACTTTGTTATTATTTATTTTTTCATATTTTCAAAACACATTCATCCAAACTTTGGCTGCATAGAAAACAGAGATCATCCTAGGATGAAAAAGGGGCAGGGTGCTAGTCCTTAAAAAAGGACAATTTAAGCTTTCAAGGGCACGTCAGAATATAAAGAGGCACTATATGAATATATATATATATACTCAAGAACGTATTTAGGGGGTCCAGGACCCCCCCCCCCCCAAAATTTTCATTTTTGTTACTAAAATGAAAATGATAGTCTTTTTGTGAAAAATTCAACCTTTTTTACCGTTTGGACACCACCCCCCCTCCAAACTGTTTTCTGGATACGTGCCTGTATATACGAAGCGAATATTGCCATTTACTTTTTTAGAAAAAAAGTCAGCCAACAATACAATGCTTTTTCATATTAAATCTGCATTTATCATATCTAAAGTTTTTTTTTTTTTTTTTTTTTTTGAGGGGGATGGGGGGGTGGTGAGGAGTCTACATATAAAATAATTGGCACTTAATTTTTTTCATGTATAGCTATATAGGCATAAAAAAATGGTTAACTTACAAGAGGAGGTGAATAGAATAGTGTTGACTCTAGAAAAAAAGGGTCGACAGGGGGAAATTTCAAAAAGGGCACCCTGTTCTTAAAAAAGGCACATTGGGGTTCCACGAGAATGTACAGGTAGCTAACATATATAGACACTGGTTTAAAACTATCTGATCCCCGAAACTTTAACATGTAGAGTTGTAATATGTGTTCTGACTACAATGCATAGTTAGATTCTTTCCAATTTGTCTTAGTTTTTTCCCCTGATCTTTTGGAGAAAATATCCTGTAGAAGTAAGTGTAAGCGAAATAGGAAAAAGGATTTGTTGATAATATTTTGCTCTAAGCATGACATAAATATGTGAATTAAATCTGTAGATAACTAGAAGTTTTTGTTTTAAAAAAAAAGAACTTTTAATAAAAGTAATTTTGAATTTACTGCTTAATTTTTTTTTTTTTTGTGTTCGAAATTACATAACTTACATGTTTATTATTTATAAGAATAGTACATTTATTGAAGAAGGTTTCAGAAATTTTTAGCCAGACATGATTTGTTGGACAGTAGGGGAAGGCAGAGGGACTGCTAATTTATGTTCTTCAATTTTATGACACTATACTACTGGACCACAATTACTGGATCACATTCATATAGGATGTTTTACCTATACTGGTACAAACTTTTAAACAGAAAAGGACTGTCAGTGTAAGTGGATTAAGATAGATGTGTTCAGCATATAATAGAAATAATAAAATTTAATAATATAAATCAGAATTTAAATTCTTTTGTTCACAATAATTATTGAATGAGTACCAAGTAAAGATTTTCAAAGTTACCCTTATTACTATTAGACATTTAAAATTGGATCAAACAATTTAACTCATCCATCAATTGATAACTATAGAAATTGGGAAAATTGAATTCTGAACACAGAAGATTGCTAGAATAAATGACATTCATGCTAATTTTGTATTGCATCCAATGGTTGGAATGTACACCATATGAAATCAAATTACTGAAATATATTTGTTTTTCTCTTTTGTTTCTAATTTAATGTTTGCTCATTCATGAAAAGTGAATATAAGTTTTTTAAAAAGCACTATTCTTTAAAATAAATAAAAATTATTACTACATGTAAGTTTTTTAGCAGGTTTAAAATGAATATTTTTTTTTTACTCACAGAATTGTCCAAATGTGTGAAATAAAGTTTATATTTTAAATAATTTATTTTTCATAGCTTTATTTTTAATTTTTTGTAGCATACTTAAAAAGTTCTCTTTAAAAACACTAAATTTTCGTTCTTCAACCTTGCTTTAATACTTTTAAAATATAAAAAGTATTAAATATTTTAACTATCAAATGTTTTTAATCAGCTTAAAATAATAAAAATAATTAACATCCTGTTGTCAAAAGTACTGAAACAAATTACATATTAAAAAAACTTCCAGAATCATTTCGAATTTTTTTGTTTTTTAGTTTTTAAAAACTGAAAATAAGCTTAAATTGATGACAGTTAGTTTTATGAATGACTTAAGACACAATTTGTTTTCTTAAGACATTCTTTCCCAGAACTAGCTTTCTATTGCTTTTATTTATTTTATTTTTTTGCTTCATTCATTAAAATGTTGAGAACTTTTTAAAAATCGGAAGATACATAATATGAATAGTTAGAATACCAAATCTTGTCAATAGTCTGATTTACTAAATTCTGCAGTTACTCCACTTTAGTACAATTAAAACTGTTGCTTAATAAAGGGGGGGGGGTCCGCCTGGGCGGCAAGGTAAAAACAAAGATGGTGGCCGGCAGGACACCTAAAAATAATATGGTGGAAAACTAAAAGGCCGAAATGGGGGGCAGAATGCTGAAACTTAAAAAAGAATGGGGCGGCAAACTGAAGGACCGCACCGGGAGCCAATAAACCCTGGCGCTACACTGCAATAGCAAAAGATCATTATTATGCTCTTAATTTGGCAAAAGCATAATGTGTTTCAATTGCTGTATTTGGAAATCGCTTGATTTTCAGACCGATTTTGAGTGGATAAAGCCACTGAACATGGTTGACAGCTGAAGTGTTGAAGTTCCCACGTTCGGGCCCCGGCCGCGCGACTGTCGGTCTGGAGTTTTGGTCGGTTTCATCCAGATGTTAAGTCAATACAAGTTAGAACTCCTTAAAAAGTCATCCAACCAAACCCCCCCCCACCAAGCCTAGACAAGAGATATCCCTTGTCTAGGCTTGCCATAACAAACAAATCCCGCAGAATTTTCAAATAGCAAAAATGTCGTTTTGCTAAGGCATACTTTCTGTATCATCTGTAATTATATATGATTAGCAAATAACTGTTATACATTAAGAATAATATGTACTAAGAAAGCCGATTAAAAAGAGGAAATCGTTTAGGGGAGGAAATAAAAAATAAACTTGTTAGTGTGCAAAACTATTAAAAACATCGAGAAGAGCAACAGCTGGCAACGAACACTGGAATAATGATTGTTTGATAACTCGCAACTACATATTTATCAAACGTAACTACCGATATTTGAGGATTGACAAATGGAATCAGAAATATTTAGATAACTTTATAAAATTTTGAATTTCCCAACCGTATTTTCTTCCCCCAACTCCCAACTGAAATGCCCACGTAGTTCTGCCCTGCGATCGGGCTTCTCACTTGAGTCAGCAAAAACAAAACACACTAGGGGCCTTTTCGGGTTACTCGCTCGCGCAAATGAAAACAGACAATGAAAAAGGCATTAACAGTATTTTGATCTGAAAGAATAGAATATTTGAAAAAGGCATTTTAATAAATTACACTTGTGGGAAAGATCCGATTTCATAGACTGTTTCTGTGAAAGGGCCGCTTTCATTCGAACCTATTTTTATGATTGGGTTATTGTACTCAATCGTATTTCTGTGAAGGGGCCGTTTTATTTAACGTATTTTCGTGATGGGACGCAAATGGTATGTAGGAAAAAAAAAGTAGTGATTGTTGACTAAGAATAATAAAAATTTAAAAGGAGGGGGGCAGAAAGAAGAGAAATTGGGCAGCTGGGCACTAAAAAGACGATAAAAGAGCCGCCGGGCGCTGCGCCCTGCCAAATCAATCTAGACTCAACACTAGAATCTGTGAAGGTGCTAACTAATGTCAGCAAAGAGGAAAGAGATGCCACAACGCAATAAATGTAAACAGAGGGGAGAGGATGGTGCCATGAATGAAATCGGGGCTAGAAGAGCGGCAGACAGGGCGCTGTTTTTGGGTGGCAAAAGGGCTGCGATTTTTTTGAAAGGGCAAGTAGGGCGGGATTTTTTGCTTTAAAGGGCGGGCAGGGCGCAGCGCCCTTCGAAAAATGCCTAGGATGAACACTGATACAAAGTTCAAGAGATGGGCAGATCAGGAAGTCTGGGTTAGATACCCTGCCTGCCTGTCTTTGTACTAAAAGAATAGCAAAAAAGTTGATTCATTGACAGAGTGTCCAGCGGTATGGAAATGTACTTGAATATTTCACACAGCGGGAAATACTACTTGAAAATACCGAATTTCCGGTCAGCATCGGAGCCAAATGGATGCTATAGAACAATTTTAGGCAGAGAAAGGGGTGGGAATTATCAATTCAAAATTTGTGTCTGTTTTGCAGCCGCTCCACAAAAATGAAATCATTGACGTTTGCGAGAATGCAAGTCTTTCGTGACTCCACGTGCCCCTGGGATGTTCATTTTCATTGTACTATGCGCTCAGTAAAAGCCCAATCGAAAGTGCGAAAATGCTCTGTAGGGAGGACTATTTAGACTATTTTGAATTCATCGATTGGGAAATTAAAAATTTGGGCAAGAGGGTCAAATTCTTTCCGATCCCTGAAGTGTCGGGAGTTGTTTTATAATTATGTAACTACAAACTGCTGCACAATAATAATTATTAAGACTTTTTGCCTCTTTAGAAAATCCGCTGTCGCCACGTATGATGGGAAGTACTATCATCCCCTTCCCCCCCCCTTTTTTTAAACTATGCCGCTCTCTTGCATTTTCCCCCCTAACACACGTCTCGGCTAAACTGGCTTTCCTATTACAGATTATTTCCAAATATTACGCATATACAGTGCTGCAACTAGAGATCACGCCGCCCAGTAGAAACCTTTGTCTTTCCATTTCCATTTTGAAGTAACAGCACTATGCCTGTCGCAAAACGAGTAAAACGGGGCAAGTGCCCCGTTTCCTCTACTCTAGTTGCAGACCAGCATATATATATAGAGAGAGAGAAAAATTGCAGATGACGCCGAATACGACAAAATTTGAATCTAATACGGAATGTTTTCGGTCATTTTCGGGTCCGAAAATTTTGCGCGATTATGAAAAATTTGTCTGCAAAACTGGATTCCCGTTATTTTACGATTACGAAACTTAATTTTATGTTTTGCTGTTTTTGAAATAAAGCATAATGGCAACTTTTGTAAAAGTGTATATTTCATTAAGTGAAAAAATTTGGTAGTTTAAAATGAAAATCCCAACACACTTTTAAATTAATACTTAAAGTTTAATAAAATTACGACCCGCATTTTGTTTTAAAAAATAATTTCTTAAAATTTACTGTAACTGAAAGTACCGTAAAATTGCACCTGTAAAGAAATTTTAAAAAAAGCCAATTTGTTTGCTTTTGTAAATGTTTTTTCCCCTAATCGAAACATCCACTTCTTCATTTTTATTATTATAGTTCTGTTATTTTGCGATTGGAGAACTTGAATTTTTTATGTTTTTTGGGATGCTTTTTCTATAAAACTTCAAAGAAATAAATTTGTTTAAAATATTTTTAAATTTTACTATTGTCGGCGATTATTTACTTTTATTTACTTTTGCAAGTGTTGCATAATATCATAATCTTTAGGTAATACTTTATATTGTTTTGTTTTATTGAGTAATTCCCGCAACTTAATGCTATTATACATAAATATTTAATAATATATATTAATAGTGTTAAATGTAAAAGTATAATTTTCCTTCATTCTATATCAGCATGATGCTGGGGTGCAAAAAATGTTTTTACTCTCAACGTTTCCCTCAATCCATATGAAAATTTTGCGAAATTTTATGATACGTTGTAGACTTGGATAAGTTCTGTCTTACCATGGATGTAAAAAGATTTGCAATGTACAAGCTACATACATGTTTACAAAATAGCAATTGGTCCAAGTTAACTGAAAGCAAACGACTGATTGGTGAAAAAGTTGAAAAAAAAATTGCTTTAAAAATGGGAAGGGGAAAGAAATTAAAATTTTGCACTTCATTTTTAAAATCAAAATCAGTTGTATATTTTTCTGCAAAATTTCCCAGGGTGCCTAAAATTTACCCCGATCCTAAATTGCTGGATCGAAAACATATTCTGCATTCCTGGCACAATGTATTTTTGACATATTAGGGTTTTGTATTTTTTATGGTCAAGAAATCAAGCTTACTTTTTGTGGTAGACACCCTGAATAAGTTTTTTTTTCTCTTTTATTTTCTTTACTATCCCTTTCTTTTTTTCATTTGAAGTTTTTTTATCGGCTAAGTGCACTTTAAAAAATGGTACGTTAATATCTAGTAGAATTTGAAAAGATGCTTTAAGATTTGAACTAAGTTTTTATGTAAAAGTGTGTATTGATATTCACGATATAAAATGATATGTTTTAGATATTTTAAATAAATATTTTGTTAATTTTTATCGGAGTATTTGTCAATTATTGCTTAGTTATTTTCTCCTTTTATTTAGCATGGCGTCCTTGCACCATTTTGTTTTAGCCACTACTGACAGAGCCTGGGGGTTGAAAAATTTTTAATATGGTCAGCCACTGTACGATTTTATGGCCTCTTTGCCATTTAGTTTTAAGGAGGAAATATATTAATATTACTTTATAAATTTTTTCTTTGCTTAAACATTATTTTGGAACTTTGGAAATTTTAGGCTTTGTTTGAAGTCATGGCAGAAATACAATGAATGTCATTTATCAAAATGCTTAGCCAGCATTTGGACCAATGAGTCTTGAGTGCTTTTAAGATCAAGTCCAGCAAAAAAGCATTTTTTTGATAACCCGTAAGCAGACGCGCCTACTTTTATAACCTAAGCACTTGTATGGGGTAAATGTTACCCCATTTTGTCTTCTTTATATTTTTGACTAAAAACCTAAAAACGTTTGAAAAAAAAAATTGTGGACATATAACGTAAAATACATCAGTTCTATTATGTTTTATGGGAAGAAATCGTGCATTTCTTATATATTTAGAGATTTTCTAGCAGTTCCTTTAAATATCATTCTTTCTGAGAAGAAATTTTTTTATGATATGCTTTATACCTAAAAACACTAATTACTTTATTAATATGGCATTAATTTCATTTATTAGCCTTTTGTCAATACATACCAGTAGTGTAACATCAATTTATAGTTAATTTACATTTAGTTTATACTTAGTTTAAGTTAACAACGTAATGAAACGTTGTTAGTCGTGCGGGTCTATTTAATCCCAAAGTGGAATTTTCTTCCCTTCCGGATAACAAAGAAACGAAATTCCTTCAAACACCCACACTAGATCTTGATTTTTAAAGGTAGAAGACGGGGCAAACTTGTTCTAAAAAAATTTCTTCCATTTTACGAAGAATAAATGTCGCTGGGGTGTGATTTACTCCAGCGCGCCTGCGTACAGGATAATCTTTGCTTGATAAGTTTGTATATTAGTTAAGTTTGATATTAGTTAAAACCTAAATTTTGCTTTTTAAAGAACTGAGACTATTTATTCTGTGAAGCAGTCTTACAAAATAAAAACAGAAACAACGAATTATAGGATATCTTTAAACTGTAATATTATACTAAAATGTAACTTGTGTAAGTGTGTGTTTGTGGTGAGTGAGTGAACACAATAGCTCCTAAACAGTGCATTTTGAATTTGATATATATATTATAGACCACCGTCGCAAGACCAGTATTGATTTTGGTGTGTGTGTGTGTCTCCCCCCCCCCAAGGTACGGCCTTGGACTCCAAAATTTTTCATGATAATTAGAAAAATCCTAGACCTATTTAGACCTTGAATTCAACCTAAGTCAGTTTTTAACAGGAAATGATATGTCAAAAAATATTGCATTATCTTTGGGCTAATACGATAGTTCTGTTTCCAATATATTTTTAAGTTTTTGTTTGGCAAATTAAAAAAATTTGTATATTTGCAATTTGCTAAATAAAATACATGTAATATTACTGTTATGCCTAATTACTAGCAAAATTAATGCATTAATGATTTGTAGAGTTGTGGAAGCAAGTCTTGCTGAATCAAAAGCAGTTGGAACAAAAAGGAAGCGTGGGGAAGCTTGGCAAGATCCTGTTAATCCTCATGATAGGAAACGAAATGGCGATTGGCCAGTAGGGTTAAAAAATGTTGGAAATACTTGCTGGTTTTCAGCAGTAATTCAAGTAAGTTTAATTATATTTTCTAAGAATAAGCCTTATGTCTAGATTTCAGTTAAATGTTTTCCTCTTGTATCTCTTTCTTCAACCTCAAAGCTGCAGAGATCAGCTAATTTTCGGAAACAAGCCAAGCATTGAAGAGAGTTTATTGATATATTGTTTTACATCTAAAAAGATAACATTTAAAACTATTATGAAGTTTTTTTTTTTTCATGAATGAAAAATATCTACAAGAGCAAAGCTGTGCTTGCATGTATGTGTTATGTATTTTATCTAAGGGGGGGGTATTTAGTCCCCAGGATCTTCTTTTCAAACTCATGAGAAGCTCACTTTGTTCTTTTTCTCTGTGTTTTTATTTTAATTATTAGTTTTTTTATTCAATTTTACCTCAAAGTATGTATATGCAACTATGCTTTACTGCAACATATTTTATAATCTCGGAGCTATTAATTATTACTCATACTATAACATCACAAAACAAACATTTATTTAGATAGAAGCGTGTTACAAAATTCTATTAGAACATCAACAACCTCTTTGCAACGAGTCTGTCGAAAACAAAAATACATATAGAGGGGAGAGGTGGAAGGAAGGAAGATCATGACGTAATGTCTGATCGTAATGAGGGGGGAGGGTTCAGAATTTGTGGGATGTTACAATCTTTTCCTCAAGCTGTATAAGTCGTCTTCGGCATACAGCTTGCCTTCCTGGATGGCTGTCTCCTGGTTGGGACAGGCTTGTGCTTGGCACAAGTGCTAAAATGAAATCAAAGACTGAAAATACTCGAGACAGAAGTTGAGGTTATAAATCTTGATTATTAAATGCATTTATGTACAATTTATTAACTGTATACTGCATGCTTAAATGCACACAAAAATATTTCTGTATATGGGAATCTGAGAAGCTACATCCACTCTGAGAGAGTTCCTTCTGTGACCTCCATCGAACAGTCTCTAAACATCTCTGACAATTTTTCTTCAAAACCACCCTTGCATTCACACACCTCGTGTGGGGTCTGTCGGCAAAATGAAAGGACCCCGCTTTGTTCTCTTGGTACACACTGGTCAAGTTTTCCTTACAAAATTGTGGGAAACCGCATGGAGTCCTTTCACGTACGTTTCTGGGGGAAGTACCAACTTGTCACAGTGTATTTAAATATGGAGATGACCCCTTATGCAAATTTTATGTATAGCAAATTAAAGTGTGCATTAATTGTAAACAATTGGTATATGTAACTTTGCTGCATGATGACTGACTGCCAAATAAAGAGCAAGTGATCACCCCCCCCCCCCCCTCTGCAGCTGTACATGTAGTAATAAATATTATTACAAACATTAAATCTGCACTGCTTTCCCTCCTTTGAAACTATAACTAATGCCAATGCCATGAAACTAACTATGTTTTTAATCTTAAAAGTCCCAGGGATCTACAAATTTAAAAACAAATTTAGCGTTGAATTCAGTGAACTCTGTATAATGGAGTTACATGAGAGGTACACACACACACACACAAATTTAGTCATTAACAGTTTTCTTAGATTAGCATGAAAGTAATTTTTTTGTGCTGACCTGAAAATCTTGACATTTCTGTCTTCTATAAAGTTAGGTAAAATTAATTTACTCTTTTACAGTTTTAAAGTTGAAAATATCTGACTGAGGCTATTTACTGTTGTATAATTTGTAGCTAGTTTTGTTTTTCTTTTTATTGAAATCTGTTTAATCAAATATGAAACTATGTTTTTTATATATGATATTGTTTTTCAGTCTCTGTTTCATTTGCCTATCTTTCGAAAATTAGTTTTGAGCTATTGTCCTTGGGATTGGAATATTACATCTCCAGGTGCGAAAGTATGTGAATTTTCTCTACTGATTTGTTCTTTTCTTTTTTTTTTTTAATGTACCACTTTATAATGTTAATTTTTTATAATGATTAACCCTGTAAAAGAAGTGATTTTGTAGTATATGAACATCTCTTTTATTTCTGCTTTTCTAGAACTAGAAGCTATATAAAAGAAAGAAAAGGGGGAATGGGTTACTCTAGCCTAATTTGTGTGATTTTTTCACCCCCTTGTGTTACAGAGTATACTCCAAATTTTATTTTATGGACCAGCCCATCTTTTCTCTATAAATGTGTAGGGGAAATATTTAGGGAATGCGGGCATTTTAAAATTGCACTAGTTCAAAGTGAAAGTGACTAAAATATGTATTTTTAAAATGTTTTAATGTGCATTTACAAAATTTGTACCCAAATATTACATATAATAAATGCCACTGATGATAATGTTTGTTTTAAGAAAGGGCAGTAGGGCTCTGATAACTTAGTCAAATAAGCACTTGTGTGCTGAAACTTGCTTGACTAATTTTCTTTGTTCTAAATGAGTTATTACTTCCTTGTACGTAGTATAAGGAAGTAATGTGATCCCGAAAAATTTTGGGGGCCAAATTTCGACAAAAAAAACAATTTTGAGTACCTCTAAATTTAATTTTAAGAATTTTTTCGATGCATCTCATCGTAGGCTAGCATGCACGATCATATTAAGGCGTCTGCAACTCATTTTGACCAGCGGCGAGTCTATTGTGGTCAGTTTTTCCATGCCGTCTGTACGTACGTACGTACGTATGTATGTAACTCGCATATCTCAAAAACTATTGGTCGTAGAAAGTTGAGATTTGATATTTAGGATTGTTCTATGATCTAGTTGTGCACCTCCCCTTTTGGTCACAATCGAATGTATAGTTTATGTACAGGACCGCCCAAAAGATTCGAAATACATTACGCTCTATGGGCCGAAATTCATTGAACTCGCCTAACTCAAAAACTATTAGGCGTAGAATGTCGAAACTTCATATTTTGTATAGTTGTAACATTTAGTTGTGCACCTCCCCTTTTGGTTCCATTCGACTGGATAGTTTATCTACAGGACCGCCCAAAACATTCGAAATACATTACGCTCAATGGGCCGAAATTCATTAAACTCAAATATCTCAAAAACTATTAGGCGTAGAATGTCGAAACTTCATATTTTGGATAGTTGTAACATCTAGTTGTGCACCTCCCCTTTTGGTTCCATTCGACTAGATAGTTAATCTACAGGACCGCCCAAAACATTCGAAATACATTACGCTCAATGGTCCGAAATTCATTAAACTCGCATATCTCAAAAACTATTAGGCGTAGAATGTTGAAACTTTATATTTAGGATTGTTGTAACATCTAGTTGTGCACCTCCCCTTTCGGTTCCATTCGATTGTATAGTTTATCTACAGAACCGCCCAAAAGATTCGAAATACATTACGCTCTATGGGCCGAAATTCATCAAAGCGTTTTTTAGAGGTATTGGGCTATTTCAAACGACTCAGAAGTGATATATGCTGTAAAGAGTTAGAAAATGAATTTCTCCATTTAAAAAAGTGTCTTTATCATTTACAGTTCTGCTACAGGAACACTCAAAAGATTTCCAATACATTACGGCCAATGGCAATTTTAGGGGCATTCATCCATTTCAAGCACAATACCGTCCTACCACATAAGTTAGGTAATGGCCCGACCACAGTCACGTGCCTCCCTCAAGAACTATGCCAAAAGTCGCCAAGCTTGGCGACTTTTGGTGTACGTGTGTGCATATTTAACTCTCAAATCTCAAAAACTATTATGAAATTTCATATATAAGATTGTTGTAACATCTACTTGTGCATCTCGATTTTTGGTTCCAATCTACTGGAGAGTTTATTTACAGGACCACCGAAAAGAATTTCAGTACTTTAATGTCTATGGACATCTTCAATATAATACAATTGTAGACAGTCATTGTTTGGTCCATGCCCAAAATCTCGCCGTCTGTCCTCTACCTTGGCGAGTTTTTCCGAAATGTCGCCAAATTTGGCGATAGTTAGTCATTTGGTCCATGCCCAAAGTATCGCCATTTGTCATCGTTCTTGGCGAGTTTTGGCGAAATATCGCCAAATTTGGCGATAATCTGTCATTGTTGGCCCATGCTTAAAATCTCTCCAAATGTCGTCGACATTGACGCGTTTCGCCGAAATATCGCCAAATTTGGCGCCAAAAATTATTTCGTATTTTGTATAACTCTAAAACTTTAACCCGTAGAATTTTGAACTTTTGTATTTAGAGCTATATTATAATATCTAACTGTTTTCAATATCTTTTTTGACAGCAATCGACTGGGAATTTATTTACAGAGCCAAATGACTTTAAATACATTAAGGTGTATGGATGCATTCAATTCATTGAAAGTCTGTGGTCAATGACTACTTTGGCTATCCCCAAAATCTCGCAAACTATCTCAAGTTTGTCGGCTTTTGGTGAAATATTGCGAAATAAAGTGTCAGAAGGAAATCTTTCAAATTAAACTCAGCTTGGCGATATCGAAGTATTTGGCTAGAAATCGCTAAACTTTATTATTATTGATATTTTATCTCTATCAAACAAATAAGTTTAGAGGAAGTGCGTAGAAAATATTTTTGATTTAATAGACGTGCAAGGAAGTCATGTGTTGGACACATCAGATTTTTTTTTAATTTACCACCTGTAAGACTACCTGTTGGCTTAAAAAAAGCAAATATATTTGTGTTAAAACTTGTTCAAATTCCATCTTAAACTCAGATTATATTTCTATAAAAACTGTTAATTTTGTTTGTATGTGTTGTAAAAGTACATCTTTTTAAGGGAGGAAGATAGCATTCATATCGATCTTTCAAACAAATAATAAAGTGGAATACTCAAGGAATAAATTGAGTAAGATTGGTGAGATTTCACTTTCTCTCAATGCTACATAAATCCCTTGTTATATTTTAATAATAATTTCACCTTTAATTTGCAAAATGATCTCCCTTTAAAATGAGTGTTGTTTAAACACAATTTTTTAATGATTTAATAGTTGACTTTCATGTAACTTAATATGCTTATTATCTCTATATATAAAGGAAGATGTCCTGACTGACTGACTGACACAATCATTGCCCAGCCAAATGTACCGGAGATATAGATATGAAATTTTAGGAACTTATAGCTTTTGTGCCCAAGGCATCATTTAAGAAGCAATTTTTTAAAATTTGGACCCAGATTGGGGTGGCAGCCCAAAATGTTCTTTTTACGATTCCCTTCATATCTCAGGGGGAAAAGAGATTGCTGTAAAATTCTTGCTTTAAAATGTAATTAATACAAATACCTGAAAGTCATTTTCAGGATTTTTCAGAATTCACACCTGAACAGGCGTAAGGGCCGAAATGCTCTTTTCACATTTCCCTTCATATCTCAGAGGAAAAAAGAGACAGCCATAAAATTTTTGCTTTAAAATGTAACTAATACAAACACCTAGAAATCATTTTCAGGATTTTTCAGAATTCGCATCCAAACGGGCATAAAGGGCTCAAAATGCTCTTTAATGTTCTTTTCACATTTCCCTTCATATCTCAGGGGGAGAATCTTGCATTAAAATGTAACGAACACAAATTCATAAAAATATTTTCCAAGATTTTTAAAAAATCAACCTCAAAAGAGGAATTGTTGACACCACCCCCCCCCCAAAAAAAAAGTGGCATTTTCCATATATTTTTAGCTCTTGCGTTCTGAAAGATTTTATTCTACCTGGTGAAAGGCCGAATTATTTTTCTAGGGTTGCCAGATTAAATGTGAAACGTCGCCAATGGTTGCCATTTTTGGTGATTTACCCCGAAGTTTGGCATAAAAGAAATAAGTCCCCGAAATCGGACCCAGCTTGACGATATCTTCCATCTTACTTGACAAATTTCCTAACCCTATTGTTTATTTAATTGGAATATTCGTGTAAATAAAAGTGAAGTATAGTTAGAATATGCCTGGCAAGGATTTTAAAACAGCTTTAGTAGGTGATTTTAACATAGATTTCAATTTCGAAGAAGTATTTTGTGGAACAAGATGACATGGCACATTCGCAGAATATGATGCCTATTCCAAACAGTATTTTAAAAAATGAAGTATAGTTAGGATATACCTGACAAATATTGTAAAACAATTTTTGTAGGCGATTAATTCTACAAGCAAAATATATTTCGTATTTTTTTACTTGTTTTCCATTTGTATTTGCTGGTTTAAGAAAATCCATTGCATGTGAAGAATGGGTAATTCAGCTGTACTGTATAAGAAATGAAGGTGGTTTTTTTTTAAGGTAAAATCATGTAAAAAATATGACAACATCCATTTAGTTTGAAATCAATATCCAAAAGTTTTTACGTTTCATATAAAAAGTGTCAAAGTTTATTTTAAATGAAATTAAAATTTCCCTGGCCAAGACATACACAAGTGATGGGGGGAGGGAGATGATGAGGTTTAATCCCCTCTCTCCCCTCTCTGAGAACAGGCAGATTTATTTTTAAAGATTGCATTTTAAAAATATAGGATAAGCAAACTAAGGGAGAGCCATATCCCTTGAAGAAATTCTACATACTCTGTTGCCCAGGCTTTGTATTGGAAGAGTCAGTTCAATACTGTGGGCACCTGTATCTCCAGACATAGCACCAGACAAGAACTTCTTTGAATGGAGATATGTGAAAAACATAGAGTTCTTGTTTCCAATTTGTGACACTGATGAACTAAGAAGTTGAATTACTGCTACTACCAAGACTTGATTCTGCAATGGCGTATTGAACATTGATAGAAATCTTGTGCAGACATATTTCAATAGAAATCTCTTGTATTGTGCAGAACTGATGGTGCAAACATTAAACTTGTGCTATAAAACTTTGCAAAAAAGAAACTTTGTGGAATATTAAGAAAGCTTAAGTGCATATCATTGTTTTATTTGTAATTTTTTTTAACTTGTAAAGACATTTCGAACATCCCTGTATTTTCTGATGTTCTTAGGATGCTCATTTTTAGGTTTCACTGTATCAACTAGTAAATTAAAATTCTTCTATAAGTATTTATTATTGCTTTTGCTTTCAGGAAAAGAGAAATTTATTATTTATGCAAGAATTGCGTAAATTATTTGCTTTATTGTCATGCTCTAAGAGGAAATATGTTGATCCATCACATGCATTAGAAGAATTTAAGGAAGCTTTTCCTGACAGTGGTGGTACAGATTCTCAACAGGTTTGTAGCATTGTTTAATTTATAAACCTGTTTAGACATTACTTGTTAATCTTAATTGATGGTAATTGAGAATTTGTAGTCACTTACTTTATAATAATGTAAATGTACTTGAAAAAATTAATCTTTCTTTATATTTAATTTGGAGGTTTTTTAAAAATAACTTAATAAGTTGTAAGCAAGCCCCTCCCAATTGAATGTGCTGTGGCCTATTCAGTTGTTCATTAAATTTAAAATCTTAGATTGTGGTTGCCCCAGGCAACTTAAGACACGTGTGTGGTTAATCCTTTGTCTTGACTGATGCTGCTTATCAGGTTTCTTTTCAAATATTAATTTGATGAACAAGATTCTAAATAGAAATATCCCACCTGAAAATAATCTTATAAAGTGTATGCCATTATTATTAAAAAAAAAAAAAAAACTTTTGTTGTCTATAAACAGATTATTCTAATTCAATAGCTACAATTTTGTCATGTATAATGCTGGAATTTCTCAAATGTCAAATTTGTGGCTATTTGTAAAAGTGCTGATCAAGAACAATGCATGCTAAAGTGTCGAAATAATGGGATATGAAAATAACAATTGAAAATAGGCTTAATGATACAGCAAAAATTATAGCTGCATTTGTTTATATATGTATTTTTATAAGTTCAATTCTTTGTGCACAAATAATCATTTCTTTATTTTTAGGATGTTAGTGAGTTCAGTCACAAGCTTTTGGAGTGGTTAGAAGAAGCCTTCAAAATGAATTCTTATTATATTAAAGAGAACAGGTATGTTTAAATGTGTTGAATTATGTGATCTATATAAATGACTAGTGACTTGAGTTTTTGTTATGTAATGTGGATGAATTCTGTATTCGTTAATGTTTTTTGATATCTGCCTAACAATTTGAATAGTAATTTTCCTCTTGGTATATTTTTATTCTCACTGCTTGATATTGCATTCTAAACATTTAATTCAAGTATCTTTCCCTTTACTTACCTTTACCTAATTACCTTTAAATTGTTTTATAGTTTAATAGTAATTCATTATCACAATTTCAGTGATAATATGATGGATGGGCCTGACCAGAATCCCATGTTAGATTTGTTTTATGGCCATTTTTTATCAGAAGGTCACAATGAAGGTAAATTACAATGTTTTAAACTGTTTGCTTACTGTTTGATCACTTATTAGACTTTTTCATAACAGAATGTTAATTCAAATTGTAGGTCGCACATTCTGTAATGAAGAAACATTTGGTCAGTATCCTTTACAAGTTAATGGCTTTAACAACATTCATGAAAGTTTAGAAGGAGCTGTGACTCAAGAAATTGAATCAACTGATGTAATGACAAGATCTGGGCAGGAGGTAATTTTTAGCTTATTTGCTTTAATTAATCATGTAAGAAGCAGATAAAATATGTGTTGAAAATTATTTTATCATCAGTGCATTTTACATAATTTAATTCATTAATGTGAAACATTTTTATAGATTTTTATTGCTGTGTGTAATAGTGAACTGTTTGTTTTACTGTTCAATTGCATTTTAAAAGTAGTGTATGTATATATCCATAAACATAACAAGCTGTAAAATGTCTGTGTGTGTCCATCTGTTGAGTAGTGCCAAAACAGGTGGTCCTAAGCTTACCAAGTTTAGTTATATGAAGAAATTTTTTTGTATATAGTAAAATCTTTATAAAGAAATTTAAGGAACAAGGTTGAACTTGTGATTCTGAAAAGTTCGTTAAAGTGAAATTTCACTGTCACTGAATTTTCACTAACATGGCTTTCTTTTAATAGAAATTCTAGCTGCTTACCCGTTCTCCGCACGGTAGGAGACGAATATTTTCCTTACACACATATAATTCGAATTAAACCCAGTGATAGGAATCTCTAATAGTGAAAAATTGCTGGAGTTCTGACGAAAAGCTGACTCCATGAGTGGAAATTTGAGACGATTGCAACATGATGACACAAAAACTGCGTCATTGTCACTAGCAATCAGAAAAGTAAGAACTTTACGGTATGCAGACGAAACGTTTCTCTTTCGAAAAATGCCTTATTTCTACATCATATAATTCTCTTTTTTAGGTTTAATTTATAGAATTCATACATACCATATGAATAACTTTACATGATGTTGAATACTATTTTATCTTATCTTGCATTTCGTAAAGCGTGGACAATGCATTAGCACAGTTAGGTTGCAGATGACTTTATTAAATTTTACTCAAATTTAAAAAACCTACACAAAACAATCGATGCACATTGTACGTTCAGAAACCAAAAATGCATCCTGTTTCCGTGAAGATCTTGTCGCTTTCGCAAATGAAAAAATTTGTGACGTAACTTAAGCGGAAAAGCTTATTACCCTTACTGAACTCTTAATACAGTAGCACATTTGTTACATAAAACTAACGTTGATCTCACTGCCAATTCACACTAAATAAATAACTAATTTCATGTTTTATTTTTAACATAGATTAATTGCATAGTGTCAAATTCAATATTAAACAAAATCTGAAATCGTTTCTAGAGCTCTAGGTCTTGTAACTGGAGTAACTGCAAGATATATGAAAAAATAAATACAACTTTAACAAAAAAGTAATTTATGTGAAATATTCTAAGCACATTGGATCCCGTTATTCGGAAAGATTCCACAAACGCCATGGGAAGAAAGAGCAATTAATTTCATATTATATTTTGTATTCCTTGCAAGCGCCTTTGTTATGTACATGATTGCAATATCATTCTCGTACACGATGCTTATCCTATAGTCTCTGGTGATTTATTTTGGATTTTCATTTCATATTCCTGACTTTTCATACTTTTGAAATTTTGTTGCTTTGCGCATGTGAATAATCGATTATCATTTCGCATTAGGGCTACCAATTAAATAGTTTTCCATATCGCTTCTTTCACGTCAACGACGTTACTCTGCCTTTTTCTAGTTTAAAAACAAACGCCTACAAAGTTTCAATGCTTCAATTTAGACACACAGAGGGGTTAGGCAAATACGCACCCGACAAATTGCTTCCTTATGTCTGCCGAAGCAGCACATACGTTAGCGTGTAATGTGCTTCTCGATAATCTGACAGCAAAACAGAAGACAATGACGTGAAAATGACGTCACACGCGAAGGAAATATGTTAAAGTTCTATTTGTTTCATATTTAATGCGTTTTCACTTTTTTGGGTCTTAAGAGATGTAGAAATGAGTGGTTTCACTTAATTATTAAATTGAACAACTTAAGTGGCAACAGTGGATTCCGTTGGTACGGAAACTGTAGCAGTGTTAAAAATAGAATATGAAATGATTTATTTATGTTTACTTTGCTAGAACTGCCATTTTGGCGTAATTAACTTCGGCAGTCGATGGCAAATAGCCAAAATGAATCACACATTAAACTTGACAATAAATGCAATAATTTAAAGGCATTACCAGCTAGTCTAACTGGGTTTAAAAAATATTCTCATTCATCTCAAACAGCATTCGTATTTATAAACACTTCCTATTTTATTACACCTTGTTTGGCGGGATTAAAAAATATTATCTATTCATATGCTCGTAACACCAACTCATATCAATCGGGGCATAGAATTAGCAATACAAATGATAAAGTTTAATTTTCTAAAATTTGGCGGGGTTTCCCTAACTTAAATCAATTTATTTAACTTGATTAAAATGATTTAAAATCGCCTTAATAACTGCATTATTTCTGAACAGAAAATTAAAATTTCAGGCTAAATTCTAGTAAAACCTGCACTTGTTTTTAAAAATACTATTTCTTTACGCTCTCAGTAAATTGCGCCAAGCCTAAAATTGTGTGCAAACCACTAGAATCCACTTTCCCAAATCGCCATATAAGCCATTTTTTTTCACCAAATTATAAGGTTATGCACTTTAGTCTCTGAAATTTACATATCCTTTTTCTTTTGCGTATAAAAAATATTGAATTCCTGCTCTGATTTCCCATGCAGACGATATTTTAATTAAAAAGTAACCTAGCAAATATTCCAAACAGAAAAAAAAAGTATTATTCCCTTATTTTTAATGCAAGAGTGTAAATCATTTAATAAATTCGCCAAACATGGCAACCTCGATGCTTATTTCTCACATTTTCACTACAGGGGTTACAATCGCGTAGTTGCGGAGAGCAAAAATTAGTGTTTTTGACGGGGTTTTTTATCAATATCTCCTAAACTAATTCGAAATTTAAATTAGCGGAAGACCTTCCTCGGAATTTTTCGAATAAGTGGACACCTCGATTGAAACTCAACTCCCAGCGGTTTCGGAGGAGATGATGCTACACACAGACAGACACGCACAGATTTTAATAGTATACATTTTATTCGTTTATCTTAAATATTTGTGAAAGTGGAGTTCATTGTAACAATATGGGTGTGTACTTCTTCTGTTTCTTTTTACTTTGTTTAATTCTTAATTAACTCAGTTAGTTCAGCCCTCTCATGAAAAGGATTTTTAAATAAAGTTTATTTTTCTGTAAAATTATTTAGTTTCATATTAAAATAGCTTAATGCTACTATTAGACATTAAATGTAAAAACCTCTAAAATTATAATAGTATGTTAAGTTATTAAACTTAGCTGTTATCATCTTTAAAAAAAAAAGTCTTGTATAGTTTAACAATTTTCATCACTTAAATTATTAAAATGAAGTTATTTTGCTTTCAGAGTTGGTTCACTAAACTACCTCCAGTTATGTTGTTTGAACTGTCAAGGTTTCAGTTCAATCAACACTTAGGTCGACCCGAAAAAATTCATAATAAATTAGAATTTCCACAAGTAATGTACATGGACAGGTTTGTAAAAGCTAGTTTACATTTTCTCCATATCTTTTTCTCAAGATAAAATTGTACTTTGTTATTAAAATGCAAATATATTTAACTATCATTTATGCATAAATGTATAATTTGCAATAAGAATAAAATGTAATTTTCCGTCATTGTAACTTATCCTTAATGAATAGTTTTTATTTATTTTTTAACTTAATGAAAAGAAAATTGGAATATACATTTTGCAGAACATTATGTAATGTAAACATTTATACAGTTTTAAAATAAAAGTAATTTTCTGAATATCTGTTTTAGGTATATGGAGGAGAACAAAAATATTACTAGAGAAATCAGGGAGAAGGTACGAAAATTGAAACAAGAAAGAGAAAAACTGCATTGTCAATTAGAAAAGTAATTTGACCTTTTTCACTTAGAATGTGCTTGCTATAATTTGCTTCTTTAATTCCCCTTTTTATCCTTTAATTATTCAATTTTGTGTGTATTTTTCCTTTTCTACTGGGTAAGATAATATTAAGGGTGATTAATGACTTGACTTGCATCCTATGTAATTACCTATTTTAAGTTAAAATTAGTAAAATAAATGAACACTTAAATAATTGATAAAATAATGAAAATCATTCTTTTTCTGAGTAATTCAAATGTCCCTGCCTCAAAATATAAAAGAAATGTTATTAAATTTTAAATATTTACTAGCTGCTTACCCATTCTTCGCACAGTAGGAGATGAATATTTTCCTTACACACATATAATTCGAATTAAACCCAGTGATAGGAATCTCTAATAATTAAAAATTGCTGGAATTCTGACGAAAAGCTGACTCCATGAATGGAAATTTTAGACGATTGCAACATGACACAAAGACTATGTTAATGTGACTGGCGATCAGAAAAGTAAGAACTTTACGGTATGCAGACGAAACTTTTCTCTTTCAAAAAATGCCTTATTTCTACATCATATAATTCTCTTTTTTAGGTTTAATTTATAGCAATCATACATATCATATGAATAACATTACATGATCAGGGTGTCTACCATCATGCAAGGGTCACGGAAAAGTCAAGAATTACAAAAATGGTCACGAAAGTCAAGAAAAGGTCAAGAAATGAAGCATTAGGTCACGATTAGCAACTCAACTCCCTTTTTCCGTTTCATTCAAATTCTTATTTGACGATTTTCGTAACTAAATTTTCTAAACTTTTGTGCACCATTTTTACAGTTTTGCTAATAAACATACAGTTTACCGAATAATTCTGTCGATCTTTGTTGTAGAGATTGGAATTTTGAATTGAATTTTGAAATCAGGGCTTATTCGCTGATCACCCTGTATATTAATAGTGTTAAATTTAAAAGTATAATTTTTCTTCATTCTATCAGTATGATGCAGGGGTGCAGAAGCTGTTTTTGCTCTCAACATTTCCCTCAATCCATATGCAAATTTCCCCAAAATTTATGATATGTTTATAGACTTGCATAAATTCTGTATTACCATAAGTGTAAAAATATTTGCAATGTACAAGCTACATACATGTTTACCAAATAGCAATTGGTCCAAGTTAAGAGAAAGCAAACTGCTGATTGGTAAAAAGTTGAAAAAAAATTGCTTTAGAAATAGGAATGGGAAAGAATAACTCGAAGAATTTTGTAATTCATTGTTAAAATCAAAATCAGTTGTATGTTTTCTGCAAAATTTCCCCTATCCTAGATTGCCGGATCGTACATATTCTGCATCCCTGGCACGAATGTATTTTTGATATTAGTGTTTCGTATTTGTTATGGTCAAGAAAAGGTCAAGAAATCAAGCTTACTTTATATGGTAGACACCCTGATGATGTTGAATGCTATTTTATCTTATCTTGCATTTCGTAAAGCGTGGACAATGACACAGCACGGACATTAGCACAGTTATGTTGCAGATGACTTTATTATATTTTACCAAATTAAAAAAACCTACACGAAACAATCGATGCACATTGTACGTTCGGAAACCAAAAATTCACCCTGTTTCTGTCGCTTTCGTAAATGAAAACATTTGTGACGTAACTTAAGCGGAAAAGCTTATTACCCTTACTGAACTCTTAATACACTAGCACACTTGTTACATAAAACTAATGTTGATCTCACTGCCAATGCACACTAAATAAATAACTAATTTCATATTTTATTTTTAACATAGATTAATTGCATACTGTCAAATTCAATATTAAACAAAATCTGAAATCATTTCTAGAGTTCTTGGTCTTGTAACTGGAGTAACTAGAATATATATGAAAAATAAATAGAACTTTAACATATAAGTAATTTATATGAAATATTCTAAGCACATCGGATCCCGTTATTCGGAAAGATTCCACAAACGCCATGGGAAGAAAGAGCAATTAATTTCATATTATATTTTGTATTCCTTGCAAACTCCTTTGTTATGTACATGATTGCAATATCATTCTCGTACACGAGGCTTATCCTATAGTCTCTGGTGATTTATTTTGGATTTTCATTTCATATCCTGACTTTTCATATTTTCGAAATTTTGTTGCTTTGCACATATGAATAATCGATTATCATTTCGCATTACGGCTACCAATTAAATAGTTTTCCATATCGCTTCTTCCACGTTAACGACGTTAATCTGCCTTTTTCTAGTTTAAAAAAATAAAACTCCTACAAAGTTTCATTGCTTCAATTTAGACACACAGAGGGGTTAGGCAAATACACACCCGACAAATTGCTTCCTTATGTCCGCCGAAGCAGCACATACGTTAGCGTGTAATGTGCTTCTCCGAATAATCTGACAGCAAAACAGAAGACCATGACGTGAAAATGACATCACAAGCGAAGGAAATAAAATGAAAAATATGCAGAATTGCCTGAAAAAACGTTGATTATTTTTAATGCGCATATATGTTAAAATTCTATTTGTTTCATATTTAATGCGTTTTTATAACAACGCAGGCTATCCTTTCTAAAAAAATATCATCTCGGGACTACTATTACACATAATATAAACACCACAAAGCAAACATTTATTAGATAGTCGCGCACGTTACAATTAACATTCTCTTAGAACATCAACAAACCCATCTCTCTGCAACAAGTGTTACCAACGTGACAAAAGAAAAGAATGAATGAAGGGAAAAAAAAAGTTTAAAGTTTGGTGGTTTGTGACAGTCTTCCCCTCAAGCTGTATAAGTCGTCCTCGGCATACAGCTTGCTTTTCTTGGTGGTTGTTTCCTTGTTGGGGCAGACCGTTGTTTATTTGGTCGGTTCTGCAGGGCTGGAACTTTCCTTTTGGGGCAGGCTCTGCCTCACAGGGGATTCACGGGAGTGGACTCCGGTCCTACATAGGGGGTCAAACATGAAACATGGTAAGGACCTATGGGAGTAGAATCATCATTAGCAGTTAATGTATAAGAGACAGGTGATCTCTGTGATGAAATGGTGTACGGTCCATCACGCCTTGGCATGAACTTCGATGTTCTATTCTTTTTGGACTCACTATGAGGGTGAACTTTCACCCATACTTTATCACCTATTTTTAAGGGGGGTGCCTTCCTGCGTTTTTTATCCGCCTGTTGTTTGTGTTGGTCTTGATGGGTCTCCATGCTTTCCCGGACCTGTTTGCTAAACTTCGCAATTTTTTTTAAGTAGGGCGTGATTTCAGGGACGAAATTATCATTCTCTACTACACTTCTAAAATCATGGGTAACATTGTCTATTGTTCGTGGTTCACGCCCGAACATAAGGTATGCTGCAGTTTGACCGGTAGAACTGCATTTTGCAGAATTTAGGGTGAATCTGATAACTGGCAACTTTTCACACCTAGTTGTGTGATCGTTACCAACTAGTATAGACAACCGGGGCTTTAGATCTGTTTTTTCTTTCCACGAGGTTAGCTTGTGGGTGGTAAACTGGGGTTAAAGATGGTTTAATTTTCAACAGAAAGCAAACTTGTTATGTTACCGCACTAATGAATTGTGGACAGTTGTCACTGACGACACGTCTTGGTAGTCCGTATCTTAGAAAGACTTCTTCGATTAACGTGATTGCACATTCTTTAGCTGTGGCATAAGTTAGTGCGAACAGTTCCACCCATTTGGTTGTACAGTCTTCCACTATGAACACCCATCTTTTATCGTTGCTTTTCGGCAACGGTCCAAATTGAAAGAAACTAATTATATTATAAATTAAACTATTCAACAGACAAGTTAAATTACAAATTGAAAGTCATTGGCTGAAATTTAATAGTTACTGGATTTTTATCTGTAAGATAAATTTTGTAAATTTTAGGCAGAATTGAAACTCATCTAACTTGAGTTGCACAGTAGAAGTTTTTGGTTTGAATGTGTGTTTAAACAAGGAAGACAAAGTAGGTACCTTTTCTGTAGTTTAGTGAAAACAAGATGACTATGGTAGGCTTACACAGTGCACATGATGAAGACACAATACATTAAGCAGCATCCACTTAGTTGCACAAATAAAAACAAGCTTTCTAGAAGACAAGTCACCAGCGGCGATCTATTCAGATTCACAAACACATCACACTGAATCATCTGGATACAGCAGCACGGATCCCTGATCCGGTTCTATTTGAATCACATTGGTTGAACCATACGGTTCATAGCAACATCTTTGATTACACACACATCACAGTAGTAGTGGCTGAACTTTCGGGAGACAGACCGAGAAGACCCTGAAAAGTTAATTTGTGATGCCCTTTTTATATCTGCCAGTTAGTGCGGGACTACAATGGATATTTGCATAGGGGAAAAAAGAGTTCTTATTTTATGCAAATTAGGAACAGTGCCATCTATCGGCGACAAATGTAAACTTTTTACTACGGCGTTAAAGGAATGACGATGTTTACACCGCCATTTTCAAATGTTAGCGAACTTACATTTTCACTTAGAAAACATTTACAGGATTTTACAAAAGTTTCGTTTTTTTTACTTTAGCAAATTTAGAGATAAAATGTCATGGAAATAAAAGGTAAGTAAAGAAATAGCGTTTTTTCCTAACACAAATAGATCAATAGAAAGAGTTTCAAATCGTTGATTGTAGATCGGGGTTTGCAACAGTCCGGATGGTTTTTAGTTGCTAGGTTTATAACGACAAATTCAGGACAGTTCTTTATATATTCAGTAATGTATCTTCGCATACCAGTCCAGTAGTACCGCTTTGCAATTCCGTCATACGTTCCCTCAATTCCGTAATGGCCTGAGGACGGAGCATCATGATGTTCTTTTAGTACTCTTTCTCTTTCTTGACACGGCACCACTAACTGGGCTTCTTCTGTATCTACGTCAGGAGTATACCTATATAAAACGCCTTGATTCATGAGATAACCTCTTTCACTCCAATTCGCCCAATCTTTATCAACACGTTCTAAAGATTCGATAATTTTCTTAACATTTTCATCTTTTAACTGTTCTTCCCGAATTTCTTTAACGCTTCGAGTAGGAAGATCAATAGTAATAGAACAAATTTCACAGGTTTCTTCTTTATGCTGGCAAAATGGTCTGGACAACATGTCTGCAACAACGTTCTTTTTACCAGGCACATATTCTATGTTCAGGTTGAACGCCTGTACTTGTAAAGCCCATCGCGCAAGGCGAACTGTAGGAGATTTCAATTTCATCAACCACCTAAGGGGTTGATCTTCGGTTACTACAGTGATTTCTTGTCCGTCAATATATGCACGAAACTTATTCAAGGCCCATACAACGGCTAAAGCCTCTTTTTCAGTAGTGGAGTAATTTCTTTCTGCTTTTGTGAGTAACCTGCTTGTATACTCAATAGGGCATTCGTCTGCATCAGCACCTTGTAACAAAACTGCTCCAAGAGCGTAGTTCCTAGCATCTGTTCGTAAGATGTATGGCTTATTTGGGTCATTTTGTCGTAGGACAGGAGGACTTATCAGACAACGCTTTAGGGTTTCAAATGCGTTCTCCTCTTCTTCTCCCCACTTCCAGGTAACATTTTTCTTCGTGAGATTACTTAAGGGCCTAGCTATTTCAGAGAAGTTTGGTACGAATCTTCGGTACCACGAGCAAGTTTGTAAAAAGGATTGAACTTGCTTTAAAGTTCTGGGATGTGGCAAATTTTGGATGGTGGCAACTTTATCTGGGTCAACTTCAAGACCAGAATTAGTAATGTAATGTCCCAAGTATTTTACTCGGTTGCACGCAAAATTACACTTCTCTCTGTTAGCATGTAACTTAAACTCGCGCAATTTTGAAAACATTTTTTCTAAGTCATCTATATGCTTTTCGAATGTTTCAGATAAAATTATTATATCGTCTAAGTACGTCAGAACCAAAACATCTTTTAGGGAATTTCTGAAGTTATCAATTAGTCTTTGAAAGGTCACCGGCGCCTTCTTAAGTCCAAAAGGCATACGGCAATATCTATACGTACCAAAAGAGCACACAAAAGCTGTTTTATCCCGGTCAGAGGGATTTACTTCAATTTGGTGATACCCGGATCGTAAATCTATGGTCGACATGTACGGTGTATGTTTAGCATCATGAAGCAAATCATCCATTCTAGGCAAAGGATATTTGTCCGTTTTTGTAATGGAGTTCAACTTCCTATAGTCGACGTAAAGTCGAACTTGACCATTAGGTTTACGCACTAGCACCACAGGTGCAGAATATGGAGACTCGCATTCTTCAATTGTGCCATTGGCCAGAAGTTTCTCTAACTCTTTCTTAAGTATGTCCTTCTTTATTGGAGACATGCGATATAGTGGAACAGCAACAGGAGAGTTATTTCCCGTATCAATGTAATGTTGTATCATAGGAGTCGGGTCTTCCCCTAGACGAAAGATATCATCATACTCACCTACCAATTTATTTAGTTCTGCTCTTTCTTCATCGGTTAGATGTTTTCCCTCACTTTCTCGTAACCGCAACGTGTTAACTTCCGGAGCATTTTCTACACACTCAGGTGATTTAAAAGTGTCATCGGAACTAAAGCTAAATTTTTGTTCTGGTTTGTCGTGATAAAACCAACTATAATGTATAAGGTCTAAAACAATTCCAGCGCTACACAAGAAATCTGTTCCTAAAAGCGTTCTGTTATCTTTTGCAGCAGGTAAGGCAAATAAAGTTATGAGGAACCTACGTCCTTCAATTTCAATTTCGACTTTGGCCTTACAAACGTCTGTTTCCTGCGGAATTCCGTCAGCGAGGATTACTTTCATAGTAGTAACCTCAAATTCTGTTCCTCGTTCTCTCAAAAGGCGATATAATGTTTCCCCAGCTATAGCGTGACTGGCTCCCGTGACAGCACACACAATTCCGTTCATTCCATTAATTTTAACACTCAAAAGAGTTGATTGGGGTTCATCAGTGTCTGAAGACGAATAGCTCTGAATTCGGCTGATTCTTTTTTAGGAGGGGGAGAGCAGTTGGGGCAGTTGGCCTTGATGAACCCTGGCTTCCCACAGCCGTAACAACTAACTATTGGCCGATCTTCATTTCTTACTCTATTCCTCGATGATGCATTTTTAGGACTGTTTTTATTATGCTTATAATTATCTCGTTGATGAAATCCGGGAGGCTCCTTACTCGCATGTTTAATTTTAATCCGTATAGCTTCCTCATATAAATCTAATTTGTCAACAAGTTCCAAGGGATTGTTCCATTCACTCCAGTGATCCAAAAAATGTTCTTTATACTCTGGAGGGGGCCTTCTTTTTAATTTGATGCGATAGAATTAAGTCTTTTAGCTCATCAAAAGTAGGAACTTTTAGCTCTTTAAGCCAACCATCGAAATAATTTTGTAAATCGAAATAAAAATCTCTCCAGTTGCTTTCTGGATCTTTACGGTGTATGGCAAACATTTGCCGAAATTTCTCAGCACTTAATTTAAAACGCCTCAATAGAATTTCTTAATCATAATTTTGGGCATCGTCAGCCAATTCTTTCGCAATTAGTTTGGCAATATCAGTTGGCAAAAGGCCAACAAGGTAGACTACCCACTTTGAAGAAGGCACTTTAAAAAAAGTCAACTGTTCCTCAAGTAAGTCTAAAAATAAACTCATGTCGGATGTTTTAGGATCGAAATTAGGGAGTAATTTGCTTAATTCTAACCTAGGCATGTCTATGTCTGTGGAAGATAACACGGATGCCGAATCTGTACTATTGGAAGTAGTACTAGTACTAGATTGTATTTTGAGTTTCTCTAATTCAAACAATCGCTCATTTTCCTTCTCTCTCTCAGCACGTTGTTCGATCTCTTTCCTATCATTTATTATGCGGTTCAGACACTCTTTCGCAAATTCCGCATCATACGTTGGGCTTTTAACTATCGCAACCTTTATTTCGAGTATTTTAAAATTTTCCCCAATAGTGACATCTAATGCCTCCGCTAGTTCAATTAAGTCCTGTTTCTTCCCTTTTGCTAGGAATGCCATATTAAAATGAGAACGTGACAATTTTTTTCCACAAAAATTTACCCGTAAAGGGTTAAATTAAAATGGGTTCAAACATATGTTATTTAATTTGCAGAGATCACCATTTTATATACTTTAAACTATTCAAAAAGCACTTAATTTAAATACACTTTAAACATAAATGTTCAAATGCAACTCAGACTAATAAAACAAAATTCGAAATAAGAACACTTTTTACTTTCGTTTCTGATGCTTGTAATCAAATGTACGGCATAAATTCTTTATTATTATTATAAAAATAAAATTCACTGTTCTTAAAATTGGCACAGAATTCTTCCAAGGATTAAGCTTATTATAACATACAGACCAATGTAATTCTTTAAAACCGAAACTTAATACACTTCAGAATATGGTTAGTAGAACACTAATAGTATTCAAAATACTCTCAATCAACTTATTAATATTCAAAATTGTTCTTCATATCAATGTAGCGGGGAGCTACAAAACCTTCGAATGTGGAATGTTAACCATCATCATATTAATTAACTTGAAATGCGAAGTACTATATCAGCAATTTGATAATCGATGATCAAAATTTTTAAATTCAAGCATTAACTATTTAATATTTCTGTAGTACTCTTGACTACTAACACTGTATACAAATGGATAAGTATACCATAACAAAACAATTATCTTCAGGTACTAAAGGAACTGGTATGCAAAAGTGAGAGCAATTCGTATGTGATCGGGGTGATCAACTTCTTAGAATCAAAATTTCAGAAAATCTTAATGCGATCTGGATGATCGAGATATTTGTGAAATTCGAAATAACTTTGGTCAGGGCGACCGAAATATTTTTTCCTTTAGTTCCTGTTTTAAACAGTTTCAAATTACATATGAAAATACTTATCTTGTAATTGTGTTTCCATAAGAACCACCTTTCGGACGAATGACGAAACTTCTATTTTTTGCTCTCGCCCGACATTCGGCAGCCACATTATAACAACGCATACTATCCTTTCTAAAAAAATATCATAATCTCGGGGCTACTAAATAATTACACATAATATAAACACCACAAAGCAAACATTTATTAGATAGTCGCGCGCGTTACAATTTACATTCTCTTAGAACATCAACAAACCCATCTCTCTGCAACAAGTGTTGCCAACGTGACAAAAGAAAAGAGTGAATGAAGGGAAAAAAAAAGTTTAAAGTTTGGTGGTTTGTGACATTTTCACTTTTTGGGGGTCTTAAGAGCTGTAGAAAATGAGTGGTTTCACTTAATTATTAAATTGAACAACTTAAGTGGCAACAATGAATTCCGTTGCTACGAAAACTGTAGCAGTGTTAAAAATAGAATTTGAAATGATTTATTTATCTTTACTTTGCTAGAACTGCCATTTTGGCGTAATTAACGTCGGCAGTCCATGACAAATAGCCAAAATGAATCGCACATTAAACTTGACAGTAAATGCAATAATTTAAAGGCATTACCAGCTAGTCTTACTGGGTTTAAAAAATATTCTCATTCATCTCAAACAGCATTCGTATTTATAAAGACTTCCTATTTTATTACACCTTGTTTGGTGGGATTAAAAAATATTATATATTCATACGCTCGTAACACCAACTCATATCAATCGGGGCATAGAATTAGCAATACCAATGAAAAAGTTTAATTTTCTGACATTTGGCGGGGTTTCCCTAACTTAAATCAATTTATTTAACTTGATAAAAATTCTGAAGATAGATCATTTAAAATCGCCTTAATAACTGCATTATTTCTGAACAGAAAATTAAAATTTCAGGCCAAATTCTAGTAAAAACCTACACTTGTTTTTAAAAATACTATTTCTTTACGCTCTCAGTAAATTGCGGCAAGCCTAAAACTGTGCAAACCACTAGAATCCACTTTCTCAAAATCGGCATATAAGCCTTTTTTTTTTTTTTTCCACCAAATTATAAAGTTATACACTTTAGTCTCTGAAATTTACAAATCCTTTTTCTTTTGCGTATAAAAAATATTGAATTCCTGCTCTGATTTCCCACGGAGATGATATTTTAATTAAAAAATAACCTAGTAAATATTCGAAACAGGAAAAAATTATTATTCCTTTATTTTTAATGCAAGAGTGTAAATCATTTAATAAATTTGCCAAACATGGCAACCTCGATGCTTATTTCTCACATTTTCACTACAGGGGTTACAATCGCGGAGAGCAAAAATAAGTGTTATTGACGGGTTTTTTTATCAATATTTCCTAAACTAATTCGAATTTCGAAATTTAAATTGCCGGAAGACCTTCCATGGAATTTTCCGAATCCGTGGGTACCTCGATCAAAACTCAGTTCCTAGCTGTTTCGGAGGAGATGATGCTATACACACACAGACAGACAGACGCGCACAGATTTTAATAGTATAGATTAACTTAAATTAAATGTGTGTGTTGAAATTTAAAAATTGTGCTTGTATAACATTAGAATTCAGCCCAGTGTAGTTGATAAGTTTGATATGTCATTCTGTCTCCCATTCACTGATTTTAAAGTAAAATTATGAGATTTTAGCCGGATAAACCAATTGACTGCAAAAATTTCAGAAATAAGTATAAAATTACATCCCACCCTATTAAGTTTTGAATCTTGTAAAGACAAATTTACTATGAAACAAAGGAAAGTCAATGATTTATTTGAAATGCAATGGATTCCCTCCTCTTCTTCAGATGTGTAGGTAATGAAAATTATGTGTATAATATTTTTATATGAATACAATAAAAAAATATCTGAAATGGAATCACAATTAGAATTTATTTATTTATTATTTATCTTTGTTTAAAAAATTGGTTTTTCTTGATTGAAATTCTGATTTATTTAAAAAAAAATTTCTATAAGACAAGTGTTTACTTAGTAAAGTGTTTGTAAAACAGGTTTTGTTGCATGTATATAATATCATGTTCCAGTTTTATATTGATGTGTGTTATTTTCCTGAAAGGTATTTAAATTATGGATCAGGGTCTAAAAAGGTACCACTACATGATGTTTTGCAATATACACTTGACTTTGCTGAAAGTCGGAAGAGTTCCGAAGAAGCTAATTCATCTGAAGATGTAGAAATGGCATCCCCGGCTTCAGTTTCAAGGTTTGCTATTTAAAACTGAAATGTTTTTTGCTATAATATACTGCATGCATCTGGCATACTTTACTTTTTTTTTTTTGAAATTATATTTCATTTTAAAAGGTACTTTACATTTTTTTGGGTGGGTGGTAGAGATGAGACGGGCTCAGCCCGAGCCCGGGCCCGACTCAGGCTCGGGCTCATGAAAAATTTCTCCTTTGTTGAACATACTCCTTGAAACAGATTTTAAAAAGTGATTCATGGGATAAATAGACGTACTTATTTCAAAAAATAGCGGCACGGAGGACTAGAAGGTGTGTGAAGCTCCAAAATTTATTGTATCCTCTTAATGAAGTAGTTAATTTTATTTGTATTTAGCTGAAATTTCGGGCTCGGGCTCCAACTTTAATAATATTGCTCGGGCATTCAAAAAAATGAGCCCGAACTCATCTCTAGTGGGTGGGTGGGGGGTGTTCTGTTCTTACGCTTAAATTCTGATTCTAGACATTGAAAAACACTTAAATTTTTATTATTAGTTCTTAAAGTTTGCTTTCGTCTGATTTATGTCGATAAGTATATTTTAATTTATATCATAAACAAAAGATGGTAGCACTTTGATTAACACAAAAGTAAACTATATTACTATTTGTAACTCTGTACTATTGCTTGTAGTATTATTTGTAATATTATTATTTGTTTGTATTATTATTTGCTCACATGAACATAAAAGAGATACAAAAAATATTCACTTTTAGACATTAAGTTTTTATTATTTTACATTTATGTCATTATTTAACACAAATCTTGAATAAAAAAGCCTTTAATATCCAGCAAAAACTTTTCTGATCATAATTTAGAGTGGAATTATAAAAAATATATATAAATCATTGATTTTTGCCAAAAAATTGAAAAATTGCTTTAATTTCTACAAAAGCAAACTTTTATTTAAAAAAATTTATTTTCCTTAGTTTTGGCATAGGAGAAACTAAAATTTAACATGTAGAAGTCAGATAAAACCGTATTGACCGGTGTTATTATTCTGACTACACAAAACGTGAAAAGACTACCATTATTTTCAAGTTTGCTGTTGTCTTGATTAACACTAAAAACCCTCAAACTTTTTTTTTTTTTTTTTTTTTTACTCTCAAGACCAAATGCTGTCAGTTTTACAGGCATGAATAAAATCTAGTTTCAAGTTTTTTTCAGAAGAAAATTTTCATTTCCCTCAATAGTTTCTATGCATTCACATTTAATTTTGTCTATTTCAACAAGTTGAACAATTTCTTCGTTACGTAAAAAACACTCAAAATAGTGTTGTTAAATGATAAAATAAAGAAAAACTTTTTGAAAAAACACACATAAAATGTAACTCATAATACGTTACGATCATTTTGACCAAAAAATTTTGTCTTCATCAGACAAAGCCCTTCGACGCAGGGCTTTGTCTGATGAAGACAGAATTTTTTGGTCGAAATGATCGTAACATATTATAAGTTACATTTTGTGTGTATTTTTCAAAATTTCTTCATTAGTAAGAGTTGTTAATACTTTTTTTTAAATACATATACACATTCAACAGTTTTGCAATATGTTATTTCCTATTTTAAATAAAATAAAAATGTGTAAAAATTCAACATTGTCTTTTTCTTGAAGCATGGGTGGTGATTCTCCCTGCAACTCACCTAACAAAGCCATATCTATGGAACTTGTACCTAATGCTTCCAATGCATCCAGTGCATTTACAATTTCAAATAGTAATGGTTGTGAACTGCTGAATCCTTGTGATGAAATGGTGCCTTCTCCCCAACATGTTTCTGATGTAGAGCTCAAGGTTCTCCAGTCTTGCTTAAAAAGGTGGCGAAAGGAAATTGAAAGTAATGTAAAAAGTAAGTAATTGATTTATGTATAGCACCTTTTTTTTTTTTTTTTCCCTCAAAAATTTATAGCAAAAACATTTTACATGTTATGCATTTAAAATTTTTACTACTGTATGTAATCCTATGAATATATCCAGAGAAGATAATAAAATTGGAAAAATTTCAGACCTATTGCTGCAGCTTTATTTCAGTCTTGGCACTTAAGAACACTCAACAAAAACTGGAGTTGGAATGTAAAATAAGTATAACTTTCTATAACACATATGAAATGGTATTTATCAACAAGCTGTTCATTTTTGGTGGTACAAAAGGTCTGCCTCCCTCAGAAAAAAAAATTCAACCTTTTGTGGATGCTTCAACTTTTTTTTGCAACTAAAGAAAGGTGACCTTTTTGTACTGTGCAAAATGAACATATTGTTGATAAGTACCATTTTATGTGAGTTATTATACTAAGTTTCTATTAATTTTACTCCTAGGACTCCTTTTGTACAAGAGTGCTAGTGACATTATTTATTAATACTTATTAGCAATTCTCATTGTCGCTACTACTGCTTGCATCACTGTCCTACCCATCATGGCACAGTGCTTATGTCACAGACATTGTCTCAAGAATGACATTGAATCATCTAGAATTAGGGGTCGATTCATTTGGTCCCCATAGCAATTGGTTCACAAGTTGGAATGTCACTTGCATATCAAATTTATGGTGCAGATAACATACAAGTTTTTAAAAAATTGCCATTGTTTCTTGTGAATTATAGAATCTGCTTTATTCTCAAGTAAATATGATAGTTAAACTGCAAAATTTAATAAATGAAGATTCTTAGAACATACATCATGCCTGTAAAATGCCACAAAGATATTTTAAAATAATGACTGTAATAAGTAAGAAGTAAAGTTAATGAAGTTTGTAAACTCAGATATCTTTCAATTTTTTTTAAAACCCTTAGGAGATTCATGAAGAGATAGGCTAAGGCTATTTGATAATTTTACTACATATATATCAATTGCAAATTTGTAATTAATGTCCTTGTAATACAGAGTTATAAAAAAAATGATTGATTATGGAAATTGTAATTTGGTGCAAACCATAATCTGATTTAAAAGCATTATTACTCTGTATAAAAAGCATCAGGTAAAGGACTAAGAATTAGGTAGCAATCTTTCAATGTTGAGATGCGGAAAGGCTTTTAGAACCAAAGCTGTTAGCAACTACTTGAATTATATTTTCATCAAATATGTTTGATGACAGACTGAACATTTGTTTAAGATTTAGGTAATGCAATTCTCAGAATTCCATTTTTAAATATAAATTCAAACCTGAATAACCTATTGATCTCAAATTAAGAAAGCTTTAAAAAATGTGATGATATCATCATAATGACAAATTTGCAGTAATACATTGTTTGTGTAGCTATTATGCATCCACATATGCAATAAAATTTTAAAAAATGTAGAAATGCATCAGTTTTGTAGCTCTTGCATTTATGTAGCTAACTAGCCTTGGTATAAAATTTTTAAGTTTGTACCCAACATTCCAACAATTCATAATAATTATTTTTATACCACAATAATTGTAACAGATTTCTCAATTATAATAATAATATAATTAAGTTTAGATATGTACTCTTAATTAAAAACAACTAGGATAATTTTAGTTTTTATTCTGTGGAGCTTAGTTTCATTTTGCAAATTCTAACATTAGTCATCCAACACCAGACTGCCAAAATATTTTAATGTAGTGTTGCTGAAATTATTTTGATTATCCATAAATTTTTATTAAGTAGCATTTTCAGGGGCTTCGAATTTTATATTTTCTTTCTTCTTTTTGTACTTTGTGTGTGTTAATGTAATATTCTTTGCCATATGTCTGAGGAACAGGTACTCTCAGCTATTAACTTATATAAACAGGGTTCATACCTTCCTTAAAAATCCTTAAAATTCATTTTACAAAATTTAGGTCAATTAAAACTCCTTATGACTTATGACTTATGGAGGGGAGGCCCACAAGGGGCCAGGCACCGCGACCATGGGTCTATTGTACCAACCCCAAGTCCTGAAAAAAATGGAAAGTCTAGAAGGGCCCTATGAAAATAGCCCAGTAGCAGATGCGAACATCAGCATAGACCTAACAGACATTTTGTGAAGCTCCCAGGGCTCAATGACATGGCGCCCAAGATGCTCAAACCTGTAAGCCGAAAAGTACTCACACTCACAGAGGATGTGCAACGCAGTTTCCTCTTTAAGAAGACAACCCCGACAAGTGGGATCATCGACAATCTTCATTATATTTAGATGCCTTTTAAGGCAACAGTGCCCAGTTAGCAGACCAATAGCCCTACGGAGACTGGACCTATTGAGACGCAGAAGTTCCTTGCATCTGTCACCAGGGAAGCCAAGATTAATCTCTTTAGCCTGCCTCTGGCCACCACAATTAAGCCAGTTAGAATACTGAAGCCTCCGAAAGTGGTTAAGAACAGTATCCCTATAACTTTTACCCGAGATGCCAAGAACCGGCTCAGGGCCAACAAAAGAGGAACTAGAGCCCGCCCTGGCAAGGAAATCAGCCATCTCATTGCCGGGAATGCCAGAATGGCCAGGAACCCAATACAGAGTAACCTTATTGAGACGAGAGAGCTTGCAAAGCTCCAAATAACACTCCCAGACCAAGTAGGAGGAAATAGCAGTGCTTTGTAAGGCTAGCAAAGCAGCCCTACTATCAGAGCAAATGAAGATATGCTTCCTGGAGTATCCAGCCTTTAAGCAGAAAACACTACACATAAGGATAGCATAAACCTCTGCCTGAAAGACAGAGGCATGAAGACCCAGAGAATAAGAGAGCTTAATGCCATTGTCCAGACAACAAACTCCAGCTCCAGTACGATTACCAAGCTTGGAGCCATCAGTGTACCACACAATACACCTGTTCTTACTATAATTAGGAGGCTTTCGCCAGTCATCTCTAGAGGGGAAATGAACAGAGAAAGACCCATCAAAAACATGCCTGACAAGCATATTATCAGAAGGCATACAACAGAGAGGATGCGTCAACATAGATGAATCAAGATCACCCCATGAAAGGTATTGCGAATAACCCTTCCAGTACCCAGGTCCATAAGCCTCTTTCTGCAGACCAGGGCCTCAGCCTCAATAAAGGAATGCAGAGGCAAAAGGTTTAGAAGCAATTCAGTGATTGCAGTAGGAGTTGTACGAAGACAACCCGTGATAGCCAAACACGCCATCCTTTGAAAACGGGTAAGATCCTTCCTAGATGAAACTAAGGAAGATCTAGACCACCAAACAATGGACCCATACGCAATGATCGGGCGAACAATCATGGTGTAGATCCAATGAATAGACCGAGGGCTCAGGCCCCAAGTCCTGCCAATAGCACTTCTACAAGCCCAAAAGACTCGTTTGGCCTTAGCAAGACAGTAATCAAGATGATTCTTCCACCCCAAATGGGAGTCAAAGTAAACACCCAAAAACTTCACCGAAGAAGAATATGCAATGGGCTGTCCAAAAAAAGAAAACTTAGAAGACTTGAAGTGCTTAGCACTAGGAAAAGCAACCAAACATGTCTTCAGGGGATTGACAGAAAGCCCAGTAACAGAACACCAGCTCTCCACCACTTTCAAGGCCGAGTTAATGAAGCCAGTGACCACCGGGCCAAACTTGCCCCTGGCCACAATGGCAATATCATCAGCATAGCCAATACAGTGGACCCCAATGCTAGATAACTTAGCCAACAAGGAGTCCACCACAATACACCATAATAAAGGTGAAAGAACCCCACCCTGGGGAGTACCAGCAGAAAGACGTGCCACCAAGGTGTCCCCCAGAAGCGAAGCAGAGATAAGCCTGTACGAGAGTAGATTATCAATCCACTGACAGACAGTTTTATCAACACCCTTGGAGACAAGGGCAGACAAAATCGTACCAGAGGGAACTCTATCAAAGGCTCCCTCGATGTCAAGAAAAACAGCAAGTGCCACTTCCTTACAGCAGACACTTTTCTCAACAGTAAAAGCAAGATCATAAAGAGCAGTAGTAGTAGATCTGCCAGGCTGATAGGCATGCTGATTAACAGACAAAGGGGAACGACTAAGCAACGTATCCCTAATGTGCCTATCAATAAGCTTCTCAAGAGCCTTTAAGAGAAAAGAAGAGAGACTAATAGGTCTAAAAGACTTAGCCTCAAAGTAGTTGTCTTTTCCGGGCTTAGGGATAAATACAACACGAGTGTGCCTCCACAAAGTGGGAACATACCTTAAAGCAATGCAAGCCCTAAAGATCTTGCATAAAGAAGGAGAAAGCAGTGCAATGCCTTCCCTGAGAAGGATAGGAATAATACCATCCATACCCGGAGTTTTATAAGGTCCAAAAGACTTAATAGCCCAAACGACCCTATCATAGGTTACAATCTTGCGTGCAACATCCCAAGCCTCTTTATCACTGACAAAAGCAGGAGCAGGAGAGGGGATACACACATTGTCAAGAATGACACAGTTCGGGAAGTGAATCCTGAACATCTCAGACAAAGTCTCACTGCCCGACTCAGAGAAGTGACCATTATGCATCTTAACACAGTTAAGGTTAGATGATTTGTTTTTAGCCAAAAGTTTAACCAATTTGGCAGAAGCAGACAAATCATTGATGTTGCTGCAGTAGTCCTGCCAAGAAGATTTCTTGGCACACCTAATCGCTTTATTAAAGCTGGTGAGAGAAGCTTTATAAGCTTGCCAGTCACCCGTTTTCTTGGCTTTATTAAAAAGCCTCCTGCAATTTTTACGCAAGTGAGTGAGCTCAGTTGTCCACCAAGGGACACGCCTCCGGGCAACAACTGTGCTCACCGGACAAGACTCATTATAAGAAGAGCAGATAGCCCCAGTTAGGGAGGAAACGGTGTCATCAATATCACTAGGAGAAGATAACTTACCGCTGATATTCCTCAAACAAAGTTTGAGCTTCTTTCTGTAGGAACCCCAGTCAGCTCTGCGCGGGTTCCTACCTTGACTCTTCACAGGGATGAGTCCTTTAATGGAAAAAAGAATTAGTTTATGATCAGATAAAGTAATATCATCCGACACATGCCAATTCTCAATAAGATCATAACAATGACCATTACAAAGTGAAATATCAAGAACTTCACTTCTATTACTGGTAACAAACGTAGGTCTGTTTCCCTTGTTAAGAATAAATAAATTATACAGCAAAATATATTCCAAAAGCTCATCACCCCGAGGATTGCAGTTAGTGCTACCCCAGACAGTGTGGTGAGCATTAGCGTCACAACCAATGATAAGCTTTGTGTTCGCAGTACAGTACTCAATCAAAGATTTAGCACTGACCGCAAGAGGATCACTGCTATCAAATGGAAGATAAGCAGACAAGAGAACCACGCTGTCGTCGTTCATACTAATCTTGACCGCAACATTATCTTCATCAAGATAATTGGCTAAGACTAAGGCATGAAGCTTGGCATTAGCTACAATGCAGGCTCTAGGCCTGACAGCAGTAATATCATACAATATATTAAAGCCTTTAACATTAAGACCAAGGATCTTCCCATTGAGAGTCCAAGGTTCCTGAACAAGAGCTATATCAACCAATCCATCAGCAAGCCGCTTGCACAGGAGTGCGGAGGCACCCTTACTGTGATGGAGGTTAATCTGAGCAACATTAATACAATCCACAGCACAAGCAGGAAGGAAGAAAAAGCACAAAGCTATAGTAATTTAGCTGGTAGGATTGGGGCAGTGCACAGACTCCTCCAAACCCTCGACAGCCAAAATCTTATCAGCCTCATCACCAGAGAGAGGCTGAAGAGTAGAATCGGAGTCTGAGTGAATACCTAACTCACCCAGCCCAGAAAGACCAACACTACTCACCTTTGAGGAGGCGTGGCCCTCGTCGGATGACATAACCACGTCCTCAGTCTCCTCCACATCTTCCGCAGCAGCAGCTTCCGAAGCAGCCGCAGCCGACGCAGGCTTCTTATTAGGGTCCCAGAGTATCTTGAAGACACCCCGGTCCACCCCCGTATGAGCACTGAAGTCTGCCTTCCGAATCGCTTCAGCAGCCTCATAGTCAACATCAAAGATCCATCTAGTCGAGTGGGGTTCCTCAACTCCTTAACTCCTTAAACTCCTTAATATTATGTGGGGCTCCTGAAAAACTCCTTAATTTTGCATTCACATAACAACCGCGATTCACAAAATGTGTGGCTTAACACGATGCAAAAACTTATTCTCCTATCAATGAAATTTATACTGGACAACTCGGAGACAAACTGTTTAAAAATGCTCATCTGTAAGAAAAAAAGTTTCAGACAAAGAAGTGATGGAATTAAAGCATAAATGCCAATCATTTATTTTTACCTTGATTAAAAATGTTGTTGAAAAATTGTCAGTTCAGTATAAAATTGTGAGATGTATGTTCTATATTAATCCATGCTTGAGGTTTTCAGAAAGTGTTTTATTATGTTTCCATTTTTTGTAGCGAGCTATTTAAAATAACAATTATTACAAGTAATTACTTTGGTAGTCCAGAAAAAAATGGACTCCTTAAAATAAATAAATAAAAGGTGCTTAGATATGCCTTAAAAATTCCTTAAATTTCATTTTGTAAAATTAGTATGAACCCTGCATGAAGTATTTCAAGATCACTTGTTTTATTTGTATGGTAACTTCGTGTTGTAATGGTTGGCGCACCGCGCTGCCGTCCCACAAGTCCAGGGTTCGAATCCCGGGCTGGGCAAGGACGACTTAGCCTTTCATCCCTTGAGTGGGTCGATAAAATGAGGACCAAGCTTGCTTGGGGTCAAACACTGGGGGCTTCGCGTCAGACTGACCACCTGTCTGAGGCAGATGCATCCGCACCCCAGAGCCTATGGTCGCGAAGGTGCGGTTGGGCCCCGCAGAGGGGCTGTTGCGCCAATGTTTGACTTTAACTTCATGTTGTATGTGTATTCATAAATAACTTTTTTACTTAACTATAACTTACACTATGAATGTACCCATCCTCTTTCTTTCTCCAGGTCTTCAAGATAATATAAATAGCATAGATAATACAATTAAAGAAATTTACAATGATTCTTCTCTACAAAAAGTAAGATTTTGTGCAATAATCTTTGAATATTATTTTGTCATGTTGCTTTCTATCATATTTTAATGCTATTATTTATGGTTTATACAATCAGGGATGCTACACCTGCGACATTTGCGACGAACTGAGACAAAACCGCCGGCCTGTGCCATTTTGCGACATTTGGTACAATTTCGGCCGTTTCTGCGCCAAAACAGAGAACATGAGTAATTTTGAATCTGACTCACGGGAGCGCACACCGCGCGACCACGTGTTGAGAGTTGTGCCGAACATTCCGGTCCTCAAAATAAACCTCTGGCCGGTATTGGAGAAAGAAAAGCTCCCGGTGTAAAGGGGAGTGGGTGGGTTCACAATTAAGTTTCCGGTCTACGTTACACCTACTGCAGCAACCACGCTCATTTCGTATCTACCACGTGGGGAGGAAAGAAATTCTTTTCCTCTTACTGCCTCTTACCAACCCCCCCCCCCCCCCCCCCCCAACTAGCCGATATCCATCCAAATACGTCATACGAAATTAGGCGAATCATCTACCTCTGAGCGCATTATTCCTTTGTCAGAATGGATTAACTGCACGTGATGGATTCAGTGTTGCCAAATCTTGAGAATTTTCGCAAATTTTGCTACTTTTGAAAGCATTATGCTACTGAATTGAAATACTCTTCTTGAAATTGAATATTTTTCTCTTGATATTTCTTTGTTTAAAACTGGGTGCCTTTAAGAATACAAATTATTAACACTTATATAAAATTTATTACAATAGCTAATCCAATAGTTTTTTTCCCATCCGTATTAATCCTTAATTTTTTAATCTCTACTTCGTAAGTGTAAAAATTGACCTTTATTTTTAATTTAATTCCTTTTTTCTTATTTTTTTTTCTATGGACTGCTTACGGCATGTGAGTTTTCTGCCTACTCGAGATTTTTTTAATTATTATTAATTGTGAAAATCGCAGGTTTTATGTTCCTCCAGTCAGTTTCAATCTTTCTCCATCCATCTTGAGAATGAATATTTTTTCTACAGCCTTCCATTGTTTAAACTTCTGGTGCAATGAGAATAAAAATTGCTCATTACTTTTCTGGAGATCCGTATAAAGCCGCGGTTTTGTTTATTTTATAAATCGCTATAAATCTCTTTTGCTCCCCTGTCCGTTTCAATCTTTTTTCATCCATATTCAGAATCAATATTTCTCTTGTAGCATTCCATTGTTTAAGCGTCCAGTGCCATAAAATTAAAAAATGACCCCTATTTTACGTTTTTATTTTTTTAAATTTATTATTAAGAATACAAAATATCCCTTATATAAAATTTATTACGATAGCTAATACGACATGTGAATTTAAATCTTTTTCCATCCATATTTGATCATTAATAGTTTAACTTTAAGCATATTTTTTAAAAACCTATAGTGCCATAAATAGTAAAAATTGACACTTATTTTATACTTATTTGGTTGTTATTATTTTTTCCCCTATAGACTGGTTACAGGCATGTACATTTCTCCTTATTTGCTGTTTAAAAAAAAAAAAAAAAAAAAGATCGCGCGCGTGGCGAAAATCGCAGATTCTCAGTTCCTGTCAAATTTCAATCTTTTTCCATCCATCTTGAGAATGACTATTTTTAATATAGCCTTCCATTGCTTAAACCTCTTGTGCCATGAGAGTAAAAATGCATGTTTACTTTTCTGGAGATCCGCATAAAGCTTTGGCTTTCTTTATATTATAAATCGGCAGAAATCTCTTTTTATGCTCTTTTGTTTCAATCTTTCTTCATCCATCGCCAGAATGAATATTATCCCTTGTAGCTTTCTATTGTTTAAGAATTTTTCTAAAAATTTCATGATGTTTTTTTTTTTTCCAGCAGTAATTAAATATTTATTTCCAGCATCTCTCAATTTCAATCTTTTTCCATCTGTCTTGAAAATTAGTATTTTTCCTTTAGCATTCCTTAATTTAAATCTCCTATGCTGTAAGAATAAAAATGGACTCCTATTTCAAATTTAAATTATTGATTTCAAAGAAACCAGTAAAGGAAAAACTTTGCTAAATAGAGCAGGTTCAGACGTAAATTAAAATGATGTGAAATAGTTGAAACAAAAAATATTTTGTCAATGAAAAATAAAATATTTATGAAAGCAAACAAAAGATGAACTAAATATGTTTTTTTTTTTTTCCTTTTTCTCCATACATTACATTTTTCTAAAATAAGCTCCACTTATTTTATTTGCATAGGATTTCTTCTTTTTCCACTATTTTTGTTTATTCATGCACAATTTCCTCTTTTTTGCTATTTTATTAGTGGCATCTGATATGAGTAGGTTGCTCAAAATTATGATTTCATGGAGTTCTTATGTATACTTATATTTTTTAGGTACCAGATGTACCAAATTTAATCATGATGTGCTGGCAAGCATGGTTTATGTTATTTAAAAATCCCCTCGAGTCCCCTAATTTATTTTTATTGCATTTCAAATCTTCTGGCATTCTAAACATTGTCATCCCTGGTTTAAGCCTAAGAATCGTCGTACTGTTTGGTTCTTTTTTCTTGAACTTTCTTTTAATTATCAAATTGATGGGAAAAAAAATTATTTTGGAGATAAACTGAGAAAAAATTGGTTGAGAGACAAACTTGAAAAAACGAATTTTAGTTGAGACATACCGAGAAAAAAAGGAATTTTGATAGCGACAAACTGAGACAAAAAGGGATTTTGATTGAGACAAACTGAGACAAAAAGAGATTTTGACTGAGACGATGCTGAGACAAACTGAGGTTTTGGCTGTAGCATCCCTGTACAATATTACTACAAAATATCACACTACCACTTTCACTCTAAGTTGGATCTATCTTTTTTATATTATTATTTTTACGCAGTACTTTAAGCTATCAGTGTTTCACATAATATTGATGGAGGAGTTTGCTTATTTATTCATAAATAATGTGATTAGTGAAATCAATTGAAACATATTAATAATTTGTCAACAGTTAAAATAGTCCTCTTTAAATCATGTATTAAATTTTTGTCAATAAATTTTTAAATCTAACTTAAAAGCTTAGCATATTTCTCATAACTTTTCATGTTTAAATATATAATAATTTGTGTTGTTTCCCGTATTTAGTTAACATAATACGTTAAAATACTGAGTGTACTGGTTATGTAGGCGAGTTAAAAAAGAGCATAAGAAACACTTATAGGCAAACAAACAGACAGTTACAGGTTACAGTTATCAAAACAACAAGTTATTCAAACAAACAGTTATCAGGTATTAAATATGTCTGTATAAAACAGACATATTTAATACCTGATAACTACATATACAAGTAACAGTGAATAATCATATAGCTCCACAAGCAATAATAAAAGCTCATGAAGATGTTCCAAAAAAACTGCTAGCTAAAATCACCGTTAATGTATGTAATTGCTGGGCTCATGTCATTTGTAGAACACAGTGTTTGTCACAGAATTTCCTGATGCTGTAATACATTCCATTAAAAAATAGAAAGCAAAAATAAATATCCGAGCTGAGATTGGTGATTAATCTATCTGCAAATGAAATGTTTCTTTAAAAATATTTATGAATGTCTACACTGCTAACATCTATTTAAAGGACACCAACTAATGCTATCTGAATTGTTTATTTTAATAATTTTTCCTGCATATCACAGTATAACTGTTGGAAAAGTTAAAAGCTCTCTAACCAATCTTTTGTGTTAAGATTCAAATGAAACTTTTTTTACTTCCTTGTACAGAGTATAAGGAACAGGGTTTCAGACCTGCCCACAAACCCAAAAAACCTGGGTGGGTGTTTAAAAAAAAAACAATAAAAAAACCCCACACAGAAATGGGTTTTTGGGGTTTTATTAAAAATTATCAAAATTTTTCCTTTCTTTCATTTAAATCATTTGTTATTTATATTAAATACATATAATATTACCTACATAACTTAATGCATTATATTAGACAAATATATATATATATATATATATATACCAGTTTATTTTTTTTATAATTATTTTTCCAAATTCAACATAAAGAATAATAACCTTTTTAAAAATAATACCTTGAACTAATTCTATCTGTAATATTTGTTTTGAAATGAACAGATGTAGAATTCAGCAGGGATAACTTAATAATTTATTTCTTTATTTATATTTAAAACCTTATTTATTAAAATATGTAATTATCAGTATAGTGACGACCAAAAAAAAAAAAAAAAATCCTTTCCCAGATAAGAGAAAAATGAGACATGTCTCTCTCTTACAGCTTACAAGCATGCATCTCAAAAATGAATTCAGGTTCAGGAAACCATCCTGTATTCTATTAGAGTTGCTGCATTACTTTAGTACTGAGAAATGTAAAACTAATTTATTATACATTGTTTATGTGGGATTTAATATCAGACAAATTAGTTCTAGATTTTTTACAGTCAACAGGAATAGATATTTCGAGCAAAAATGAATAACTGTAAAGAAAATTATTAAATAAATAGTAGTTCTGCAGTAAGTTGGCCTGCAAAGGGTTTACTGACTTATATTCTAACTAGGAAATATAACTATAACTTAAAAAACATAAAGGTAAAAAAAAAAAAAAAATTATAAAGTTCATAAATTTAAAAAGTAATAGAAAACAGCCAATCAAAAACAACATATTTTTCTAAGTGAACAATATTATACTTTTATCTTATTACTTATGGTTATAAAACAAATTAGAAGCCCTTTATAAACGCCAGCAGAAAAAGATAGTACTGCATTAAAGTTGGTTATTTTTATATTTTAATTAATTATTATTTTGTAATGAAAGTTTTCTTTTAGACTAAAATTATTCTGCTTTGAAATAAAACTATAAAATTTAAATCCAAAAAGTGTTATCCATAAAAAAATCTTAATAATACCAAATAAAACTCACCTGGGTTGGGTTTAAAAAAAACTGGTTTTTTAAAACCCTGATAAGTAAGTAGTGTGATACCAAAAAATTTCAGGGGCCAAATTTCGATTAAAAAATAAAAGATTTTGACTACCTCTAAATTTACTTATAAGAATTTTTTCAATGTATCTCATCATATGCTAGCATGCATGTTCATATAAATGCACCTGCAACTCATTTTGACCAACGACAAGTCTATTTTGACCAGTTTTCTCCATGCTGTCTATACATGTGTACATAAGTTTGTATGTATGTATGTAACTCACATCTCAAAAACTATTAGTCATAGAATTTTGAAACTTTATATTTAGGACTAGCTGAAGTACCCGTTCTTCGCACTGGAATGAATGGACTTTTTGATATTAATATTTGTTGTGATTACTATTTATTGTAATAAAGAGATATAGCAAAATGGATATCGCATTATATTGTGTTCAATAATCATGCATACTGAATTTCAAGGCAATCGTTTTTACGGTGCAGAAGGCGATGCGGCGTAGCACAATCTAGTGGCGAGTTTTAGCAAAACGGATACAGCAAAAATATTCTTCGCATTCAGATATCGATGTATACGAATTTTCATGACGATCGGCTGAATAGTCTTGAAGCTCATGTGTTGACGCAACATCTAGTGTCAAGTTATAGGAAAATGGATCGTGCCAAACTCTTCCCCGTGTTCAAATATCTATGTATACCAATTTTCATAGCGATCATTCGCACAGTCAAGAAGTGATACACTGCAGGGCCATCTAGTGGTTAATTAAAGTAATGATTTGCTACAGCGCCGTCATGTGGCGAGTTATAGCAAAATGGATAACGCCAAAATATTCTCATTGTTCAAATAGCTATGTATACTGATTTTCATAGCCACCGTTTGAATGTTCAAAAATTTGCCTGCTGCAGCGTCATCTAGTGGCGAGTTAAAATAATAATGCATTGCAGTGCCATCTAGTGGTGAGTAACATCAAAAGTGACGCAGTTAGAATATATTCTTCGTTCTCAAATGTGTAAGTATAAAAAATTTTATGCCGTACGGTCGAACGGTATAGAAGTTGATGCGTTGCAGCACTATTTAGCGGTAAGTTACAGCAAATGGATAGTGAAAAATATTCTCCGTGTTCTAATATTCGCGTGTACCAAATTTCATCGAAATCAGTTGGACGATATTCGCATAGCAAACGGCTAAACCGAATAGAATTCGACGTTCTGCTGCGCCACCTAGTGAAAAGTTAGAGGAAAACGGATAGCATAAAAACCTTCTCCATGATAAGACTTAGGTGAACCAAATTTCATGGTGATCGGTGAAACGGTGCTGGAGTTTTTCAACCTCCTACACACATACCAACATTCATTTTTATCTATAACCAGTCTTATTATATGTATATACCAGTCTCAAGTAAAATCCAGTTTCAAATCTAAGCCTCGCCAAAGTGCCAGCATACGCCATTTTGCAAGAGTTTTTTCAGGGAATCATTCGAAGCATTGACTTAGCAGCAATCAAAATGGGAAATGGTTCGACCGCCAGGCATTTATTTGAAAAGTGGAATCCCTTAATACAGCCGCATTTTTTAAATTATCAACTATAACATGACATGTTTCTAATTTCATACGCGTTTACTACTACGATCATGTTACTGACTAAATGCAAAGATTTCAATTTTCTGAAATTTGGCGGATTTCCCCCAAGTTAAATCAATGTACTCAATTGGCGAGAATTCTGAAGCTACATCGCTTGAAATGCCCTAATAACTGCATTATTTCTGCACGGATAGTTAAAATTTAATGCTGTATTCTAAGAAAACCTATACACTTGTTTTCAAAAATGCTATTCCCTTAAGCTCTCAGTAAATTGCGCCAAAAAGCCTAAAACTGTGCAAACCGCTAGAACTCACTCTAAAAATCGGCCTATCGGCCATTTTTTTTTTTCGCCAAACTAAAAAAAAATTACATACTAGTCTCGGATATCTTCGATCCTCATTGTTTTGCGTATAAAACATTTCATTCCTGCTCTCATTTCTTATGCCACACACGATAATATAATTAAAAAATAAACTAAAAAAATTATTATTATTCTTTTATTTTTACTTTAAGAATTTAAAACATTTTATTCGGCAAAATCGCCACACATGGCAACCAAGATGCTTATTTCACACACTTTTTTCACTACAGGGGTTAATATTACGTAAAGCTTTCTGCGTGGAGAACATAAAAAATCTCTTAAATTCCGGGAACGGAATTAAGAGAACCATTCAGAGGAAACGTTTTAAGTGGAGTTTCAAAGTTTTAAAGTGGACTGTCATTTATTCTATATTATTTTACATATCTGTGTAAAATTTCAGGCTGACAGGTCCATTTTTGTGGAATTGTATACTACCCAAATCAACAAATTGACAAACAGAATTTCATTTTTATTTATAAGATAACCTACGCTTGTTTTTAAAAATACCCTCTCATTAAATTGCGCCAAGCGCTAGAATCATAGAAAATCTGACACACTTTCAGATTTTTAAATACGCACTAAAGTGCTATATATAAAAAGAGTTATAATCCATGGGTCTTCCCTATTTTCGTTCCTTCTTTCATTAAGTTGGAAAGTGTATCATTATTCATGAGTGTGATTAAACAAAATTAAAATTGATATTTCTAACATCCTTTTTTCTGGATGTAATACATTAGATGCAGCAAAGCTGCTCAGAAAAATGCACAATTCCAACTGAATGAAAATTTCAAAAACTTATGCGCAGGCGTATTCATAACCCAAATAGCAGACGATTAAATTAAGATAAATAGCGCCAAGCGTTAGAATCCTCCTCAAAATCGCGAGAATGCTGAAGATAGATCGCTTGAAATCCCTTAATAACTGCATTATTTTCGCATGGATCATTAAAATTTAACGCTGTATTCTAATAAAACCTTTGCACTTGTTTTCAAAAATCCGTTTCCTTAAGCTCTCAGTAAATTGCGCCAAGCCAGAAACTGTGCAAACCGCTAGAACTCACTTTCTCGGCATTTGAGCCATTTTATTTTTTCGCCAAACTAAAAAATTTTAACATATTAGCCTCGGAAATCTTCAATTCTTATTGTTTTGCGTATAAAACACTTCATTCCTGCTCTGATTTCCCATGCACACGATATTATAATTAAAAAAATATATAACCTTTCGAATATAAACTAACAAAAAAAAATCATTATTATTCTTTTATTTTTACTTTGGGAATTTAAAACATCTTATTCGGCAAAATCGCCACACATGGCAACCACGATCCTTATTTCACACTTTTTTCACTACAGGGGTTACAATTACGGAAAGCTTTTTGCGTGGAGAACATAAAAAATCTCTTAAATTCCGGGAACGGGTGGACTTTCAAAGTTTTAAAGTGGACTATGATTTATTCTATATTATTTTACATATCTGTGCAAAATTTCAGGCTGATTAGGTCCATTTTTGTGGATTTGTATACAACTCAAATCCACAAACAAACAAACAGAATTTCATTTTTATTTATAAGATTATTGTAACATCTAGTTGTGCACCTCCCCTTTCGGTTTCCATTCGACTGAATAGTTTATCTATAGGGCCACTCAAAAGATTCTAAATACGTTACACTGTATGGGCCGAAATTCATTAAAGCATATTTTAGAGGTATTAGGCTATTTCAAATGACTCAGAAGTGATATATGCTGTTAAGGGTTACAAAATGATTTTCTCCATCAAAATAAGTATCTTTATCATTTATAGTTCTGCTACAGGGACACTCAAAAGATTTTTCAATACATTGCAGTCGGTGGCAGTTTTAGGGACATTCATCCATTTCAAGCACAATACCGTCCTACCATATAGTTAGGTAATGGTCCGACCACGGTCACGCGCCTCCCTCAAGAATTGTGCCAAAAGTCGCCAAGCTTGGCAACCTTTGGTGTACGCATGTACGTATTTAACTCTCAAATCTCAAAAACTATTGTTTGCAGAATGTTCAAATTTCATATAAAAGATTTTTGTAACATTTAATCGTGCATTTCGATTTTTGGTTCCAATCTACTGGAGAGTTTATTTACAGGACCAGCCAAAAAAATTTTAATACATTAATGTCTGTGGACATCTTCTATATATTACATCTTTGTTCCTTGTTTAGTACATGCCCAAAATCTCGCCATTTGTGTCGACCTTGGCGAATTTTGCCCGAATATTGCCAAATTTGACAATTGCCAGTCATTTGGTCCATGCCCAAAATATCGCCATTTGTCATCGTCCTTGGCGAGTTTTGGCAAAATATCACCAAATTTCGCGATAGTCAGTCATTGTTTGGTCCATGCCAAAAATATGTCTATTTATCCTCGACCTTGGCGAGAAAATATCACCAAATTTGGCACCAAAAATTAATTTGTATTTTGCATAGCTCTAAAGTTTTTACACGTAGAATTTTGAAATTTTCTATTTAGAACTACTGTTACATCTAACTATTCATCTCTTTTTTCAATGGTCAATTTCAGATTTCATATGGTGGTCAATGACTACTTTACTATCCCAAAAATCTTGCAAACTATCTCAAGTTTGTCAGCTTTTGGTGAAATATTGCCAAATTAAGTGTCAGAAGGAAATCTAGAATTGAACCCAGCTTGGTGATATTGGAAATATTTGGCTAGAAATCGCTAAACCTTATTATTACAGGAGTATTTTATCTCTTTCAAACAAAATGAGTTTAGATGAAGTGGGCTGAAAATATTTTTGATTTAATAGTCGTACAAGGAAGTCATGTGCTGTCCACATCAGATTTTTTTTTTTTTTTTTAAAGAAAGCATAAATGTTGTTAATTAGGAAGTACATTTATCAGTATTTTGGTGGCAAAACAATAAAATTGTGTATGTTTAATTAATAGCTTCAGAATTTGTTAGAATTACTCTGGATTCTCTTTTTGCATAGATTTTTTAAAAAATGGTTTCAAAATAATACTGTGTAAAAAATAATGATAAGGAACTTTATATCAATCTTTATTTTCCCGATGCATAACAGTAAAACTTCCATTAATACATCTGTTGTACAGGGTTGCAGAAAATGTCTGATCTGGCAATCTAGGATTGGAGGAAATTTTTGCCTCTGGGGAAATTTAGATAAAAATATATTCAACTAATTTCTATTTTAACCCTCCAAGCGGCTGAGACGTAAAATCCTGTTCACTTCATTCCAGTTTTCACTGCAATGCATCTATAATTTAAATTATTTATAACACCAAGGTATCATAAAATATATTTCGATATTAAAGATTATAGGTATCTTAGGAGTTAACTTTTTAATAATTACAAATCTTCCTATCGAAATTTTATTTTTTAAATAATTTTAAAGCTGCATGAAATTTTTTACCGTGAAAACAACTTTACATTATTTGCCCATTTCCAAGACGCTCAGAGGGTTAATATGAACTGCAAAATTCCCCGAGGTGTTCTTTCCTTTTCCCATTCTTAAAGCGATTTAAAAAAAAAAAAAAACTTTTTCACCAATCAGCCATTTGCTTAAGCTAGTGTGACCAATCACAGGCCATGCTTGCAAATTCTGTTGCTTTTGCAAACGATCCTAGCAGTATGCATGTGCAATACTTTTTCTTTCTTTCTTTTTTTTTTCTTTCTTTACTATTTCTTATGGTGGCACATGTGCAGTATACATTTTATCAAAAACTGGAAGACATACGAGACTGTTTCAGTAGTAAATTCATGCATGTGTGTGTGCATGCACACGATATCTCCTAAATGGTGCATTCGATTGATCTCAAATTTGTTCCGTATATTATAGTATGGCATTGTACACCCAGTTTTGATTTTGGTGTGTATAAGACTTTTATAGGGTTTTTACAGGGTTGCAAAAAAGAATTCATTTGCATTATGGCCTATGGACAGAAAAATTTTAAAGGGCATTAGCATCTGAACTATGCATTCAATTGAACTGCAATTTGGTATTATATTAAAGACCACCAATGCACGACTGGTATTGATTTTGGTGTGTATAGGACATCATTTTTTTTTTATAGGGCTGCAAAAAAGAATTTAGAAAAAATAGTCATTTGCATTATGGACTATGGACGAAAATTTTTTAAAAGGTGCTAGCCATCTAAACTGTGCATTTGATTGAGCTGCAATTTGGTATATATATTAAAGACCACCATTACAAGACCAGTATTGATTTTGGTGGATATAGGGCATATGGATTTTTCAAGGGGCTACAAAAAAGAATTCTTTAGCATTATGGCCTATGGATGGAAATTCTTGAAAGTGTGCTAGCATGTAAACAGTGCATTCGACTGCACACAAATTGGGTATGCATATTATATGTCACTGTCTTATGTACTGTGTAGATTTTGGTGTGTGTAGAGCTTAGTTTTTTACAGGGCTACAAAAAAAATATTCTCATAGATTGCAACCTATACACTCAAATTATTGGAAGTGCATTAGCATCTCAGCACTGCCATTCGATTGAGTTGAATCAAATATATATAAACACTTTGTAAAAGTTGAGTATTTGGAAAGTCAAGTGGAGTCACTCCTGGTGTTTTTGTAACTTAAGTGCACCAATAATTGTATTTCAGTTGAAACATTTTTCAAATGAGTTGTAGCAAAATATATAAAAAGGGGGTTGGTACTATAGAGGAATTTCCCAATGTAAATGCATCTATGGTCAGGAATTTTCCAGAAGTTTCCAAAAGGCTGGTAAAAGTTAGGAAATTGACTTTCAGAAGTTTAGTAGACACTCTATTTATGACAAAACCATTATCAGACTTGCCAACTTTTACGCTTTACACGTAAAATTTACGCATTTCGACTGCTGTTTACGCTTTTACGCATACAGCGCTTTTTTTTACGCATTTCCGGATATTTTCTTCCTAACTTGTGTTTATTTCTTTAAAACTGAAATTGATATTAAAAAGAAATGTATTAGGTTTTAAATTGAAATGATGTTCTATGCTTGGGTCTTTTACCTTTTCAATATGGATCTAAGTGCACATCATCGGCACCATGATCCACATCCCACATCCATGTTGACACAATGCGCATCAAAATATTCTTCTTAGTTGCCACTGAGGCAAAGAAAAAAAAATCTTTTTGCAGATGGGACGCCGAGAATTTCTTAATTGGTTTACCCAGTCATGACGTCATAGAGTAGAGCGAATGGGAGAATCGCTTACTAGGGAGTATGTCTTTCTCCTGTGACTTGTGTGTCTCACGTGGTGTTCTTCGTTATCAGCCATCAGCGCGCACTCGCATTTTGGTTAAGTAAGAGACAGGGGTAAACAGTAGTATGAGCATACTTCGATTGATTTTCTGAGGATTATTTTCGATAAATGACCTGTAATGGCCACTGAAACAGCATAACTTATAATCAAAGTTATAGCAAAAAATGGGCATGTATAGTATGTCAAAGAAGCGAAATTTGCTTATTGTAACGTGTGCCGGAGTGATTTCAGAATTTCTCATGGAGGAAACTGACATTTCTCGCCACGTGAGTTCGTCAAAACACAGTGAAAATGTGAAACATGCTAACAGCAGAAAAAGTCCACAAACATTTTTCAAAGAGGACGGACACAGTCCAGTGGCAGATTAATGCAAGTTTCTTCGGGGGGGGGGGGGGTTAGTTAGAGGATGACATATACATCCATTTTATGGAAGCAATTTAGGATCTTTTACATTAATTTCTTTTTTCTCGGGGGGCGGTCGCCCCCCCCCCTTTAATCCGCCCTTGGGACAGTCGGACGTTATTCATGCAGAACTGTTATTTACATCTTTCTTGATCAAACACAATGTTCCTATTTTAGCAGCTGACCATGCTGAATGTGAGAGGGTTTTTAGTATTATTCGGAAAAACGGAAATGAATTCCGGTGCAACATGTCTAATAAGATTTTGGAAAGCCTTATTATTATTATGAAAGCCTAAAAAGCTATGCTGCTTCTTGAAGTCAGCACAGTCAAAATGAGAGTTTTTTCAAGTCAGTTAAGTGATTATAATTAATAAATTGTTACCAGGAATCTGGAAGATGGTGTATTGATTTGCCTTTTATTCAACAACTTCATTTTCTTTTATTGTTCTTAGCTTTATTTAATACTTCAAACAAATAATTGTGATATAAAATGCATTAAAACTAATACTCGTGCATTCTATGGGGAAAGGTAAAAAATAACGCTCACGCGTTGTATAGCAAAAACTGTCGAAATTTCTGTTCGCGTGCTGTTTTACACATTTTGATTTTCCCAGGTTGGCAAGTCTGCATGATATCTAATACTCTCATGAAGTGTTTATTTCTTGGAATGGGCCTCCAATGTATAAAGCTGCAGAATTATTAGGAACATCCTTAAACAGGCATTTTCATGAGAGAAATTATCATTTCACTACATCTTCAAGAAACAGACTAAAGATCTACAAAACCTAAAAAATTATTTATTGACTGCATCTGGAAAGGCAGTGGAAGATTGCAGTTTCTCAATAATTGAATGTTTATAAGAAAAGATAATCAAAATTTTTGTATTTGTTAATTAAAATTGCATTTATTAATAAATATTAGGTATAAGAGTTAGATTAAAATTTAATGCATTAACTTATTTGAATACCTAGGCATGCTACAAGTTCAGTTTATAGGTTTTTAAAGATGTGACTTTAAAATTTGTGATTTTGTAATTTTTTTTCATAACCAAGGTAATACAGAATTTACACAAGCCATATGCATACATATCATAAAATTTTGGGAAATTTTCATATGAATCTGGAAAAATGTTGAGAATAAAAACATTTTCTTCACCTCTCCTGTTATAAATATTAACTACTCAGCAATTGCAGAGTAGTATATAAGAGGGTTTATACAACAAAATCTGTTCACCATTACTCTATAACTAAGCATAGTCTTTTTACACAGTTTTCTTTTACAAGATGTTGGGCAGAAGGTATTCACCATGCAAAAAGAGAATCCAGTTTATATAATTTGTAGTTTTGTGTGGTTTTTGAAATGACTCTTTTCCTCCCCGATTTTAGAAACCTTACAGATTACATGCAGTTCTAGTGCATGAAGGACAAGCTGCATCGGGCCACTACTGGGCATATGTATACTCCCCAAACAGAAGCATATGGCTAAAGTTTAATGATGTGACTGTTTCAGAAGCTTCCTGGATTGAACTACAGAAAGATTCCATGGGGGGTCTTAGTTATGCATCTGCCTATTGCTTATTGTATGTAGACGAATTACGTCCAGAGCTTTTTGATGGTGAGATCTAAGATTTTGTCAATAAATTTGTAGCTTGTCCCCAAATATTAGATGCAGTTAAATAACATAATAAATGCACGAGTGAAATTATTAAAACCACCAATTAATTTTAATAAAATGTAATTTATTGTTTACCACAGACAATTAACTGTCTTCAGAGCTAGAAAAAATAGAATATTTTTTCTAGCTCTGAAGATAGTTAATTGTCTGTGGTAAACAATAAATTACATTTTATTAAAATTAATTGGTGGTTTTAATAATTTCACTGGTGCATTTATACTTTTTACTTAACTAAGATTTCAGATTTCACTTGACATAGTTCATTCTTTTGTTTGTAAAACTGGAAAAAAAACCCCACAATACTTTCATATTTTAAATACACACTGATGTGTTATATATTAAAAATGTATCAAAAACATATGTTAGCCCTGTTTCTCTTCCTGTTCCATAAAATGCGTCTTTAGAATTAAAATTGGTAAGTATCAATGGGAAGGGTGTGCCTGTTTCTTTTTAATTACATTATCAAATCTTGGCAAAATAGTCAACACCGCAGGACAAAACACTTCTTCGATATTCATTAGATTTGATCGACACTTATAATTTATTGTGGTTAAAGGCAAAAAGGCATAAAATTATTATAACAAGAAATGTCAAAATTGCTAAAAGTTTTGGCGACCCCTGTAGCAGGGGTTTCTTAATTGTGGATTGCGACCCACAGTTTAAGAAAACTCTACATTAGATTATTTGAAGCCTTCCACATCCAGATTTACACAAACTGAAGAAAAAAAAACAACATAATCAAACAAATACCCAGCAGTAGCTTTAGCTGGAGTTTCAGATCAGGCTGGAAACATCATTGCACTTGCTGTTTCGGAAGATTTGTGTATGATTACCGAAATAGACACATACGGAAAAAAAAAATACCGTTTTAACTGATCTAATCTTCAAATTAATATTCACTAGGTGTCTTTTTGACAAAATTGACGATGCTGTACAACTTTGTAAATCCCTTTTTTTCCCTACCTCATTCTGTTTTCGATATAAGAATGCTAAATCTCCAGTTTTCCACCAGGTGGTGTCATAAGCAGTTTCATTCAGTGCACAATGGCTACTTTATTGTACCTAGACATCACTTTCATGAATATAGCAGCAGCCATAGTGAGTTTTCTCTTCTAGAAGGGGGGGGGGGGAAAGAAAGTAGGAGGTCATTGGACTGACCGGAAACAGCACATCTGAGAAATCTTGTTGAGCTGAGCCAGTGCAAACATTTTTCTGCATTCATTAACAGCCAGATATGGTGTGCTTGTGATGGTAAATAGCCACATACGTGGAAGGAGGAAAGAGGGGTCATGAAAATTTTAAAAAGGCCAAGGCAACCCCTGTATGAAGGAATTGTAAAACTGTCCCGGTAGTCTTCATAGTGCTATCAAGTTAGGTTTGTCAGGACTCTAGACAATTTGACACATCTAAACAAGCATACCTTCAGCTCAGAATATGGCTCACTTCATGTGATGGGGCAAATGCCATTTGTGGATAAAATGATATTTTATTCAGGACAAGTTTTCATCCCCAACGAAATAGGACTACACTGATCTATTATATGCTTTGAGAGAAGTGGTAATGCCTGACTAGACAGAACTAGGCTATTTTATCAAAAAATTTATAGTAAAGTTGCTGGAATGCTGAAATTGAAAGGCTTAAGTATTTATTAAATATGCTAAATTTTATAATATAGCAGGTTTTTATAAAATGTATAAAAACATTTTTATCTCTCTTTTAAAAGTACGGAAGAGATTTAATTGTGTTTCGTTTTCCTGATCTTATTTATATTTATGCTTTATCTAGTTTTTCTACTGGGAAAATTAAATTTGCCTTCCTTATAGTTTGTTTCCTTTTTTTTAGAAAGTAGAGATGCACAAATAGGCCCTGAATTTCTTTCAAGTTTGCCTTCAGATCTTCAGCGTTTTGTTGAAGAAGATAATGTTGCTTTCTTAACAGAATTGGAACAGTGGGATTTTGAGCAAAGCCGCAAGAAAGATTCTTCTACAATGACTGTGACAGATACAGATTGCACTATAATAGGAGAAAAAAAGATGGGTTAGTATGAGTTATGAAGTATGGAAACTTTTTTGTTATAATATAATTAAGAAATAATTAAACAACCTCCTTATTTATTTTTAATCAGACTCCTGCAATTTAATTTGTTTAAATCATTTAAACTTATTTTATAATATACAGTTATCTTTAAGGTTATTTCAAATTTCTGATATTCTGGTATGCCTCCTATGCTCAATCGAAACTTATTTAAATGTAAGAGCATTTTAATTTTTATAAATTACAGTCAACTCCCTCTAATCCGCACTCACTGGGACCAAGGGTTGTGCGGATTACAGGATTTTGCAGATTATAGGTCATTCTTTTTGTTTACATTTTTACATTTAGAATTTCCCTTTAAATTATAGTCAATTTACTGTAAACAAATAAGAAATGATGAAAGAAAATGCATTATGCTATTGAATAAAAACACTATTAAATGTCAATATAAATACAATAAATAATACAATTAAATTTAGAGAATTTACTAAAGGACAGATGAAAGAAAATATTTATACTGCTGAACTAAAACACTATTTTTAATATTAAATACAATTACTAATACAAAATTAAAAGAATAAATTCTCTCTAAATTTTTATTTATTTTCCATTTTTTCAAACATTGCAGTGATTGTAATTTGTTTAAGAGATACAGTAAAAGTCCGATTATCCGGCATTCAAGTAACCGGAAAATTACAGCTTCTCTCTCTTTTTTTTTTCCCTCTCCCCTTTCTTGACACAAGATTTGATTAACTCGTACAGTGACCCACAGGTGTTCAAATTTAGAATGGGGAAAGGGATGCAAATGCCAAAAAATATCAATATTTTCATGCATGGGACACATTACAAAAATATAACATTTTGCAGCTGCACCGGCGAACATCATACTGTATTAGCGTACGGACTCCACAACCAATGACTCAGCACCCTCCCTCCCCCCCTGGCATTGAAATAAACAAAACAGTTAGGCTCTGTTTTCGTGTTGTGTGGATTCCGGAATACGAAAATTGCCGCAGGTGGTTTCATCCGGGGCCTTCGCTATTAGTAACGGGCCTGCGCGTGTATTTCGATGAGTCATCCAAAGAGGCCTACAGATGCTCGCGTCTTCCCGTATACATCAAGCAATTTTTAAGCTTTCCGATGCTTTGAAACGTTAGTAAATGTAGTTTTAAGTAGTGATTGTGTTACTAATTCAAGTACGAACTCATTAACAGTTTCTTTACTATGATACACGCGGACATTAAAGTAAATAGATGCATGTAATTTGAAGGAAAAACAAAGTAGTGCTCACTCTCATGAAGCATTATTTTAGCTTGAATTTTAATATACATGAAAAAATTAAGCTGACTTTTAGTATACATTAAAGTAAACGAATACACAAATGATACAGACATTTTTATGCATTTCTTTATACTGAATGTTTAAGTTTCACATTTTCAAAGCTGTTACAACCATTATTACTTTTAAAATAAATTTAACTAGTAGTTATTAAATTTTCATTTATTAAATATTGTTCGGTTAATATATTAACAAAATTTATGACGAGGAGCTGAAATAGAATTTAAAATATTTGATATTTACAATTCACGTATATAAAATTTAAGCACTGATATACTATTTAATTTTTAATCTTTTGTAAGGTGTAGGTAGAAGAATGTTTGCTATAATTATAAGTACAACCTGTGCACTGCATGTCCTTGGTATTTACATGAAAAATAATGTAAATTAATTTAAAGAGAAAGATTTAGAATGAATTACAAAATAAAGGGTGTCCCATAAATAATAGTACGAACTTAAAGGGGAGATAAAATATATCAAAAGGATTAAGAATAACGTAACAGTGTATGATAAAACACGTTTGTTAACTGTTTTTATTTTGGTTAGTTCAAATGAGTTTATTTATCGAAAATTTTACCATTCGAAATGAAAATGATTTATAATTTTCAGTGTTAGTTCCATATATTTTTTCTTCTCCAAAGAAAAATAATAAATTTTAGAAAACCATACTAGGAAATACCACTAATATTCCAACACCTCTTTTTTTAAGTTATTATTAACTGGCGATTGAAAACAAATGTTTTCGTCCCTGCATTGCTGTATATTAGGGTTGTAGCTTTAAAAAAAAAAAAAACTGCTCCACGGACTTTGAATACAAATTAAGATAAACTAACAGCTCTAGGACTTGAAAAATTTCAAGATCCCTTTTCACAAGTTGCGCTAAACACTGTAGTAAACTAAAAACAAACGATCCCTGAATTAATTACTTTTTATTATAGCCATTACCTAAATGGAACTTTGAATTTGAGTATAATGAACGCTTATACAAAATATTAACTTCAACTAAAGTTTCTACATAAACATGTGCAAAAATTAATAACATATTTTACAGTACTTCTGCACTGAAACCAATATCACACATTTAGTGCATTTATAATAAATGATAAATGACATTTTCAACTGAAAGATTTAAACAGATAAGAATGTCTAACTAGTATTACAACGCACACGCTTATTTACTAGAATAATAAACTACCCAAGTTAAACAATTTCAGATTAAAATAATTTATAAATAACACATGAATATTAATTCACAAAACATGCTTTATATCCTATAAATTTGTAGGATTTCTAAATACAAGTGTACACTTACCTTTACATTCAGAACTTAAAGTTCGAATTCTATGATTGAATTCTTTGATTTATTTCCATAAAAAAAGGCGCAATCTTCAAAAAATTATTACCTACATCTAAAACACCTTGTCATTAAGTCATTATGACAAAACTATAACAAAATTGTTTTTTAATTATAAAATAAATTAACGTTTATAATCCCAAATCGCATACAATCGAACAGCGCAAATGTAAATATTAGGCCTCAATGATTCAGTGATTTCTTCCGATAGCAACGAAGAAGCAGGCCCGGTTGCTAATAACGACGGCCCCGTTTCATCCCGTCATGCGCACTACGGATTTTCTCTTCTAGATAAGAATTCTGTTCCTTCCAAAACCACGTGTGCTCCCGTTCCCTGTTCGATATCAGTAAAACTTCAATTTTATTAAAGTTATCTGTTTTTAATCAATTTTACCTCATTATTCTCGAATTTAGAATAAAATGGAAAAGTCTAAGAAGCGGAAGAGAGTCGTATTAACGATATCGCAAAAGTTAGAAATCATAAGTCGCCTTAATAAAGGCGAAAACAAGGAGATTTTGATGAAAGAATTCAACATCGGATCATCCACAATTTATGATATCAAACAACAAAAAGAAAAACTTATCCAATTTGCAGCCTCAGCAGACACTAGTAAAGCCACCGAGGAGCGGAAAAGTTTGCAGCAGCCACAGAATGAAAATCTGGATAGAGTCCTTTATCAGTGGTTCACTTTAAAGAGAGAGGAGGGAGTTCCAGTTTCAGGGCCAATTCTCGTTGAAAAAGCTAGAGATCTTTCTCAAAAGCTTAATATTGAGAAAGAATGCAAATTTTCAGATGGTTGGCTTGCGCGCTTTAAAAGGCGCCATGGCATTCGCAAAATCGACATATCGGGAGAAAAGCATTCTGCCGATGCAGAAGGCGCGGATGAATTTTCTGCCTTTTTTGAAGATTTCGTGAAAGAAAGTAATTATGAATTAGAAAATATTTATAATGCAGACGAGACAGGCCTGCTATTCCGATGCCTTCCGACATCAACATTAGCTGGTGCTAATGAAACATCTGCTCATGGTTATAAAAAAAGTAAGGAGAGATTAACTGTCTTAACTTGCGCTAATGCTACTGGATCACATAGAATAAGGTTACTGGTGATCGGAAAATCTAAAAAACCCCGAGCGTTCGCAGGCATTAAACATCTCCCTGTGGCATACAGGAATCAAAAAAATGCGTGGATGGATAGAGATATTTTCCTTGATTGGTTTAAGAGCATTTTTGTGCCGTCTGTGATAAGTGAATTAAAATCTAAAGGGAAACCTGAAGACAGTAAAGTTATCTTATTAATTGATAACTGCAGAGCACATCCTACAGTAGAAGAATTGTGCCATGGTAATATTACCACGATGTTTCTTCCCCCGAATGTAACATGTTTGATCCAGCCAATGGATCAAGGCATCATTCAAAACTTAAAAATGATTTATCGCAAGAATTTCATGCGTATGTTGGTAAATGCTGAAAGTCCTTTAACTGAGTTCCAATCATCATTTTCAATTAAAGATGCAATTTATACACTTGCAAGTGCATGGAATTCGATAAAAAAAACAAACACTTCGGCGAGGATGGAGAAAATTATTATTTTCGGTGAACTTTCATTCAGATTCGTCAGATGATGAATTTGATGGTTTTAAAATGAAAAAAGATGGCCTGAAAGAAATGTTGGAGGATTTGAAAAATAAGTTTAAGGAAGACGAGTCAGTGTCTAACCTGGAACTGTCCAAAATTGAATCGTGGATTGATGCTGACAAAAATATGCCTGTATCCGAAATATTAACGGAGGAAGACTTAATTGAGAAAGCAATGGCAAAAGACGACGAAAATTCGGAAACAGAGTCTGAGATAGAAGAAAATCCAAGGAAAATTTCTTGGAATGACGCAGAAAAAGGGTTTTCAGTATTCCTGGAGTTCTGTGAAAAAAACTCTAATTATACTGAGCAGGAAATTTTAGAACTGCATCTCATAAGAGACAGATTTATGAAGAAGAGGGAGGCTTCATTTAAGCAAGCAGATATTAGAGATTTATTTGGTCGGATGTCGAAATTGAGGGAAAACCCATAGCTTCGTAATTTGTAATCCTAAGAAAATTAAAAAACAAAATTAATTCTGAGTTACATTTATATTTTGTGTATAAATTTATTTAAAGCTTGTTAATTTATTGATCCCCGTGTTTTATGTAACTCTGCTTGTTTAAATTCTATTATGAATCCAAAGCTGCAGCGCAAATCGAAAACGAATGTCAAAATATAAGTAGACTTGCCGATTGCATGTTATTTAAGTGTGTCATTATTCATGACCTACTTCTTTCCCGCTTTGCATTCCAAACATTCAACTGCGTTAACGCTAAACAGAAACTGGGGAAGGGAGAGGCGGATTGGGAAGACAAAACAGCATTCATTTTCTTTTTAATCATTCCCTCATTCTAAAGCTAAACCAATTAATTTTTGGAAATCGGAGTAAGCGTTATTATTCCCCCTGAAAGATGCAAAGATATTATGTCTTAACACCATTTTCACTCTGCAATATAAACATGTAATTAGCATTCTAAAACATATCCAATTGGATTTCCTGTCCCCCCCCCCTTCCTCGCGTGGCGCTTTGCCGATAAACATCACTTTCTTTTTCTTTTTTTATACAATCTCAACTATCCGGAATTTTCACTTATCCGGCATTCAGCGTTTCCCGTGCTTTCCGGATAGTCGAGCTTTTACTGTATTAATTTTTCTTCAGAAATTTTGTCCTGAAGCCTTCTAATTGTCAGTAACTCTTGGTCACTGACAAATGATTTTGCAAAATGTTTAAAGGGACCCCAAATCTGAAAGTTTTTCAACAAACATTCTTTTTTCTTTAAAGGGCAGTTGTTGTTGTTGTTGTTTTTAATTTTTTTAAAAGACCGTTTTTAACTAAATATACATCTATTATAAAATAAACAAGCTCAATCAGAAAGGGAGGAATTTCACTGGTCGCTCACGAGGGGGGGGGGGGGGGCACGCGGTGCATCATTTGTATATTTGATATCTCAGTATTACATTAATTTCAGATCTTGCGAGGTAATTTTCGGTTTCTCGTTATGTAAAAATATTCTATGCTATTATATAAGCTCTAAAGAGGAAAAGAATGTTATCCTCTTCACACACATACATGCATTACATTTCAAGTGCTGATGATTCATTATTTCTGCATGTGCTCCTCCGGCAGTTAAATGTAAACAAAGAGAAAGGCCATGTGGTCTGTTTATGGGTGAGGTAGGGGGAGAATCAGAAAATTTCGGAACTGTTGTGTCGTCTGCCAAATGGCGGTTTGTGTTTAAAGTTAAACATGTTACATATTTTCACCCAATTTTAATTGCAATGGTCAATCTTTAGGGTCGACTCGCGATTTTTTCTCTCTCTCCCATAGAGCAAATGTTTTCATTGATTTTTTTTTTTTTTTTGTTTCATTCAGGAAGAGTAAAGCAATGTGATTGGACGGTGCATTGCTTCGGAGTTCGTTATTTACATCCATTCACTGAACACATGCAACTTAGGATTTAAGTTTCTGTATGTTTAATTACATGATAATATGCTCAAATATTTGAAATTATTTACTTCAAATACCTGTGGAAAATCATTAATAAATGTCTTTATAACATTCAGCCAATCAAATAACTTCTATAACAGTAATACTACCAGTCAAATGCCGCTCAAAATGTAAACAAACAAGTTTGTTTACATTTGAAATATATCGTGGATTACAGGCAGTCGCGGATTAGTGGAAGTTGACTGTACTTGAAGAACAAACTGACAGTTAGGGAGGGACCATTGAAAGCATAAACACTTTCTTTCTTGACACTCATCACAGTAATACATGAAAGTATTTAATTTATATATTCCCACTATATAACCCAATATCCTTCTCACATCAATTGTTTATTAAATAAGCATAGATTAAATTAGATCCTGAACAACAAATAGAAGGTGAAACTTGGAAGTTTCTTATATCTGTACACTTTTTGGAGGTAATAAAGAAATGTCAGTTGTGTTGCCTTCCCAATTTTATTCATTTTTAAGATTAAATTATGTGCATCATTTTAAGCATTTCTCAGATATATGAAAGGGGCGGGGTCTCCAGACACTCTGGACCCCCCCCCCCTTAAAATATTTCCTTACTAATGATATATCAGATAATCCATAGCATAAAATTCCAGTTCAATGAGCTGGGACTTTAGAAATGTGACCTCATATGAAGGGTTACTTTATATCAAGCGCAACTGTACTAATTTTTTCACCACAGGGAAAATAATATTTTAGGAATTTAGTATAATTAGTTTTGTAATCAGTTTTACTAAATATCAGATTTCAAACTTTGTATTTATTTCTGACAAATATTACTTTTTTTTTTTCAAATATTGATATTTATTTTATGAAATTCTAATTTTTTGACCATAGGAAGAATAATATTTTTGCAATTTAGTATAATTAGTGCACCTATTTGTCTAACATAGAAAGATGCATAGATATGTATATAGTATATTTCTATAACTTCTACCATTTTACTTGCGTATTTGGGGGGGGGGGAGGGGAGAGAGAGAGAGATAGTAAGTTAACTCCCAAATGGTGCATTCAATTGAGCTCAAATTTGGTATATCCTACTAATATAAATGTCAATGTTTGTATGTATGTTTATTACTCTTTCGTGCTGAAATGGTTTGACGGATTTGTATGAAATGTGGAATAAAGACAGTTAAAGTCCTGGATTACCATATAGGCTACTTTTATCGCACGAGAAAAAACAAAACAAAAAAACACTGTTCCTATAATATACAAAAAACTATCTTTTTATATTTAAAAAAAAAAAGAGTACAATTGAGTTTTTATTTTACACACCAATCGGCAGATAGCACAAACGTATAGAATACACAGTTTTACATAAATAAAATCATTCTATCATCTGCTACACCTGAATAAGTTTTTCTTTCTGACGTGGATTTATAAACGGGCTTCGGGCCAAGCACGCAAATCAGAAATGCATGTTACACAAACAAAAAATAAGTTTTTGAAACTTTCATTCAGTTTGAATTGTGCATTTTTCTGCATATCTTTTTCCCCCATTTTATTTCTATTGCATTACATCCAGAAAAATGATGTTATAAATATAAATTTTAATTTTGTTTAATCACACTCATGAACAATATGCTTTCCAACTTAATGGAATAAGGAAAGAAAATAGGGAAGACTCATGGATTATGATATGCTTTTACCTATAGTACTTTATATAATATAATATATAGTACTTTAGTGCGTAGTTAAAAATTGAAAGTGTTTCAGATTTTCTTACTTTTTTTTTCCTTTACTTTTTTTTGATAACAGCCAATATATCTGGAAGCTCTTCAGAATTAATGTAGGACGAAAATGATTTGTACCATTTTGGAGGTTTTTATCATTAAACCATCGTATTTTTGTTACGAGGGGCAGCTGACAGGGTAAGCAAGGTAAGCATCATATCGGGCATCGACCTTGAACTGAAATAGACGGAGCACGCTTGCGAGCTCCGTCAGGGAAACTCAACTGGTTTCCCTGACGGAGGCAAAAAAAAAAAAAAAACGGTTCCCCCGGCAAAAAAACCGCCCAAAAAGCCCCCCACCCGAAAAGCCCAACCAAAAACCCCCCGGCAAAAGAAAAAACGGTTCGAACATCTTCAGCCAGTTGGTCACGTGATTGTGGGACACATTCGCATTCGCGCCCATACATTGAACATGGTGAACACTTGTGTAGCATGTAATTGTAATGCTAAAGCCGGCGAAGGATACTATCTTTTCACTCAACTGCGACTTTAGACGTTAAATTACACCTTATTTAATGTTTTAATGATGTTTTTATGTATGTTTCAATGTACAACAATATTAAAGGGTCAGTTTTTGGAAATTGTCAAAATGTAGGCAGTATGAGAATTTTATGTAGCACAAGAAAATAGATGTCTCCTCTTCCGATGAATCAGAAGCAGAGGATGATAACACTGAACTAGAGGATAAAACACCAGCTGTTGGACTCAATAGTTTCATTCAAGATGTTCAATATGTAGCAGGTTTTCATTAAGACAATTGCTAAAAACTTTAACTTGTGAACTTCGCATTTCTGCAATATTATCTAATGAAGAAAAACTGGGAGCCTATAAGGCATTTTCAAGAGAAGCTGGGTTAATTGTACCAGCAAATGATGATGTAATATTATGTAAACACACTGAAATTGTTTTTCGCCAGCCTGAAAAATCATTTGGTCTTGGGGGAAAAAAATATTATTCTTTACATGACACAGAAAGTTTTAAAGAAAATTAATGTAAATAATTTATTTAAATGCCTCGAAAACCATATGTTTGACCACAAAGCTGAAAATAATCATTTTATAATTTTAGTAAAATGTATAATTGACAAATATTTACAAATAAGAATGTGCCATGCAACTTCTTCATATACACCGTACTCCAGTTTCGGGTTCAACTCCCGGCGGCCGGGGTTCGATACCCGACTGGGCGTGGTTGTCTATGTGGCCGTCCCTTCATAGGGGGTAACGTGGCCGCCCACTGGGTGCCCCCATAATAAAATGGCCACACCTTCGGGTTGTTATGGCAAAAGCTTGTGTTGCTATGGCTTGTGCCCAGTGCCTGTCCATTAGGGGGGGGGGAAATCTTCATATAATTAAAAAAATAATTGTAAAAATATTAGGAAAACAATCACGAAATTAATTTTATTTAAAAACCAGCTGCTGCAATTTTTCAATTTTAACCAGCATTATTATTTTCAATGAGTTGGATTAAAAATGCTTTTTTGTAGTAATTTTGCATTTAATAAAGGTGTTTATTTTTGTAGTATAGTGGTGAGTATATACCCCATCTTCATTCAATAATTTCAATAAAAAAAAAATTAAATTTCTAAATTACCCATCTGATCCCCATTATTCTAGTCTTAATTTACCTTTTTGTCAGTGTTTTATTATTTAAATTTTAATTTTTCTAAAATAATTTTAAAATGAAGGAGTGTAATTCTAAATTGAATAAGATATTTAAAATTCCTAGATTTTTCTTAGCATTTTCTATTATTCAGCTCCTTAATTAAACAATAGTTTACATAGTAATCTATTTGATATTAAACAAATATTTTTAAATTCTTAATAAACATGGATCTATATTTTTCCCTTCATTGAAGCATCTTATTTTTTATCCAGTTATTAGCCTATTGTATTAAATTTTGGGATGAATCGTAATTATTTTTAAAAATATGTATTTTGAGTGCCAAAATTATAGAATGTAAGAGTAAACATATTTGTTTAAGTGATCTGTATTTTATATTCAAGAATTGTTGGTGTACTTTTTAAGTCGTAGATTAATTTAAAAAAATGCTTTTTTTTTTTCTTCATTAATTTGTATTTATTTTGGTCCAACATTTGGATAATTTCTTCTTTATCTTTTGAAAATTATTTTGATCTATTAATTTTTGTCTGCCATGTAAATAATTTCCTCATAAATTAAATATTTTAAGTTAATGATTACTAAGATATGTAATATTTTTTGGCAAGTTAAAATACAAAGAGTTTGCATTTTCTAATTAGTACTCTTTTCATTTAGTTAATTTTGGTCTTTACAATAGCGAAAATTAATCATTTATAAAGAAATACACAATCACAATGAATTAAATATTAATATTCTATTCTAATAGGTTGTGTATTAAAGGGAAGTAAGAATTAAATTTAAAATGCTCATTGACAATGTTTTAAGCAATTTCTAGAGCTAAAACATAGCTGTATATCAAGGCGCCGAGATACGCAATACAACACATGCAATATCCGAAAGTACAACAAAGATCAGCTGTTTGTGGGTTGCTTGAGAGATGTTTGAACACTGGTTCTGCCCCCATGCTCCGTCTATTTCAGTTCAAGGTCGATGATATCGGGACACCAGCTTCGAAGGAGCATAATTTCAAACTCAAAAACTAAGTAGAGCACAAAAGGGGGCGTCTTTTTTATGTTAGCAGGGGGTTCCACTTACCCTGTTTGTAACCACCTTAATTTTAAATTCCATTCAGAATCTGAGAGATTTCAGTGCCATGGAAGCTGGTTAGAAACAGGATTCTCTCCGAACAAAATTTATTAAGATGGCAAACCAACTGGTCGCCGCAGGTGGCTAGTATGTTATAAGCCACCGTCACAAGACTGGTATTGATTTTAGTATGTATAGGATTTATAGTTTTCAGGGCTACAAAAATTTTTTTTCATTATGGCCAATGGACGGAAGTTCATGAAAGTACGCTAGTGTCTAAATGGTGCATTCAAATGAGCACAGATTGGGCATATATATAAAAGGTCACGGTCACATGATCTGCATAGATTTTGGTGTGTGAAGAGTTGATAGTTTATGCACGGTATTGCAAAAAATAATTCTTATGCATTACGAGCTATGGGTTTAAATCATTTAAAAGGAGCTAGTTGCTAAATGGTGCATCGAAGAAGGTCGAATTGGGTATGTATATTATAGGTTGCTGTCACACAACATCTACAGATTTTGCTGTGTATAGGACGTATATTTTTTTCTTAGGGCAACAAATGAGTGTTCTTAGTTTACATTATAGCCTATTGATGGAAATTCTTCAAAGTGCACTAATGTCTATAGGGTGCAATCAATTGAGCTCAAATATGGTATGTATATTATGTCATGGTCTCATGATCTGCATAGATTTTGGTGTGTGTAGAGCTAATTGTTCAGAGGCTTGCAAAAAGTAATTCTTATATATTATGACCTAAGGGCACAAATCATTTTAAGTGAGCTAGTGTCTAAATGGTGCATTTGATTGACATTTATTATGCACACATATTATAGGTCACTGTCTTACATACCACATAATTTTACTGAGTGTATGCCCTACAGTTTTTTGTAGGGCTACAAAAAAGTATTCTTATGCATTGGTGCCTATACTCTCAAATCATTTTAAGTGCAGTAGTACTTGAACACTACATCTGATTGTGTTGAATGAAATTTATTTAAGCGCTTGGTAAATATCCAGTATTAGGAAAATCAAGTGGAATCATTCCAAAATTTTTAAAATAATTGTAAACATTGAATTCACATAAATCCCCTCCCATCACCATAATTTTCAGTATAAGTAATGAAAAAAATTAGCTATTGATGAATAGCAAAATCAGTTTTAAATTTTGTGTGTAGATAATATATGCACGTTCTGTAATTGTATTTATTATAAGTTTAGCTTTTAAACTCTGGTGCTTATTTTTTCTTTTTAGATGAAAGTAGTTCTGGTGCTTTTGTCAGTGAATTAAGTATGGAACATGCAGCTTCTGTGCACAAAACAACCGTAAATCGAATTGAACACTTTAGAACATCACAACAACAAGGAGAAAGTATTTTTACTGAGGTATTGTAAGCAAATGCATTATTTAAGCTGTAGAATAATAAATAGTTGAAAAAACAGATTTCTCAGACTTAAAGTAATTCATGAAAAATATCATTTAAGAGAAAAGTAACATTAATGTTCAAAGATTTTTATTTATTTATTTTTTAATCTTTGTCAAGCTTATTTTCCGATTTTATTTATGAGAATCAGATTTGACTAGAAAAGTAATTTTGTAGCTGAATTCACTTAATAGAGTAATACAGATTAACAATAACCCTTCCTATCCCCCTCCCCTTCTCCCTAAGCTAATGTTCCTATTTATCTACCTGAATTTGTGTATCATATATTCCTTTCATTTAGTTTTTTTCTTTTATCTACAATGAAAAACTTTATTGGTCATATTAAATGGTATGTGAGTGCGCAAAGAATGATAATTTGAAAATTATTATAAGATACGTTAATATGCTTCATAAGTGGAGTAATTCATTATTCAAATAAGGTCTTAATTATCATAGGGCCAAACTTGGATTCTTTAGTTTCTCTACAGTTTATATGAGAGAAAAACCAGTAACAATAGGAGGTGGCTTTTTTTCCCTTTTTTGGGGGGGGGGAAGCCCCTTCACTGTCAAGAGTACTTCATTCATCAGAGGGAGAGAAAAACTAAGGACTGAATATTATCTCTTATCCCACCCCCCTTGTTTGTATAAAATGGTTTTAAATTTTTTAAAGCCTTAGAAAGAAAATCTTGTTTTCTGCAGTCATTTCAAATACACAAAGATTTTCCTTCATTGTTCAGCATAGCTGTTAAACCTGTGTTGAAACAAGGTTGTCAACCCCATTCCCTATTGTGATCTGTAGAAAGTAGGGAATGCAATCCCGCACTGTTTTTCGCTTTGCGGGATTGAGATTGGTTGATCCCTCAATCCCGTGGGATTAATGTTTCATTCTAAAAATTGATTTCGATAGAGAAAAGTAGGAAAAAGTAAGATTGTAACCACTATGAAGTTTAACTTTAATAATAATACTTTATCTTATTTGATAATTACTACAATACCTTACATAAATATGAAAATTATAGTCATGATATTCATAATAATATACTGCTATTTCTTAGTTGCTAAAAAAGAATGTAAAAAAGGCAACGTAAAGAGGCACTCGTCTTCCTAGTCTTCATCTAATTGTGTTAGAGAATACAGAAGCGCTTAACAAAAGATTTTTTTTTTGTGTGAAACCCTGAAGGAGCCATCATTTTTTGGTGGTTAATTGAAGCTTACCTTCTAAAGATATCACTATCATGGGTAGTCATATGATTGTCAATGGAGGAGCCCAGACAGCACATAAGCTTAAATCAAGCTTGACATTTCTTTGAATTTGACGTATTAATACAAGCTTGGCAGTTCAACTCATTTTAAGCTGGCAGCAAGCTTGCAGTAGTCAAGTTGAATTGCCAAGCTTAAATGCAGCTTGATTTAAGCTTGACAATTTATGCTCGCTTGATTTTTAATGAAAGCGAGCGTTGATGGCGCCATCTGTGAAAGAGAATGGACATTACTTGTCTTAGCGTTTCTCAAATTTCCTCAATAAAGAAAAGTTCGTAAAAGTTGTGTTTTATTTTATTATAACACGAGGGGAGTTTTTGTTTTATTTACATCTAATTAACATAAGTAATTCCATTAACTAATTAATTAGCCCTAAAAATAAATTTTAATAAAATTAACACAATTTAGTTAGTTAATATACTTCACTTTATGGGTGGTAGAATGAGCAGACTTGCCAACTTTTACGCTTTACGCGTAAAATTTACGCATTTCGGCTGCTGTTTACGCTTTTACGCATACAGCGCTTTTTTTTACGCATTTCCGGATATTTTCTTCCTAACTTGTGTTTATTTCTTTAAAACTGAAATTGATATTAAAAAGAAATGTATTAGGTTTTAAATTGAAATGATGTTCTATGCTTGGGCCTTTTTGCCTTTTCAATATGGATCTAAGTGCACATCATCGGCACCATGATCCACATCCCACATCCATGTTGAAACAATGCGCATCAAAATATTCTTCTTAGTTGCCACTGAGGCAAAGAAAAAAAAATCTTTTTGCAGATGGGACGCCGAGTATTTCTTAATTGGTTTACCCAGTCATGACGTCATAGAGTAGAGCGAATGGGAGAATCGCTTACTAGGGAGTATGTCTTTCTCCTGTGACTTGTGTGTCTCACGTGGTGTTCTTCGTTATCAGCCATCAGCGCGCGCTCGCATTGTGGTTAAGAGACAGGGGTAAACAGTAGTATGAGCATACTTCGATTGATTTTCTGAGGATTATTTTCGATAAATGACCTGTAATGGCCACTAAAACAGCATAACTTATAAACAAAGTTATAGCAAAAAATGGGCATGTATAGTATGTCAAAGAAGCGAAATTTGCTTATTGTAACGTGTGCCGGAGTGATTTCAGAATTTCTCACGGAGGAAACTGACATTTCTCGCCACGTGAGTTCGTCAAAACACAGTGAAAATGTGAAACGTGCTAACAGCAGCAAAAGTCCACAAACATTTTTCAAAGAGGTCCAGTGGCAGATTAATGCAAGTTTCTCGGGGGGGGGGTTAGTTAGAAGATGACATATACATCCATTTTATGGAAGCAATTTAGGATCTTTTACATTAATTTCTTTTTTCTCGGGGGCGGTCGCCCCCCCCTTTAATCCGCCCTTGGGACAGTCGGACGTTATTCATCCAGAACTGTTATTTACATCTTTCTTGATCGAACACAATGTTCCTATTTTAGCAGCTGACCATGCTGAATGTGAGAGGGTTTTCAGTATTATTCGGAAAAACGGAAATGAATTCCGGTGCAACATGTCTAATAAGATTTTGGAAAGCCTTATTATTATGAAAGCCGAAAAAGCTATGCTGCTTCTTGAAGTCAGCACAGCCAAAATGAGAGTTTTTTCAAGTCAGTTAAGTGATTATAATTAATAAATTGTTACCAGGAATCTGGAAGATGGTGTATTGATTTGCCTTTTATTCAACAACTTCATTTTCTTTTATTGTTCTTAGCTTTATTTAATACTTAAACTTCAAACAAATAATTGTGATATAAAATGCATTAAAACTAATACTCGTGCATTCTATGGTGAAAGGTAAAAAATAACGCTCACGCGTTGTATAGCAAAAACTGTCGAAATTTCTGTTCGCGCGCTGTTTTACACATTTTGATTTTCCCAGGTTGGCAAGTCTGAATGAGGCATAATCCGGCCTCCACAAAATAATTAATCAGTCATAAATGTACTTGACCATAGAATTTAAAAAAAAAAAAAAGATTCTATATTTCCAAATATGGAAATTCTTCAAAACAAAATACAATTATACTACGAAATTGATTTCAAAATCAGTCATTTGTCTCGATTTTCGCCAGCAGTATTACTCAACGATGAGTGTTGCAATATTGAAAGTTTTAAAACGTGTCCTGCTTTTAAGTTACTTTATGCTTATTTCCCTATTAGTAGAGTCTGTAAATCACACATAACATTATTTAAATTTTGTTCTATCCCACGGAAAAATAAAAGAAACTTATCAGCATCGCCCATACTTATCGATCTGGCGTGACAACAGTCACTTCAAACTTTACGAGCAGTTAGCACGCGTTCCTTCCAGCCTAAAGTTCCCGGGATCAAACCCAGCCGCCGACGTTTGATGGAACAGATTCAAATAACTTTAAATTTCAGCATAGAGGGGGGGAAATGCACGTAAAAATAAAGTATGTGGGGCGCAGGCGCCCCGTGTATTTAGAAAAAAAAAAATTTAAGAAAATTTTTTAAGCTTGAAATTAAGCTTGCTATGTCAAGCTTAATGTAAGCTGGGCAAGTGTAAACTAGAACACTTGATTCAAGCTTGCATTAAGCTTACACGCTTAATGCAAGCTTGAATCAAGCTTAATTCAAGCTTTCAAATTTTCAAGCTTAATTCAAGTTTATTGACTTGATAAATCAAGCTTGCTGCAAGTTTGCTGTGCTGTCTGGGAGTGAGGACAAGTCAAGGGTTCTGTCTCAGAAGGATACAATATTTAGTGTTGAAGCACTTCTGCTTTATACCAGTACATAAATCATAACAATATGTGAGCTGGGGGAGGGGGGGGGCTGAGGCGCCTACCTGCCAATACGTATGAACGCGGAAGATCACTGGTTCTTATTACTGATCTTATGCAACAATTTTTGGCCAATGGATGATCGGGAAGTAGGCTTGAAATTGTAATAAAAATAATTTATTGTTCAGTTTCAATCCCGCGGGATCGGGATTGCATTCCCTAGTAGAAAGGAAGGGGGCGTATAAATCGCTTGTATTATTTAGTACTATTGCTGTTGTGTTTATCATTGTAGATATACAATTAGGGGTTTTTTCATTGTTTTCCATTGCAGTTTTATTCAATCAAAAAAATATTTCTCTTTATAACCCATGCTTTCTGTAAAAATTCTACATTATTTCAGAAGCTTTAAATCTGAAATTTGGGTGTAGTAAAACTGGTTCTCTTGTAAGAAAGTTACAAGAGTTTCTGATGTTTATATAAAATTGAATCTTAAAACAAGTTCTTCAATTTTTATGCCCAAATCTTTTTCTGATATTACTTTCAATTATACAACATCTTAACCTTATACTTTTTTTCTGTGATGTTTGAAGATATAACCCTGCATGCATAGAAACCTACCCCTTTACACTTGTACTTATCATTTATTGTGTTTTGCATGTACAATAAATGTTGAATGGAAGTATTTCTTCAGAAGAAGCATTTTCATTATAATTGACAGTTGAATTTTTTCTTTTTTCACTCTCTCACAATTTTTTATTGTTATATTTAAAACTCTAGTAATTCGTATAAAAATCATTTAATTTTTCATTTATTTTAGTACACGTGATTGGTGAATTTGTGTTTTTTGATATAGTAAGAAGAATATAGAAACATTTTGACTCTAAGATGAAAAATTAGAAGTGTTAAGAAGATAATACAGGAAAGAAAGAAATCCAAAGCATTTAGTTTTATTTTGTAAAAGTGAAATGAGTCTGAAAATAAAAGTTAAAGGATCTCTGAGCAAGTAGTAAATTAAACGCACAAGAGGATTGCTAAAAAGAAATAAACTATTTAGATTTTCAACTATAAAATGTCTCGAAAACTAAGAATCCTAAATAAATAGTTAGATAAGGACAATAAATATGTAAAATATACCATGGAGCTAATGAAGGCTGGGTGCTTAAGTATTTAACACAGTATTTTGAGTTTTTCAAAACTGTTCCTATCTTGTCTAAACAAGTTCCTTCTGTGTTTCTGTACTTTTTATACTGCATTCAATAAACTTTATTTTATATCAGTTTTATTTCTTTATTATTTGCAGTAAAATTTTTTATGCATAAGTAAACTTTAAAATATTATTTAAGGCATGTATTATTTATATATAATCTGTTACAACATTATGCATTTTGTTTGTTGCTCAGATTTTTGTGTCCATTTAACAAAACTTTGAGGACTAAATTAATTTTATCTTAGTCAAATAGGTGCATGTTTTCGTGTGTAACTTGTTTTTCCTTTCCATCAGAAAACAACTATGACTTCAGTATTATTAGTTTAAATTGTAAAATCTCCATATGCAGAAATATATGTAGTAGAGTTTCAATAATCTGGATTAATTATGACCTGACCCTGTTTGGATTTTTGAAACTAAATAAATAAATAAAAAAGATTGTTTTTGAGTTCATAACAAAAAGAAAACTTGCTAAAACCATTAATAATTCACTTTAGTGGTTGAATAATAATTGGAGCAGATAAATAAAACCATTAATAAGTAGGAACTTATAATGCATTTTAATGAAAGAATATATATAAATACATATGCAATGCACAATATCTACATACATATGTATTTACATAATACTATAAAGTTTATACATTGTCAGAGCTCTTTAAAAAATCTAGAAAGCAGACAGCTGTTTTGGGTATAATAAGAAAACCCTTTGTCTGTGCTGATAGCAACAAACAGGGAACAAAATAAGAGGTTAGAAAAATTGATTTAAAATTTTTCATCAGTAGGCATTGGCAATGGGTTTTCTTATCTCTCTCTCTCTCTCTCTCTCTCTCTCTCTATATATATATATATATATATATATATATATATATATATATATATACACACATATATATATATATATATATATGTGTGTGTGTGTAATGTATAAAAAGGTAATTTGGGTTTTACTATAGTTTGGGTATTGTTCAAGCGGGTACTTTTACTGTAAGTTTTGCTTTCCTGTCATACTTGCCACGCACGCTCTGGAGCTATGTTTTATTTATTTTGTTATTTGTCAAACATCAGGCCGTCGATTCTGAGTTCTTTAGATGTACACGTGTCCCCACGCCTTTGTAGCCCCGGATGCGGGTAATGTTGGTAAATGTGTGTGGTTCGATCAGAGATAAGAGAGAGGCGGAGTTATGTCTTTGCAAACCACGTGGTGTGGTAAGCGTAAATACTCCCGCACATCGAAAATCGAGAGACTTCTGCCACTGGAACTGCTTAATTAGTCCACGCTGATTTTTGTACCCGTCTCCCCTCCCCTCTTCTCATTCTATATTGTAACTTAAAAGATAATGTTCAATAAACCATATTATTTGCCTTAACTCTGGAACTTTACTTGAAATATCTGACGTCTCAAATAGCCGGCAGAATGATTGCCTGTGTGCCAATTAAAAATTTTAAATTGTAAAAAATTAACGCTCAATAGTCGGGAGACGGGGTACACTGCTTACCCGAAGATGCGGAGTATGCCGGAGATGCGGCGCTATGCCGACTGCCTGCCGATCAGAGAACCAACTTGCCCTTCACCGACTGCAGATATCTGGACTTCCTCATTCCCTGCTTTGATGAAACTACTTTCGCCTGACCTCCCATCGAATCCTCCCATGAAGCCCATCGAATAAATTTGCGCTCCTGAGTTTTCCATAGCGACTAACGACGCTGATGCCGACACGTAAATTAAAGAAGTGCCTGCCCTCCGTTATCTGATATCATCTTTCTGTACCGTGTTTACTATCCAGAAATCTGTGCCTCCTTATTTATTTTTTTTCTTCGCACGCCCACTGCTATTCTGAAAATCCGATGGAAATCGACGGAGTTTCACTGCTTTCATTGCAATCCAAGCCCCCCCCCCCCCCTCTCATGACAGCTGCGATATAACTCACCTCTTTCTTGCAGTAATTAGGGGGAGAAAAGTGTTTTGCCGTTCGTCATCATGCTGAATATTTTGTTTTTGTGTGTTGCGCGAATATGTTGATCGAACCACACACATTTACCAACATGACCCACATCCGGGGCTACAAAGGCGTGGGGACACGTGTACATCTAAAGAACTCAGAATCGACGGCCTGATGTTTGACAAATAACAAAATAAATAAAACATAGCTCCAGAATGTGCGTGGCAAGTATGACAGGAAAGCAAAACTTACAGTAAAAGTACCCGCTTGAACAATACCCAAACTATAGTAAAACCCAAATTACCTTTTTATACATTACATATATATATATATATATATATATATATATATATATCAGGTTGTAACAAAAGTTTTCCGCCAGATTTGCTTGAGTCAGCTCACGCGGTACCCAGCTATTGACCTTATATGTCACGTTTATGCGATGCTTAACGCGACTAATGGACATGGCACTAAAGTCTAACTCTTTTAGCTAGCTCTCGAGTGGATGAATATTTTATCTTCTTCTACAGATTGTCGTAGGCAGGCCTCATCAGCATCATTAGGCCGGCCAGAGCGCTCTGCTTCTTTAATGTCCTAGTCCACGTTTTTTAACTTTCAGTACCAAATTTTCACATCTTCATATGATACAACAGTAGTACCTTAAGCTGTACACATGATTCGGTGTCATTCTGTAGCTGACTTTTTGCAACAGAACTGAGAGTAAATGATGGTTCAATCTGGTAGCATGATAGTTCCATTTCAGACACCTTATACTTAATCATAACGATATTGTTTTACAGATTTCACAACACAGTGCTCTAAAACAAGTTTTTTTCTTTCAAATAACAAAAATCATGTGGCGAAATAGTGGCAAAGACACCAACGCGAACTGCTTGTGCAGGCAATACTTGTAGTGGCGGAAAACTTTCGTTACAACCTAATATATATATATATATATCACTTCAACTTTTTTTTTTTCACCAAAATTGAATTCTGATTATTAGTGGCCCAGATTTTTGACATGGATTATTGATGCTCTACTGTGTATATTAATGTCTGCAGTCTTTGACATAGTGGTTTTAGTGTTGCTTTTATTATTACATCCCCAAATCTGAGGTTGTCAGGACCAAGCATATCTTGAATAACTTAAATTCTCCAATAACAATGGCAATCATAATCATAGTATTTTGTTAGACTATTTTATGTATTTTTTGAAAAAGTAACTTATAATATATATTTCAAATTTGGATATTTTACAAACGATATATTGTACTTGTAATTAAATATTTTTAAACATTTATACACAATAGTAATGACCCATTATAATCTAACATGTGGTTTAAGTTGGTATTAAAGTGCTTCGTTAATTTAGGTAGCACCTTGGGTAACTTGGAGCATTGGATCAGCGGGGCTTAGATAATCAAGGTTTTTCTCTTTTACTTTTTTTTTGCGATAGAAGTTCTTGCCATGTTGCAAAGTGCCTTAGAGTTGATTGGAAAGTACTATAGTTATGTTTCTAATTAAAATGACAATTGTTGAAATAAGAAAAACCTACTTTCCCATATGTGGTGAAAATATTAAGAATTTTAATAGTTGCATTCAAGTCTATATATTTATATATATAGACTTGAATGCAACTATTAAATAACTTTAAAATCAATCTAATCTAAGCAAGTAAGAATCATTGCTTAAATTGTTTTGATATATTGAGAACCTTTTGAAATATTACAGATTTAAACATCTTTTTAACATGTAAGTGAATTAAAAAGAAAGAAAGGGGAAAAAAAACTTCATTACAAACCTGTCTTTACACGAACCACCCCTCCCCCACCTCCCTAAAAGAATCCACTCCTCTCTGCATAATTTAATGAAAAATCAATTGCAAAATTAATATAGAATGAAGTGTTGCTGCAATTTATTTTCCATATTCCATATCAAACATTATGTTAAGTATGATTGAAGTTTAAAAGAATTTAAAAACTGGCATGGATTATTATAAACTAAATGACGTCATTTTGATGTCACGAGTTTAAAAATGCGTTAGAAATTTTAATAGTGTAAAATAGTGATCATGTGACATACCATCTGTATGCTGGAGATAGACATAAGTGTAAAGAAAGTGTTATATCATAAATGAAATCAAGATCATTTTGATTTCAGAAGTTTAAAAATGCATTAGAAATCTTAATTAGGTTACCAAGCTTTGACAAAATATTACACCAGGAGCGAAATAATAAACTTTAGATTATCAGATGCTGTAGAAAAGTAAAATGTAGTGAGTCGTCTCCCCCCCACCTCTTTCACTAATTCGTGTTAGATAATCGCAACTGACAGTGATGCAATTTTGACATCATGAGTTTAAAAATGAGTTAGAAATCTATGTAAAAATTTACTATTATAAAAATTTAAAAGTATTTTGTTTAATGCTTGAGCTACCCTTGGCATTTTTTGATCACTGATTTTTCACCAACCATAACGAAAAAAACTTGCAATTTTTAAAATCATGGGAAATTCAAAAGGTGCCACAAGAGTGGAAAATACTAATTAACATAATACATAGTGTTTGCTATCAGCTTGACGACGGCCATCGTATGTATTCCCAAAAATCGTGCAAAATGTTGCCAAGTTTTGATGACTTTTGGCAGTATATATATATATATATTAATTATATCTTTTTTTGGCTGAATTCTAGCAACTGAACAAGTTCTTGCACAAAAGTTACGTCATTAGCAAAATGTCTCCGAAAAATGTTTGAAATACTTATTAGCTAGGCATAACCCCAACATCTCAAAATTAACTCCAATAAGCTCTGTTGCAAGTGAGTTTTTCAACGTTGTAAGTTTCAATATTACTTCATTTGAAAACTATTGTGAAAACCAGACTCAACTACCCTGGTCAGAACGTGATGTCATAAATTAAAAAATTGTGTGAAATTCATAAAAATCTCCCACACAATTTAACATCCTGTTCACAATTTGAGCGATTCTAAATAGCTCCTCGAGATTACACAGTTTGATGTTTTTCACAAGACTGAACCTTAGAGGATTTAAATATTTAGATTGGTATAGCTTGGATATTTTTTCCACTACAGTGAGAGGAAATATTTTGTGGTGCTAAATACACCAATCTGACAAGAATTATGGTTTAAAAATATATGGCGAGGTGTTTTAATCGCAACCATTATAAAAAATGTTTATCGTTAAATGTAATCGTTTCCTTGCATAAATTGCAAAGAATCATCAAAGAGCAGAAAAGGCACCATTGGTTTCAAATATCTAAGCTGTTCCTTTAAATTGAGCATTAAAGGAGAAATGAAGATAGATAATATTAATATAGTTAATAGACATTATAAGTAATAGGTAGTATTAGTAGATTTGTTAGGTTAATATGAGTTAAAGCACAGTACACAGTGTTAATAAATATTTCATGAAATTAAAAGTGGTCTATTTATGATTTTTGTATGGTCGTATTACAACTAACTAAACTGTAATCCTATGTTGCGTTAATGTATACCATGATAGTTTCAACAAAACAAAAGGGATTACTTTGAGATTTTGTTTCGTTACAGGTAGTTATTTTAGTAAAGTATTCTTTTCCTACCGTGTGAAGAAAGGGCCTGCAGCTAGTTTTTTATAAATGGAAGTATGAACAAATTTCATTTTCCATTTGTAAATATCACCCCTTCTCCCCCAAACTCAAATATGTTCAACCTTTTGTGAAAGGAGAATGTATTTCGAATTCTAAGCAAAGGACTTGGTGTAATTTAGCATCACTGTACAATATTTTACAGTTCATCACATTTTTACTGAAGCGTGTTATCATATGCATGCATTTAGATTTTATCTTTGGGCAGTTAGCAAATTGTTGTCAGTAAAGACTAATTGACATTGTATACAAAATGAATTTCAGATAAATTAATGTACATGGTTTTGAGCCCTGTAATATTTATCAGCAATTTCATTAAGTATTTTATGAATATAGATTGTGATAAAGAAGATTAATGTTTAACTATGTGTATCCAATAAATTAATATAAAAATATAGCTTATATATGTTGAAAATAGAATTTTTTACAGAGTGTTTTAAATGAACTAGTGTTAAATAACTTACAATAAAAAAACAAGGAAATAAAATACTTCATTAACCATTAAATTAGAAAATGAAACATTTTAAAATACAAATGCATTTTAGAAACTTAAAATAATATTACTAATTCTGTTAGTGTAACATTTGCTCAAAAATAGCTTCCTTCGGCTGCAATACAAACATGCACCTGTGTAGAAAACGCTTAGTGTACTTTGTGTAGCATACTCGGTGCTACACATCTGCATGCTGCACATACACGATTTAGTAAGTCTAATCCCAGATAGATTTTTATAGAGCCTGACTATAACCCTCTGCTTAAAAACTAGTGTTCTGAATTAGTTTTACTTCTTCCTTCACATTATGTCAGAAAATGAAATTAAAACCTATAATTTAAAATTTCAATATTTATGTGGTCCCTTAATGGCTTACCATAACAGGATATTTTTAAACTTGGAAAAGTAACACTGAAACATGTTTCATTATACCCCAAATTGAGCTTACCAACTAAATAAATTTTTACTAATTTCTAATATTTATTTTTTTAATTCTGGATTTGAAAGTATGAAGACGACACCATAGTGATCACAATATTTGAAAAATAAATAATTATACAAATGAAAACATGGAGGTAAAAGAAACAACTTTTGTAATGAAATTTACTTTCAATGGTGAAAATACACGAACTTTCTATATGTCTTGTAAAAATGCGATTGTCTCCAAATACACCAGTAACTGCAATATATATTTATATAATAGGTGTGTGAGTTTCAACTTTCTGTGACAAATCATATTGATTTTAGGTATCATGTTTCATTGTACCCAGTGGCGGCCCGTGGTCAAAACTGTTAGTGCAGCCGGAAGCATATGAGCCCCCCCCCCTTTCCTCCGGACAGGATTGGAAAATCTTTTGTTACTGAATTCGAAAGCTGGCAGATTAAGCCCTCACCAAGGAAAAAAAAAAAGAAATTACATAAAAAATGTACGAGTTCCTATTTTACTTCGATAAAATGGACATAAATTTCAACCAGCCGCTCTTATCCTCAAAATTACATTAATCCGTGTCTGATTCGAAGTTTCCTTAGAATTTTCTTTTGTAACGATAACTTGAGAAGAAAAGAAAAAAAAAAGAAAACTTACTTATTTTTTATAAGTCAAATCAATCCTCCTTTCTTTTAAACATGCGTATCCGTCAGTGATGTCCCCATAAAAAGGCGTTGTTTTAATTCAGATATCAATAATTTTTAAAGCTCTTTAAAATTTCCCATGTTTAAAGAATTTTCTCGCTTGCCATGTCCTTTAAATGCCAGTTTTTGCTTACTTAAAAACAATACTACTTTGATGGGTAATTGTCCTTTCATAAGCGTCTATTCAGGATTACCTTCTTGATAAATTCAGCAATATATAGTTGAGAGTTTTCCAAACGTATATTCTCCTTACTCCCTCCCTCCTTCTCATCCGAGCCAATCAGTTAGTCGAGTTCTCAAGTTCAGCCGCCGTTAAAAAATCTTTTATCGGCTGTATCAGCTGCATACTCCCTATGCCGGAGAGGCTGCTTAAGTAGTCGTTGTCATGGCAACGGTGCTGCTAATTTTCTTTTCAGCACTCTGGGCTGAACCAAAGATTTTCCCAATTGAATTGCGGGAAGATTAAAGTGCTTTTTTTCTGAATGAGCGATCCGGCCACAATACGTTTTTTTTTTTTTGGAGTTTTTTTTAATTTACCGTAGGAATTCCACAATTCTAATCTGAATTTAGGAAAATTAGTAGAATAAATTATTTTAAAGTATGTACTGATAATTTCAAGTGCAGTCCGGCTGTACTTGCTGTATCCCACAAGCCGCCACTGATTGTACCCCAACTTCCCTTATTATAATTTTCAAGCTATACTAGTTATTATTGCAGTTTAGTTAATATTTAGAAAAGTTGTTGAATACTGACCAAAATGGTAGGTTTTTTAATTTAACTGTCAAACAAGACATATTTTACCAAATGGTTTGATATTTCTGTCTGTCCTTGCAAGTTTGAACAGATGACTAACCACTGCACTTAACCAATAACTTTTTTTCCCTCCCATACACCTAAGAAGAGTCTATTGACCACAACATCTCTCTTGCAACCCAGTATAGTTCAGATCTGTTATAAAAATTGTCCACAGAAAAGTCCTTCTCACAAAGAGTGGAACAAGTTAAAAGATGAGTAAAGTAAATAAATCCTCTCTCAGGACATAGAGGGCAGTTAGGTGAAGGTAAAACACTAATTATATAAAGGTGTCCCTGCAAAAAGTCATGGGAAGTCAATAGTCTAAAATTTGCAGTTGGCTATTTGTCTAGGAAGGTTGCCAGCAGAGGATGAGTCAAGTTTCTGCCAGGACTTTCCAGTAGACTGAGTCTACTGGGATGATTTTTAATTGCATAAGAAAATTTTTTCCCCTGTCTCACTGCAGATAAATGCGAAAAGGACAGGGATAAGAACTGCCAGCTTTTGCTAGCCTGTCAGCACATTTGTTGCCTGGGATGTCGCAGTTGCTTGGGACCCACTGAAGAGTGATGGTCCAAAAGTTTATCCAGTAAAATTTAAGTTGCAATCACTCTTTCAGTATCATCCTTCCGGAAGGATCTCTTTGTTTGGATTGTGGCCTGGGAGTCAGTCAACAAGAAAAACAGCTTTGGAATATCATGAAATAGTAGTGAGCTTTGAAGCAGCTTGGCCAATGGCTTCAATTTCAGCATCAAAATTAGTTGCTGGAAAACCCACAGCAACATAACCCTCAAAGAAGTCTTTGTAATAAAAACCAGCACCACAATCACCACCATCAGATTGTGTATATGTGAAGCCAGACATCATTAGGATAAAGTGTGTGAAAAGTCACAGTAGTATTTTAATACAGCAGGGATAGTGTCAGCTTTACCTTCACTCATGCCTATAGAAAGGTTCCAATCTGGGATGCGAATCGTCATGGGCATAGTGGGGGCATTAATGAATGGTTCTCTGACATATTTCTTAATAGTATATTTTTGGCAGATCATATTTCTAATGCTAACAAAAGTATTGTGAGTCTGCTTAACCAATAGCTGTGATGAAACATGGAGGACAGTTTTATAAAAAGCTAGACAAAATGACAATTTTTTTTTTTTTTTTTTTTTTTTTTTTTGCCTGATTTAGCACCCAATTGTCCTATGGGGAGATGAGAGGCATCCTAATTAAGATTTGCTTAAGTGATGTAAACTCTAGTTGCACTACATATTATTACAAACATAATATTTAAATGACTATATACAGCTGCATTGACAGGGTGACTAGAGGTCGGGAAACTGTATTGATCTGGAAAGATCAGGAAATTTTGTAAAAATACCCCAAAATCAGGGAACTTATATCTTCTAAACTCAATGAGCTTCTGATGTGCTACCAAAGAAATTTTTTAATGTAACACCATCTAAAAAATTTTGCATCCTTTTTACATGCTAGTTATAGGGCTCGAAATTAACAGTAGCTCACTGGTCTGAGACTGCTAAAAATATATAACAGACCAGTAGAAAAATATTACTAGTCCATTGGACCAGTAATGTTTTATTTACATTTTTCTTTTCCAAATTTTCCTCACTTATTTCCATAACACGTCATCTAATTTTACCAATACATGTCATACAATTTTATACATATAATATTTTTATAATAGGTACTTGTATGTTTTAATGCACCTCTTAATGGAAATCAATAAGTAGTGCTGGCATAATTTCTTTTGTTCAGCAATTTATTTATTTATTTATTTTTTTTTTTTTAAATAATGTACATGAACCAATGAAGTCATTTAGTCCCTGGTCTTTTAGCCCTCTGACTAAATATTCTACACCCCAAGTTATATTTACTGTTTGCATCTTTCTATTGACATGCTCCTAGCACAGGGAAATAATTTTCTTCAAATTTCAACCTGCTAAAACTTTTCATCAACCTTTCTTCGGCTAAGTCCCATCACATTTGCTCTATTACGTTTTTGTTTATGATTGATGTGCACTAGCTCTGTGTAATTAGTTATGTTTAGGATTAAAAGTAATATTTTTTATTCCATAATAAGTTGCAGATACTAATGCAACAAATCAAATCATTTAAGATTGTGCTTACTATTTACATGGATTTGAGAAATTTAGAATGTTCATAACTAGTGAAAATTACAAAAGTAAATCAGTAACTTTTTTTAATGTTATGCAACTATTTAATGCAATGTTTATGTGAATGTTTTTATTTGATCTTTATCAAATGCAACTAACCCCTTTGTGATTGAAATTACTAAAGTGAAGTATTGAATGTTAATTCTAACTTATAAATTTAATCAATACTTATTAGAAAAAAAGGATCTCTCTTCCTGTTTCCCACAATAACATGTATTTTTCTCCAGCTTATATGCACAATACAGTGTAATTTTACTGTATTTCTTTTCTTATTCACATGTTTCTTATTCAATGAGCAACTTGAGCTATTTTTCTTATTCAGTTGTGCTTGGTGAAAGAAAATATGTTTTGGCAAAAATATTGGTGATTGCTTTTCTTGATGATATTTGGCAAAATCTAATTTGACGAATGGATTGGCAAAAATTTAAAAAAGGCCAGGGCAACCCCTTTGTTGGCTTAACATTTTTGATGTTACCTGTGAATTATTGAAATTAAGTCAGTACATTGCCTTTCTGTATTGTCTTTTGTTCTTTATGTTTTTTTGCAAATATTTTGTCACCAGTTTTTGTCCTATGTGTATCAATCCAATATCACTTATGGTTTTTCAGTGTGTTGACCAGTGTTTGTTAAAAGGAGTTCAATTTCAGGTTTAAAGTGGTTCTGGCTATTGTAAAATTAAGTTTCTTTTTTCACTTTAGCCATAACCATGAGAGTTCTGTGGTTTTAAATAATCACAATCTCAAACGAATACCTTTAAATAACGAAAGCTGAAATTTTCTTTCAGCGAGTTGAGTGAATAGGCAGCTGGGTGCTCATACAGGGGCGTAGCCTAGGGGGGTGGTCATAAACCCCCCCCCCCCCCCCATGAGAAATTTTTGCCATACAAAATGTATACTCTTCACTACATTATCACATACACATATACATTTATATGAGTTGTAGTAGTCGTAAACCCCCCCCCCCCCCAATGTAAAATTTCTGGCTACGCCCCTGTGCTCATTTATTATAGTTTTTAATAATCACCCTGTACTTAGTTTGTAATGTGTATCCAGTTTATAAAATTTACACTTTGCATAACTTTCAGCCAGTTTCCACAATTTAAAGGGGAGAGTTTACTCTTGTGGCACAAAAAGACAGCAGCTCTGGTCTTAAGTTCCATCATTTTCTATTTGATTGAAGCAATTTCACCTGAGCTGTTGAGCCTCTGGAACTACACTTGTGATCATTGAAATTGCTACACCAAGAAGGCAATATGCTATACCCATGAAATTTGCACAACAGGAAGCAGATGGTGTGATTTGCAAATTATTATCTTTTCAACCCATTCATGCAAAGCAGGTGCCGGTAACGACACCTACAATGTTTTTAAATCAATATTATACTGCAGGTTTCTCATACACAAATTGCATTTGAGCATTGTTGCCTGGTAGTGCTGTAAAAGTAACGACAAAATGAGTATCCGTATATTTTGTTACTTAGATGTTCGCTATTCGTTACTAAGTATTCGTTACTACTAATAGAATCGGTAATAGGGTGTTATATAGTGCCCCATAACAACACATCCGGGACAATGTTGTTATGGGTATATGCCGCCCATACATAAACCCATAACCAAAAAGAATTTTTTTTTTAGCGAAGTTGTAGAAAGTTGTACTTAGAGCTTATTTTCTCTGATTTACAGATTGTTTTTATACACATTTATGGTTTTATACAATGCTAAATTATCCGAATTACTGAGTGCACATAGAATTCCAAAGACATATGCCATTCTTTTTTTTTTTCTCAACCCCCCCTTTTTTTAATTCTGAACGCTGGTTTAACCTGTTCATTTTAGAAACATACTGAACTTCATTGAATTATTTTAATACCAGTGGCTTACGCAGGAGTGGGCATAGAAATCCCGGGTCGCTCACAATTTTTTATATATTTTTTAAACAATTACTTAAAAAATGTGTTTAGGTTTCCATGCTAAATATTTTTTTTAGTTCCAAATAATATTTTAAATAATAAAAATGTGTGAATTCGTTTACTTTATAAAAATATATTTTTTTAAAAGGTGTATTTAAATAATTTGTTATTTATTACTCATATTTCGATTCTAGCTAAAAAAGAAGAAAAAGTTAAGTTCGCAATCCTGCTTCGGAACCACCCTGAAAGAAAGAATTCTGATTGCACCACTATTTAGTACCAAAATGTTAGGAAGCCCGAAATTAGCACCCCTTACTAACATGCTTCTCTTATATGCATTGCTCCTCTACAATTATAAGAACACCCCCTCCCCCTGCAAAAAAAGTTCAACTGCACATAAGAACATGCTATACACCGGATCCTATCCCCCCATTGTACGACCCATATCAATAGAGCAGCAGATACTATATCCATCTCCATAACTGTAACGCATCATACGGATTCTTCCAAACCTCATCAAAACGATACCATCCGGCTCGGCACAAACGAATTGCAACCAGAACATACTACTACTCAAATACCGAAACTGATTTTTCCCTACAAACAGTGAGAATCCATAATACTTCCGGTATCTAGTAACGGAACGGAACATACTATTACTCAAATACCGAAATTCATTTTCTCCCTCCCGCAGTCTTGTATTCGAAGTTCGAAACTGGTCGATCCGAAATGCACACTCGAAAGTCATTTTCCCCCTTGAAACCGCGATCCGATATCCAACAAATAACAGAAGATATTAGTACTCGATTACTGGAACCTGTTCCCCCCTAGTTCGCATCGCCTGGCAGTCTGTATTCGAAGTTCGAAGCTGCTCGATCCGAAACCTTCGGATCGAGTAACGATATCAACCGAAAAGTAACAATTCGTTACTTCGAGTCTGAGTGATTATCCGTATCTTAGTACCGAATACATGCGGTTTGCTTCAGCTCTATTGCCTGGTGAAAAGTTGTGGTCTTAAAAGTGAGAAATGGCTACCAGCATGTGTCTTACTTTGATAGAGCTTGGATTGTAAGCTTCCTGCATTGCTGTTTATCTATCATATTGCAGTAGTGTTGCTCTCATCTGTTGAGGTCCCATGAGTATCTGCAAAATATCGATTTGATTGATGGGTTCAGGTCAGTCTAACAGAACACCATGCTGGATCTCAGTGGTTTGCTATCACTAACAGCCGAGAAGACAGGCATATTACTTGCATTGCCTTGAAGGATTGTATGGTCATGTCAAGAAATGGGATCATATGCATGTCAACAAGTGTCTGCACAAATAGCTTGTTGATGATTTTGCAGCAGCATAGACTGTCAGCTCCTCAACCTTGGTTTCGTCTATCCTTGACGCTGCATCACAGAGAGGAGTTCCCTCAATGTTGAGATCAGCGATGAACCTGTTTGCAGCAATGACATGATGTTGTCTTTACAGATGAATTGAGGTTCTTTTACAGTATCGTATGTTGACTGCATCATGGAGAACACAATTGCCAGCACACATTGTCATACCCCAGCAAATACACACAGGTTCTCTGAACGTCTATTAATGTTCAGAAGACGTTTTCTGAATGTTAATAGACGTTCAGAGAACCTGTGTGTGTTTGCTGGGACTGGCCCATCACCTGAATTGAATACACGTTCCTGTCAGCTCTTGTTCATATTGACGGCACTTTGAACAGTAGCCTATTTCTGGTTTGTTAAGGCTTGTAGTGCTACCCTTTATTTGAGCCCTGCAAAATGCTACGTTTGAGCAGGATATTGCACAACTGCATGTTGGTGGTATTGTAGACCTTCAGAAAATGTTGAGCTGCTACTCTGGTCAGCACATTCTCCAGATTTCTTACCAATTGAAAATGTCTATTCAGCGATTGCAGAGCGACTGTCAGGTAATCGTACGTCAGTCACTGGCTGAAGAACTGTGACACTGTGTTTAAGCTGCATCGGCAGCTGTATCTGTACATGCCATCCAATCTCTGATTCAATACCCAAGCATATAAGAGATGTTATTGTAGCTAGACATGGTTGTGGGTACAGATTTGTCAGGTTGTCTGCTTCTAATTTCCTTAAAAATTTAATCACTTGTTATTTCCAGTATAATATATATCTCCACTAATCATTTTGGCATTTGCATTTTTCCTGCTGTGCAATTTCAATGGCCAATAGTGTACATTCTTCTACTTAAAATTATTTTGAAGACAAAAGCTGTAAATTATTATTGCTGCAGTCTCAACAGAATGAATATTTTCCACCTTTTGAATTAACCAGAACTTTATATGCTCTCAAGTCCTTTCGAGTTTTCTTTCATGAAGTCAAATTAAGATATGTTAAAACAGCATAATTATTATAAACAACAAAAGGTTCTGCATAATATGAAAGATTGGGCTTGAAAAATTTCACTTGGTCATATTGGTTTCTTTAATTGTAATATTACAAATTGCAGTTTTACTAGGAAGCCAGGGAACTAATGAGGGCAATACAATACTGGCCTTATTAACTTATTAATATTTCATTTTTAAAGTTGACTTTTGTTTTCTCCAAAGTTTCTAAATGTCACACTTATTTCGTTTATTTTCAGTTGTTTTGGTGACATAAAATAGTGTATAGATGTATAAGTGCTACTGCTTTAATTAAATAAAATAAAATATTTTTTTTTTTTTTTAAGTACACAATTTTCATTAAAAGAAACATCTTGAGTCTTTCTGCTGAACATATTCAGACATACATTCAAAGCAATCATTGAATTGTACCATATGAAATCCCTATTTCTGGAATATCTGTGAAATGGAAAGAAATTACAGATGTCAAATGAACTCTTTTGTAGAGCTCTAAGGGAAAGCTTAATAAAAAGCTTGAATTGTAGGACTTGTAGGAAGGATATAGTGAAAAGTTAAGAGCATATTGCTACTTTTTAAAAATGTCTTATAGTTAAATTTTGGTTTCTGTCTTAACTAGTTCCCCTTTTGCACTGTAATGAAACATTAATTTTACTTTATTGTAAACAAGTTTTTTCCTTACTGTCACTGTCAAACTCTCAAATAAATGGTTGCATTTTTGTATTTGAAAGTGGCAAAAGTAATTTTTTACTTACAGTAAACACTGAAAATATACACATTCAACACTGTTATAGCCATTATTCATGTTTCTGAAAAGACATGAAATTTTGACATCATTTGGATACTTTTCAGTGGAAAAAAAAATCAATAATAATAATACATTTTTAGCATTATGAGGGTTGTCTCTAGCTGTTTTGCTTCCCTAGATAAAAATGTAAAATGTTATTTCCCTTTTTTCTTAAAAAATAAAACATTTCAGAATTCTGAATAAACAACTATAATGAATAATGAAGAAACAAAATGTACCAGGAAAAATGGCTTTTTGGTTAGTACTAGAATAACTATTACTAATATAATTAACTAAAACTAATATAATTTTAACTTTTGTAATACAGACAAAATTTGTATATCTTTGATAATCATTTGGCATTAAATGCATTACACATTTCTGCTGTATGCATTGAGAATAGAGTGTTATACATGTTTTACTAATCTGAACTGAGATAATATATTTTTTTTATGGGCTGCCCCAGATTGTATGGTGCAGGGCTTGAAATAAGCCACGGCAAAGGCCGTGAGATTATTCCAAATAGCCGCAATGATCAACAGTACTCGTGGCAAGTTTAGCTGTGAGTATTTGAAACTTTATTACTTGAGTGTTTCTTTCTATCTCAGCAGTATTTGAGGGACTAGAAAGTAATGTATTTTTTTTTAATTCTTTATTTTTGGGGGCTATTGAAGTAAAAACGAAATTTGCCATGTATGTAAATTTTTTAATATAGAAGCTAGATTGAACAGCATTTTCCAAAATTCATAATTATGAGTGGTTGGTGGCCAAAACTTTCTTGTCTCATATCCCCCGTGATATCAAAAAGGAAGAGAGATATATAAAATTCTTGCTGTAAAATATAACACTCATGAATACCTAAAAACTAATTTCAGGGCATTTGAATATCGTTCTCCAAGGTGGGAGGATGGATAAAAGGGGCAGGGTCGCCATCTTTCTTTGCAGGAAAAAAAAGTCTAGAATTCTTGCCTCAAAATGTAACAAATATTAATCCTATGTTTAGGCTCAGTTTGTTTATAGTTAAAAAGCTCTTGAAATTTTATTTGTTTGAATTTTATGTTTAAAAAAAAAAAAAAAAAAAAAACGTTATTTTCAGGTCCCCCTAATATTTTAAAGTTGCACATGAAACTGCAAAATGCTCACAAGAAAAGTGAAGAAATTTTCTCATTTCTTTATGGATTCAATTTTTTTTCTTTTAGGGGAAAAAAAAAACTACAACTTTATTATCCTGTTCTGTAAATATATAAAATTTTGCTGTGAGCTGAATAGTTTTTGCTGCAAGCCTATAAAAGCTTACTGTATTTTTTTGCATCTTATTTCATGACCTGGTATTCTAGTTAGTGTACCACTCTACAATCATGGGTCCAGGTTTGGATCCTGGTTTGGGCTTAGCTGTTAAATTGTTCATCCTTTCATAGGGGGTAAGTAACATTCGCTGCATACTGAGTCTTTCCATAATGAAATGGTCAATAACCCTTTAGAAGTGGCCAGTACCTGGATGACAAGTACTGGCCATTTTGGAAGAAAATAATGGAGTGGGAAGGAGTTCAACATTTAAAAATAAAATAAGTCTGAGGCATGATTTTCTTTTTCAGTTCAGATGTCTTTCCATTTTAATTTGAAATATTGCTTGTAAGAAAAAGATCACATATTCAGATATATGAAAGTTTTATTCAGAAAGGCAGAGGGAGTGTTTTTTTTTTTTTTTTTTTGGGGGGGGGGGTGTTGTATATACTATGAAACAAAGCTTTCCTTTTTATGGCTATAATTTGATAGGTGTTCAAATTCTTATACTTGCCCTGTTTCATATTGAGTAATTTAGTACATAAGAGATGATTTAATGGTCTTTTTAATTTCCTGGTTAATAGCTAACAACTTCATATTGTTTTCCAGAAAATTTATACTTTGTTTCAAGTGACTCTAAATACTTTTTGTAAGGTTTTTGATTATAAATAAATGTAAAATGTGTGAAAAGAGAAAATTATACTGTATTGAATTTCATATTGAATTATAAATAAAAAAAGTTAATGATAGCTTGGGCTGTCAGTCTCTAATCCATGACCATAATATTTACTTACATACACATACACAAAAGAAACATTTATTCAAAGGTAACATCATAACTCTTCCCTTTTGAAATCATCACAATTTATTCTGCTTTGGAGTAATAAATTTCCCCTGTCTTAGTTATGGCCTTCATTGCCATAACTGGGTAATCCTTTTGAATAATTTGGGTAAGACATGGCTGAGTGGATAAGATACTGAACATAATAGATGGCTAGGCTTGCCAGATTTCTGAAATATTCAACCGGGATACCAGAATGCCCCCAGTGTCACGGGTATTCAAGTACATTTTCCCGACCTGTGGCTGAACGCGTTTGCGCTCTTAACTGGGAGACGGAAGATGCCTGGTTCAAAACCAAGTCGAGTCAGCCGACCTAACCGTTCGGAGTTTCCCGTGGTTTTCTACAAAACTTAGCGCAAATACGGGTTAGGATCCCTTAGAAAGTCCCCCACGGAGGGAAATTTACTCCCCTCGGTCCAGATTCTTGGCCGTAACACTACATTTACATTTTCCCCTCAAGGGTACACACTTTTGGCGAGTTTTTGGAGTGTTTTAGAGGATAGTTTATTCCCAATGCTATGAATAAATGCTTACTGATTAAGGACCTGAACCAGGGGTATTAATAAATGATACAAGCCTATAAATTTAAACATTTTATTTCTTACGTGTTAATATTTATAAGTTGCTTAAGTAAAAAAGAAACACTTTGAATGAGGAATAAAAATTTGAACAATACGTATTTGCACCCCCCACTCTTCGATAGTTCTCACTTTTTATACGTACAGTGAAACAAATGACAAAGTAATTATCCTTAAAAATCCTTCACAGTTAATTATTTTTAGACTTTTTTGGTCATCTATAATCAAATTTAATTTTTACTGGGACATGAAGTAAACCGGCCGGGACACCGGGATTTTGTCTGCAAACCGGGACGTCTGGCAAGCGTATAGATGGCTGAAGTGTGAAGCTCCTGGGTTCTAGACTACTGCGTGGCTATTGATGTAATGGTCTGGAGTTAGGGTGGTAAATATGCATTAGAACCCCTTAAAAAGTCCTATGCCCAAGACACCCCTCTCCCCCTTGTGAAGTTTAGCCTTAACAAAACACAACAAGAACCAACTGCAATGAATACAAAAATATTAATATGAAATTCAAGTTGATTGTGTTAACTTGTCCAATAGAGTCCTGTTAATATGAGGTAGAGTTAAAACTTTCTGCTTAAAAACAATAAACTTACTTTATTTTAGTTTATAAAAAATGAATTTTAAGTATGATGTTATTTAAAATACATTTTCGTATTTACAAACCTGTGTGTTCATTATTTTTCTCGCTTTTTTATCTCTCCATACGTGCATATGTAAAACCGAATTTTTCTCTTTCATTTTAACATGTAGTCCGCATTATCTGAATTTTCAACAGTCCGAGTTGGTGTTGATCCCAATCAACTTGGATTATCAGGTCTCAACTGTATAATATCTCTGGTAATCATTTGGCATTTGAAATAACTTGCCAAATGATATTACTTTATAAAGTAATTATTTTTAGACTTCTAAGCTTTATATTATGCCTTTTCAATATATACCAGATGTCATTGTTTTGTGATATATTGCCAAGTTTGGTTTTAAAATACTCTTCTAAATTTTTATTGAATTGGAAATAAGTCAGTTTGGGGATAAAAATAAAAAACCCAGTTGATTGTTTTTTTTTAAATTAAGTAGCTATTGTGGCCACATGTTCAATTATAATGAATATGATGTGAGAGTAAATGAATGAGACATGAAAAATGTAAAGCACAGATGAGATTAAGAACAAAAAGATTTTGTGTTAATGTCATGTTCATCTGAGGCCACTGATAAAAAGAAATTACTGATTGTCAAAGAAAAAAAAAAAGGCTACTGAAGAAATCAAGAAGTATTGATAGCCTAAAATTATCAAGTCTGTACTTTTAAAAGAACAACAAAAGTTTAAAGCAATTGCAGGATGAGCCAAAAAATACCATAATCAGCACCATCTAACAATAAATAATATTTTGGATTTTCCGACCAAGGCACCCTTCAACTTAGGCAGATACCCCCCACCCTCTCATGCAGGTTTGCCTTAATACTCACAATTCAATATCATGTCGTTAAAAAACATTCTATTGCAATAATAAAAGGTATTAGATTTTCTGTATTTATCTTTATTACTATAGTTGTGAAATTTTAGAGAGGTTATGGGTCTTTTGAAAAAATGAAATTGTATATCCTATTGGATATATTGACTATAAAAACGTTTAGTTGAAATGGTAGAATATTTTTAAAATGAAACTATGTGCATTATGCTAAATAGTTAAAAAAATTTAAGTTCCATTTATTTTCATGGTTGCCACAGCGTATCAGATTTTTAATGTATTTCAAAAATGTTATTTATTTTATGTGAGAACTGTGCTGTTTTATTCTATTATTACTTGTGTTTTAAAACTATCATGATTTTTCTTTTAGTTATTACGTCTTGAAACACTACGACTAAAGAGAATGGCTCGAATACCTATTAATAGTGAAAATGGCGACAGCCGGTTACACCATATAGGAGTTTACATTATATTAAATGAAGATACTCCTGAATCATTTCTTACATTATCTATCGCTGAACAGTTTTTAGTTCCTGAATTGGATGATGTTATAAAGTTTGTATAGTTTCATGTATTTAAATTAGTTTTAGTTTATTTAAATTAATATACACTCATGTCCATAAATTAAGGATAATGAAGTTCAGGCAAAGAAAGAGAAAGAAGCAAAACAAATTTGACTTATTTGTAAAGTCTATTTATTAAACAAAAAGTAAAGAGCAAAAAAGATGCTATATGTTTGACATAATTAATAAAAATTACAAGTTTTACTCCCTTGACCAAATTTCAAAAAAGAACCTATTTACAAAAAACAGTATAACATGGTTAGTAGGATGGTTAATACGGAGTATGTCTCCCGGACGATGCAATACAGGCCTAACAACGCCTAGGCATGCTGAGTATCAAACAATCAATCTGATCTTGGGGAATATTACACCACTCATCAAGCAATGCACTCCGAAGTTCCGGTAGACAGGTGGGAGGGGGTTGACGGGCTGCAATTCATCGGCCAAGCATATCCCACACATGCTCTATTGGATTCAAGTCCGGTGAGTATGCTGGCCAATGCATACGGGTGATATCCTCCGATTGAAGGCATTCGTCTACAATGTTTGCACGGTGAAGACGGGCTTTGTCATCCATAAACACAAATTCAGCACCCATGGCACCCCGAAACAAACGTACATGTTGTTCCAGAATGACATCCCGATAGATGTGGCCTGTCATCATTACACTCTGAACATGCAGGTCAGTTCTGGAACCAAGAATAATTCCTCCCCAAACGAGCCATCCTGCACCACTGTAACGGTGTCTTTCATTGGTGTTCTCTTGGTGGTAACGGGTACCTGGCGCTCTCCAGATGAATGTCCGGCGAGAATCAGACTCCAAACTAAACCTGGACTCGTCGGAAAACATCACACAAGACCACTGTTGCGGTGTCCACAATGCATGCTCTCTACTCCAGGTTAATCGCAGGCGACAGTGAGTTGCGGTAAGTGGAACACATCTGACAGGCCTACGAGCATATAGACCAATGTGCCCTAAGCGTCTGTACACGGTCTGCCTTGAAGCTGTCGTACCGGTAGCTGAAGAGAGCTGACGAGACAGGTCTGATGCTGTACTCCGTCTGTTTCTTTTGGCAGTAACTGCCAAATAGCGGTCCTCATTCGGCGTTGTAACTCGGGGGCGACCTGTGCTGTAACGTCTACTCACATTACCATCATCTTGGAATCGTTGCCAAAGCCTGGAGATGACACTGGGCGATTCCAAGTTCCTCGGATACTTCCAGCTGGGTACGTCCACATTCCAGTCGTCCGATAATTCTGCCATGTACAGGGATGGAAAATCTGCGCCAATTGCGCCAAACTGCGCCAATTTCCACATTAAGCGCCATCCTGCTACAAAATTGCAAAAATTTCGAATTTTGCGCCAAACTGCGCCAAAACTACGAGTTTTACATTTTTGTCACCTCCCTCAAAATAAAAACTCTTAAAAGCAGTATAATGGAAAGTTGGAGAGTGTCAGAATTGGGAAGAAATTGCGAAAAGTCGGCAACGATGCGCACGAAAGCAACCCCGTCATCGTTAGTTACGGCAAACCCACCAGCTGCACCCGATTCCGTTGGGAGAGCTAAGCCCATGGACTTAGATTGGAACTTAACTCTATCTGTAGCTGCATGGCTGAGCCCCTCCCACTATCCATGCCAAAATGTGATCACATGACTTCCGAGATTGGAATTCGCTTTCATGTCGTCGAGCTGTGAGAAGAGCCCATCAGTGTTTGGTTTTTATAGAAGCACAAGTGAAAGCCCGTGCCGTATGCGAAATGCCCCCGAAAGGTGCGTATGTGTTTCTTTCTTCTTGTTAAAATGCTTAAATAATATTTTCAGATACTAATTTAACATCTATTAATTTTATAATTTAATATGATCGCATTTCGCTCTTTCCTTAGAGGGAAACAACGGAATGCGTCTGGTAGGAGCCGAAAGCCACGTGTTTAACGTGATTTCGCAACTTCTGAAAGATTGCATGTTTTTTAAAACTCATACATATCAATGATCTGGGAAAGAACTGATAACGCAATCTTGCATTCTTCACTCTGCAGCAGTGCTCTTTTGACTGCAATTAATTTTAATTTGATACAAACTATCCTTTGAAGCTAATTTAATCAATGTATTATATATTATATTAACCCCCCCCCCCTCTTCCAATTTCGATTTTTAGCATATATTAGTAATGCAATTAATTTTGCCTGTAAAATGTGAAAAAAAAAAAAAAAATCTGCTTGGGCGTAAATTTCTTTCCGCTTAGCGTTGCCAGGCGTCCGGATAAAGCCGGACATAGTTAGGCTTTTTGATTGCGTGTCCGGCCAAACTGAACGGTGTCCGGCTTTTGTTAGGCTTTTTACTGGTGACTTTGGCTGATGAGTAATAAAGTACTTACTTGAACTGATTTGGCATTCGATGTTATTTATATGCCATTAGAATTTAACAAGATTCATGGTAATAATAAAAAAAGCTTGATTTTACATACAATTTTTTTGTCGTACCTATTAATACTGAGACAAAATCCTCAATATTGTAGGCTGACCGACCTTTTTACCCAAATGTCCGGCCAAACTGGCTGGTCTGTCCGGCTATTTGGTTTGGCGACCTGGCAACCCTGTTTCCGCTGCTATTTTGCACGTTGTTAACAGGAGAGTGAAATCTATTTTTAGCTCACGTTTTTTCTCCCCAACGTGGGAGATGGAAGTCCCAAGCCAAGTGTTTGATATTGTTATGATTATGGTGAATTAAATGAAAATTCGTCCTCCCCAATGCACTGGTCTCTACTGCCCTAAAGACTACCGGCCTATCCGACGTTAGCCCGACCCAGTGGCGCATTAATGCAAGTTTGTCGGGGGGGGGGGGGGTAGTTAAAAGATTGACATATACATCAATTTTATGGAAGTAAGATAGGATCTTTGACATTAATTTCTTTTTTCTCGGGGAGCGGGGCGGTCGCCCCCTCCGCCCCGCCCTTGGCCCGACCGGCCGATGTCTCGGTCCACTCCTGCCAATTCACCACTTCGCGGGAGTAGGAAGACGCGGCCGAAAGCCGCTATACGGGCGAATGGTTACGTGTTAGGAGCGTACATCTGGCAGTAACAATGGGAAAGAAAAGCGCTCCGATAAAATGCAACTCCGAATTTGTAGCGGCCATTTTGTCCCACAAACTTGTAGGTGTGTGATTATTACTACAAGTAAGATGCAATATAAATCATATAAAGTAAAATGTGGCTACATTTTGTTTTCATTTAAAGAACAGTTTTTTTGGCCGATTTCCAAAATAAATAAATAAAAATAAAAAAGGTTAATTAATTATTAAAAAATAGTATGATTTATCCTTTTGATTTACAATGTTGAACTCAAAATGAAATATTTATAAAATAGTTTAAAATTATTTAAAAAAATTTTTAATTATAAATTAAAAGAAAAATATTAATTAAAAGAATTAATTATTTATTAAAAATATTTAAATTTATTTATTAAAAGTATTAATTAGTTTGGCAGTTTGATAATTATTCCTTATATTATTTTATTATATTATATTATTATTATATATTCCTTATATTATTATTCCTTTTTATTATTATTATAGCCTTAAAAAAATACTGAAATGGCTTCAAAAAGCCTTTATATTTTGTCCACTGACTAAAACGGGAACCGAGTGGGTGCCCAAAAATGGATGACTTCTTCTCGGAGTTGTTTTTCATTTCCAAACTAAACTATCTTTTTCAAAATCACAAAAATGTACGCTCCCAACACGACACCCAGGCAAATGCGGTCAGTGACAAACCAGGGAAAGAGAAAAGTTGGGATACTTTGTAAAATACTTATTAATACTTAGTGCAGGATACTTTTTAAAATGTGAATAACTAGATCAGACCTGTAATTCTCATAGCCGTAATTTATGTCTATAGCAGAAATTAAGTTTGTAATTTCTATTCTATAAAATTACATTAACTTTAAACAAATATTACATACATGTTGTTAATTACATTCATTTATTTACTTTCAGCACGCTCCAGTCGTTTTAATCCTGATGTGTTGAAAGAAAAGGATTGTAATGGAGATCATATTTCTGTGTGGTGCCAAGCAGGCAAGAAACCTCAAGAGGCTGTATGCTTAGTGTGTAACACTGTCATCAACTGTGCTCAGCATGGCATTTCAGCAGTAAAACGCCATGCTTCTTCAAAAAAGCACAAAGAAATATGTGAGAAGCTGAGGGACTGTGAAGGCATATTAAAGCCTAAGCAATCCAGATTATTTGAAAATACTGGAACAGCATCAGCTATAATGTCTCATTGGGATAAGGTTTTGGCAGCTGAAACCTATTTTGCCTTCTCGGTTGCCATGTGTGATATTGCATATAATTATGGCGATACAATGACCAAAATTTTCCCCAAGATGTTCTCTGACTCAAAGATAGCTGGAGATTTTAATATGAATCGAAAAAAAATTTCATATACAATTTCTGATGGAGTTGGACCTCATTTAAAAAGAGAACTTATAAATGACATTATTAATAGCAAAGCATTCTACACTGTTCAAGTGGATGAGACACCAATTCCGGAAAAACGCATAAATCAGTTTGATGTATTAATTCGTTATTTTAGTAATCAAGATAAGGAAATTGTTGTCCACCATTTAGAGTCCTTTTTCTTGGGACATGCCAAATCTTGTGATATGTATGATGCTATTGAGTCAGCCTTAGCTGACTTACCCAAAAGCCACTTGCTGTCATTCTTTAGTGATGGCCCTAACGTAATGAAAAGTTTAAAAGCAAAACTTTGTAACTTAAATCAGAACATTGTTAATATTGGAGAGTGCTCATTGCATAAGGTTCATAATGCATTTGGCCTTGGTATAGAAGCCTTTGATGCTGAATTTGAACTTTTATTGATAGATTTGTACTATTTTTTCAAACGATCACCAGTGCAGTCTAGTGATTTTAAAGAAGAACAAGCATCTCTAGGGCTCCCTGAGCACGTTTTTATTCGCCACGTTAGTAGCAGATGGCTAACACTTCATTCGGCTGTTTTGAGATTTTTAGAGCAATACCCTGCATTGAAAGTGTACTTTCAAAAAGACTTAACATCAAGGAAGGAAAGTGCAAGATTAAAAAGAATAAAAAAAACTTTATTGGATAAAACTATTTTGCCCAAGGCCCTCTTTATAAAAAATGTTGGAGAGCTCTTCAGTGGATTTTTGTTATTATTTCAAAGAGAAGAGCCCCTTGTGCACATATTGTATGATGAATTTGTTACACTTACAAAAAAATTATTGGGACGTTTCATTAAACCAGAAGCTTTCATAAACAAGACTGGTTTTGAACTGCAATCTCTTGATGTCTCAGATGGAAGTTTATGGTTAAAGACACCTGAAATAGGTCTGGATACTCAAAAGGAATTAGTTGACAGCTGCAAACAACAAAGCCATGCAACATTTCATAAAGCTGCAAGATCCTTTTATATAGCTTGTGCTCAAAGTCTTTTAAAATCTCTTCCCCTGAATAATAAATTCTTAGAAAATTTAAAATTGTTGCACCCTTTATATAGATTGGCAGAAAGATCATCCCAGGTTTTAAGGATGCTTGCTGCAGAACTTCCTCAAGTAATAGAAAGCTCTGATGTCTCATCACTTGTTGATGAATGGCTTTTGCTACAAACTATGGAATTGGACTTTAATTTTGAAAAAACGAGTGATAATAGCAGTGTGTTAACTGATTCTGAGAATGATTCAGTAGAAGTAGGAAATCAGACTGTCACATCGTATATGAGGATAGACCATTATTGGCAGAAAATATTTGAAATTAAAGATCAAGTAGGCAAATTGAGATTTAAAAGATTACCAACGCTTGTGAAAGCATTATTATCACTAGCACATGGCAATGCAGAGTGTGAGCGTGGCTTCAGCTATAATAAAAATATATTAGAAGGGCGTTCTTTGTTAAAAATTGAAAGCATCAATGGTATACGTCACATGAAAAGTCATATAAAAAGACTTGGTGGTAATGTTGAAAATTTGAAAATAAACACTGATCTGCTAAAATCAGTCAAGAATGCTGGCTCACAATATAGAGAACGTTTAAAAACTCTCAAAGTAATAGGTCAGAAAAGAAAATTGGATCAAGAACAGCAAGATGATTCAGCTACAAATCTGAAAAAAGAAGCAGATGAACTTGACAAACGCATTTCAGCATCACAAAATATGCTGGATCGAGCCAACCAAATGATTTCAGATGGTTTACAAAAAAAAGACATATCTATAATAGAAAGTGGTCAAGTTCTTTTAAAAGAATCTAAAGATAACATGTCGAAATACTTAAAAGAATTAGAGAAAAATAGACATCTACAATTATCAATTGTCTCAACTACAAAGAAAAAATGCACTTAGATTTGATTAATTTAAACCAAGTCTTTTTTTTTTTTTTTCTTCTTCTCATATCTAGTAATAAATGGTTTCTAACTTAGAAAATTGTTTTTTGTTTTTCTTTCTTAAGTTTACTACAATTCCCTCCCTTTTTACTGTTTATTACACTTCTATTAATCACACACAAGCTTTAAACAGCCTTTTAATTGAAATTAACTGCTACAAATCTACATTTTCTTGCTATAATTATGCATTTGGACTGCTCCAAAAGTGAGATTTTTGTGCTCGAAGCTGCTCCAAAAGTGAGATTTTTCTGCTCCAAAAGTGAGATTTTTCTGCTCCAAGACTGCTCCAAAACTGAGATTTTCCTGCTCCAAGACTGCTCCAAAACTGATTTTTTGATTTTCCATACCTGCATGTAAAACATCATCCAAATGCCTCCTTTGTGCCATAACTATGCGGTTTTTGCACTGAAAGGCTTTCACAGCGCTTGTGAACAATTTTACTTCTTTGCCACCATTCCTTATATACCCCTCTCTTACACTCTCGTCATTGTGACGTACCATCCACGCCATCTGGTGGTTTCCTGTAATTTGCATATTCTTCTTCAAGATGTGTGTGATCATTCCACAGGTGAAATTTTTATTTTAGAGATCAATTTCTGTGTGATTCTGAATTATCCTTAATTTATGGACATGAGTGTATTTAATTCTGTATCAGGGGATAGGTTTCTTTGAAACACAGATTTTAGAAAAACTCTGATCTACTTTTTAAAAAATGTCAGATTTGTAATCTTGCCATTATCTGTTTTTGGTATTTGAATTAATATATACATACATTTATATATACTTGTACACAGGGGTTGCGCTGGCCTTTTTTAGAGTTTCGCTAATCCATTCACCAAATTAGATTTTGCCGGAAATCATTAAGAAATGCAATTGACAATATTTTTGCCAAGTCGTATTTTCTTTCACCAAACTAATTTTATTATTGCAATTTGTGACGTTGGCAATCGACAGCATGAGCCCTGCTTATATATATACACATTGTTCAATGTCTCCCAAAGAAAAAAAATCACATCGGAATATTGTAATTCAGGGGTTGCACAAAATATAAAAGAAAACAATGATCACATAAATACATAATACTTTTGCTATTATTGGTATTATTTAGCCCTTTAGCAAGATTCATCAAAATTTCTGATTACTTTTCTAAAAATAATCTCCAATTTAAGGATTAACCTTGAATTAGTTGTTAAAAACTTTGACTATTAATTTTATTGACTGCATTTTATTTTGAGTGCTGCCATTTTTTGACATAGCAAACCTGTAGTTTATGAATCCTACTTAAGAGAATGATGCTTCAGCTGTCCTTTTTTTAACAGTGATTATTAACTGTTGCACAAAGACATGCTATGAACCTGACACTGCTCTGTGTTTTATTCTTCTTGATATACTCTAACCATTCCTAAAAATTTGCTAACAATTTTGAGACACCCTGCATATCAAGGATTACACTCACTTCACCTTTCTCAATCTTCATTGAAAGAATAAAACTTTATTTTTACTGCTATACAACAACAGTTTTCTTATTTAAAAAAAAATAAGCTTTTGATTCTAAAAGTTGCCATTATCACTGATGACTATGGTGTGACTGTGTGGAGACCAAGGTAAGCTAAGCCATTCTAGAAAAATTTGATTTTCTGTTGCAATAATTGGAAACTTATCACTCTGTTGGGTCGGGTGCTTAAACTTCACCCCAGAAATATCCCGAAAGTCTACCTAGTTACACCAATAGTCACTCCATATTGAATATCAGAATATAGTCTATATCTATGTATATATAACTATGCTAAGAGAAACCTTTGTGTCCCTTTTGCAGCACATTGTGTGAATGGATGAATGCAAAATTTGGCACAGTTAAAGTTTTTCTGGAGGTGGTTGTGCGAATGTTAAAATTTTTATGTAATATGCTATTGCACCCTAAAAAATTAGAGAAGTAATTTGGCACGCAGTAATTTTGTGCCAAGTCGGGTGATGGTTCCATTGTTGTTTCAATTTTGAAATAACATCACTAAATTTCATCAGTACTATAGGGTTATAGTATTACAACAAAACTTGCTAAAAGTGAAATTATTCCCAAGTTTGGTGAAACGCCAATGACTAAAATGTACTTTAGCCCTGTGCTTGGCACCTTTTTTTAGATGGTCGATAAGTGTGTGAAGTGTTACAAATTCCATATGATTATGGAATACATATGTTTTAAAGCTGTGGAAAAACGAACTGAACAGGGCAGGTTGCAATCCAAGAAATGCATATTATTGATGAAGTGTATGGAAATATTTCTGAAAACATACTCTCATATAACATATTGAAGTCAGTTATAATGCAACTAAAAATGTGCTATGATGACAATGAAATCAATAACTATCCAGTAGAGTTTTTGAATTCTTTGACTATGAGTGGTTTGGAATTTTTTTTTCGGGTTAGTCAGGAGCAAGTAAAAAATTGCCAAATAATTGTGATCTGTGCCAAATGCTTACAAACATACAGAGATTTCCAGTCCCTTTCCATATTTTGGAAGTTTAATTTTAATTTAATTCCATATGTTTTCCCCAATTCCACATTATGTAACCAATAAGCATACACATTTCTTTTTAGTGTACTGATATTTTTGTATATATTGAATTCTGTACAGAAATACTATTTTGTATATGGATTAAAATTTCCGGCTTTGTTTCGGGGAACGACAGTGTTTCAAAAGTAGTCTTTAAACTTTTCCCCAGAAAAAACAATTGTTGGGATTTGTGCCTGGCTAACCAAAAAATACCATAGTTTGTCAGCACATAAGTTAGTATTGGAAGTTAAGTGTATCGTTATACTCATCAGAAATACAGAGGAAGTATTAGTCAATGGAACAAGAATGCCCATCAAGTTTATATATCGTAATGCTATTGATGGCGAAGTTTGAACTGGAACCGCAGGCAATAGAAGAAGTTTAATTTCACTTTAAAAATATTCCAGTACTATTTTATCATATCCTTTCAAAAACTTATGCCAAATATACCTGCATTTGTGATAACAGTAAATAAATCTCAAGGACAATCATCATTCAATAAAGTGCAAATTTATTGAGGCAGAAAGTTTTTATATGTGGTAAGTGGTTCTCCTCAGCAAGTAGAGTTCAATCATTCGACAGTTTACGATTTTATAACTCCATGGGCCTTTAGCTGAGGACCATTCTAGGCTGAATTTTCAAGTGGGCCACTAGCCTTTTTAGATTATCCTAAATTGTACAAAACGCAAACTGAATGTGGAAAATCATATGGGGATGTGCAAAATCTTAGCTCAGTAGAGGGAGATAATCCCTATGACTCACTTACTGGAGCTGCCATTGTATTTTGAAAAATATGATAATTTTTACAAAAACACTGCCTTCACAGAAAAGTGTGGTGGCTGTAAAGTGAAATTGTACAAAAGTGGTCACTATAGAGAGATGGTCTCTTAGCCAAGGTGATCACTTTAGTAGGTTCCACTGTATATGGAATCTTGAGACATACTTTTTGGCAGAACTTTATTCATGCTCAAAAAAAAAAAATGCTTTATGGTCAAATTTCGACCACTGGCAGACAACTAGTATATATAAATGAATGTTTGTGTATTTGTATGATATTGAAAATCTTCAATAATTTAATAATTTCAATGTTAAATTAGTTTTACATGTTAATATTATTGTGTTATGATGGAACTAAATTCTTTCAGTGGTCTTGCTATTAAAGAAGCAGCTTTAAATCTGTTAACAACAATGAGAAGTTCTTTGAAAGAGGAGCAGTTTTCAAAATATTCTCAATGGCATCAAGAATATAGTCAGTTTCGTAAAGCTGCTAGTCTGTTTGTTGTTGGTGCAGAACATTATTTTAAAGCAAAGTAAGATTTCATAATGTTTTTGTTCAGTTTTTAATAATTAAATCATTCAAAATATGGCAGAACACTTTTTAGTTTTTTTTTTTTTTCTTTCTTCTGCAAAAGCTGTAATTTATTTATCTTTGACGCATGTTTCATTAAATAAAAATAATGCAGATAACAGTTTGAAGCACTTAACATTATTAGTGTATTTTATTACATGAAAATTATGTAAATATACTTAAAGGAAGACAACAAAATCATTTGTGGTAGATAGGTTTTAAGTGTGAACTTAAACTAAATTTCACAATTCTAAAGTATTCATATATTTATTTTAGTTATCATGTGGCTCTAAATGCTTTTATGAATTGTTATGAAATTAATCGAAACTTGTGCAAACTACCAGGTAATAGAAGAGGACTTGATTCTCATTTAGTTCAAGAATATCGGAGCGAGTGTGCCTGGGTAATATATCTCAATTTTCATATCAGTTAGTGTATTCAGGTTGTTTGTAAAAAGTTATTTATAAAATTTAAAAGCTAAAAAAAAAATTACTCATAGTTTATTGCTAAAAAATGAATTTTCTTATTTCAAGTTTAATCTTGTTCTCTGACAAGTGAAATTCCGTGAAAAACTTAGTTCTAAAATTAAATCCTCTCTCCCCCTTAAAATAAATTTGAATAAATTGAATAAAAATTTCTTAAATTTAGCTTTAGCAAAAAAATTATTTTTTATAAAGAAATTATTTTAAAGTAAGGATAGCTTATACTCTTACGTTAAATTTATTTGTTATATTGCAGTTGCTTACATTTTGATGTTTTGTGAATTCTTGACCACGATATGAACTTTGAAGCCCTGCTTTGTTCATGAACTTTTGCACTTCTGAAGCTATAAAGGCTTTTATAATTTGTTAGTTTACATTGTATACTATTTAAGCATATTATTTTATGTAATTTATTTTTCAGCTATCCTAAAAGAAATTAGTTATTTGAGGATACTAATTTTGCATTATGATTATTTTAAAGTCCACTAATGTCTACTCATCTCTCATATATTATTTTTTTATTTTCATATTGTACAAATTGTAAAAATAACTTTCATCAACATCGTGTGAGTTAAACTTTCTACTTTTCACCAGCTTTCAAAATTTAATATGAGGACAGTTATGTTTTGTTAATGTTGAATGCTTTGTTTTAGTATTGCAAAGAATGTTTATCTCACAGGATGTCTCACAACTGACTATTTTGATAGCCTTATTCATTGTATAGCCCTTTTTTCTTCTTTTCTTGCTAGCAATGGGGGGTGGGGGCATTGTATATTATAACAAATATTTTGTAAAATAAAATGAATATTCAAAATTTCAAATATTTGATATATTATTGACATGTGTGTTTGTTCAGAGTGTGCTTGCCCACAAATTATTTTAAACATATGGTTACCATGTTGGAAAGAACTAAAGCCAAGAGGAAAAATTGCATACAAAAATCCAGGGAGAAAGAATGGCTCACCCTTGCCTTATGCTGCTGTTGCCCTATGCTTCAGCAGCTATCTCATCACTTTTTTTTTAAATACTGGATAAACGCCACCTCATGCTATTATTATGATAAAGGTCAACTAATTGGCATGTTAAGGAAATGTTAAAATGGATTTAAAACAAATCCCAATGCAATAGATATCAAAAGTTATTAAAAAAACCATCAAGAGTAATCACACAAGCTTAAAACAAACAATTATTCTCTGAGTGCAGGCATTATTCATTACCAAGATAACAGCTGGTCAGCAGAAGCAGACTCTGTTTGCTTTAAAAGAACAGTAACCTCTTTCTTTTCACTTCTTTTATCAATAGTAGCCTGTCTCTTTCCATTCCTTTACCATGCACAACCCAAACAGAAGTTTATTTATTTAATAATATTCCTCTTTGTAAATTTAAAACATTGATTTGTTTTATATTAAATCAGACACTGTTATTATTCAAAAGTAGAAATTGTAAGCTTACTAAATCATAGGGATAGCATCACGAAGGTTTTTTTTTTTTTGTGTGTGTGTGTGTGTGGGCTCTCCCCATGGGGGAAAGGGAGGGGGCAAGCACATAGCATATTCAAGAGTAAAAATAGCTATATTACTTTAAGTATTGGCAAAAAAAGGGGTTTTTTAAAATGAATGGTTTTCTAAACAAAGTTTGAGGGGGGGGGACGCACATGCCCCCTGTTCCTGGAGGATATGCCTTTGTCCTAAATTAGAGTAAATACAGTGGTGCCGCTTATTTTGCTCAGTGGTTTATCTGGTGAGCGGCTTATTCCAGTGAAAATTGGCATGAACAGAGCAAAATGGCCAAATAGCACTGGTTTTACGCTGGTTAACTCTGTAGTGAGTACCGTTTTATCCGGTCAGTAAATCTTTGGAGATCAGGTAAAGTTTCGATGCTGTTAGCTTTTAGGGCAAAGTAAAAGCCAGTCAAAAGTCACTCATATTTGTGGCGAGATGTTATGGTAATTCAATCAAAAAAAATTTTTAATACACTTAACAGACAGGGTGTCCACATATCAGGGAAATCATGGAAAAATCAGGGTACTTTATCGATCTGGAAAAATCATAGAAATATCAGGGAATTTTGTAAAAATATTTAAAAATCAGGGAACTTTTGTTTTTGTCTAGTGAACTAGATCGTTTTTAGTTGTCAATCAGAGTCTGACTAGCGGCTCCGTTCCGGATCACATGATACTCAACTGATGCAGACATTTTAGGAATCCGAAACCAGAATACAGATCATACGAAAACATAAAAATATGAATCCGAGACTCAAGTGATGTAGGCACTATCACTATACGAATCCGAAAAAGCGCATGCATCGGACTCGTTCTAAGATACGGATCATACTAGAAACTGGATCTGCGAATCATATCGGCATGTGAATCAATTTCGCATGGGAATTGCTTCCTCAATAAAGTCATAGGTTTGGGTTATTATGTAATTGTTCCGATTTCACTCTTATTTAAATTTATCTTTATTTTGAAGGTCATTACATTTGAAATAGGGTGTGATAGAATAATATGTTTCCTGTTTATTTTAATGTTTTTCAAAAAATTAAAATACCTGCACTTCGAATTGTCCGTATTGCTAGAAGCAAATTACAGTTTTTAAATTTTCAATCTTTCTGTTGTTAGTAATTTTTATATTATTTAGGATCTTTTATGAAATTGACTAATTAACTGTAAATTTTATTTTGAGAAAAGTTTAAAAAGATTTTACAACTTTCAAAATTATTTCAAGTCGAGAATGTTGATGTGATATTAACAGAGAACTTGGCTTTCACAAAATAAATTTTTGACTGAGACTTACCTGTACTTTTGTGTTTCATAACAAAGAGGGTTGAAAATTATATTATTAATATTAAATATGATAATTCAAAAATTTAATTTTGCTTTCGTTTGTGACTGTAACCAAATTTTATTCCTTTTAATAACTATATTTTCAGAGTTCAGTTTTAAAATTTGTTTAAGAGGAAAATGGTACTTTATTTTTTATAGAACTTTTATTTCATGTACGTTGTACAATTTTCCACCAAAACTTTTTGAAAAAAACAAGGTGCACATGATAAATTTGTCAGATTTCACACAAACTAGTCTTTATATTCAGATGATTAGATGTCTTTTTTTTTTATAGATAGTGCTCATTTTGAAGACATTTACATATTTTTTTTTAAATTTGAAACGATACATTGATTGAAATAAAATAAGTTATTAGGATGCCAGTTTATTTTGATCAGTCATCCTTATGCTTAAAATTGAACACTATCTTTATAAACCGAGGAAACTTTCAGCTATATGTTGTCTTTTAGTGTTCAACTAAATTTTATGTTTGGATTTGTGAAATTGAACTATAATTTTATTAATATTAAGTATTTTTGTTGTTTTCTCTTATTTATTTCCTTATATGAAACATTCACCTGTTGGTGCATGATACACAATGTTGATTTACATGAAAGATTATGGTATGTTTATAATTAGTTCTAGAAATTTGATAAAGATAGTCAGGGAAATCAGGGAACTTTTTTTCTCAGTTTCTGTAGCCACCCTGACAGAGTTTTAATAATGATCAATTCTACACCCGGGACCAATGAGACACCTGATGATGATGATGACAACAATGTGCACCCAAACCGGTTATGTGTCACAAAAGTAGATTTGCTGAATGCTATAGACTCTTTTCGCAGAGAAAAACAACATATTTAAGGAAAACAACGTAAATGATCACATAACTTTTTTTCAACATTAAGTCAGATTTAGTTTGCTATGCCCTTAAAACAGCTTAATTTTGGATTTCCCCCAAAAGTTATAATTGTTTTTTTTTTTTAAATAAATGTACATATGTATTGAATCACTTGTTCACTTCTTTATTCTTCAATAAATATGTGCACACGTTAAACTATCGACTAATAAAGTTCATATTTTGATTAATTTACTGATTTTTTTCTTAAATTTTCTCACTTTTACTTTGGTTCCGCCATTTATTTTGGATTTCGGTTATTCCGGTCAATTTCAATCCAGCCTGATGTGACTGGAATAAGCGGCAACCACTGTACTTTCAAATAGTGTAGGGGAGAGATAATTTTCTCAATTTAACACTGCTTTAAAATTGAATTTTGAAACTAAAAATAACAAATAATTTCGTGGATTTAAGCCATCATTAGTTAAAATCACTGAACTAAAACATTTTTGAATTTTTGGAAATTGATGATGAGTCACCAAGTCTTGTTTCCTCTTGTTTTGAAACAGAGAAAATTATTTCAGCCTTTCAAATTATTGAAAGACTGAAATAATTTTCTCTGTTTCAAAACAAGAGGAAAACAATTCTGATGCTGAAGAGAAAGCTGAAAAACTTTCAGTACCTGAAGAAATTTCCTTAAGAGATAAATATCTTAAATTCCTAAAAAGATAAGGCTGTGTAACTGAAGTAGAACTACTAACTGTTCACAGGCTGCAAGAAAAGTTATTTGCTGAGAGATTACAAATTCTAAAACAAAATTAATATATTGTTTAACAAACAAGCCTTAATTCTCTCTAGTAATTTCAATTTTTGTAAATAATAAATATTTAATTGCATATTTTTGTGCTTTAAAGTAGTATTTGTATTTAAAAATTAATTTAAAGCATTGTATTTATCTGTTTTAGATATGAGGGTGTCAAAACCACAGTGAACCAAGTCCATCTAAACTAATTGGAAGAAATGAAGGTTTGGTAGTACAAAGTTATTATACTGCCAAGTAATAAACAGCACCATCTTTGGGAGAGAAAACATATTAATCACTTGATTCACTATGGCAGTAAATAGAACATGCTTTTAGGTTACTCCAATATGAACTATCCCCATTTTTACAAAATATGGATTTGGTCCACTATGGCTGTGAACCCCTTATATATATATTTCACCATGTTAACTGGGGAAATTTAATGATCTATGTGAAATGGTCTTTATAATGCAAAACTTTGCATTTTGAGGTTTGCGTTATAAGGATCTTCAACTGTATTTACACCTTTCATAAATTGCAGATGGTAAAAACTGCATGAATTTCCACGGGAATAAATTTTAAATAATATTTATTATCTATTTAAAATTTTCTCACAGAAATTGAATGAAGCTTGTGCAAATAGATTTCAAAATCTTGATGAGAAAAATGCTTTTGAGGCCTTAAGCACTGCTACTGATTATGTGCTACCAAGTATGGAGTTCCTTACAGCACCTACTGCTACAGCAAGAGATATTGAAATTGCAGAGTTGATAAGAAGTAAATGGTGCGCATTATTGGGTATAGACATAGCAAGTAAGCCAAGTATGAAATTGTTTCTGCTACTTTTAATCCTTGTTTTATGATCTGATTATTTTTAACATCGATGTGTTGGTTTATCTATATGTAGGAAGGATATCAAGGTAACTAATACTTTTAAAGTTGCTGCTGATTTTCTGCTTCATTTTGCTTGCATGCTAAAAATGAAAATTTTGTCAGAGACAATGGAATGGATTTCTGCTTACATACCCAAATTATGAATAAAATAAAATAAATAAGTAAAATGAAATGAAATTCTGAAAAACGTTTGAACAATTTCCGATATAGTGAATGTGCACATATTTAGCACAAGTGTGCACATATTTATTGAAGAATAAAGAAGTAGCCTTTTATAAAACACTCGCAAGTTAAGTAGCCTTTATAAAAGCTAAGTAAGTAGCCTTTATAAAAGCAAGTTAAGTAGCCTTTTATAAAACACTCGCAAAAAGTTTGAGTGTTTGACAAAACTACAAATGGCATCACCATATGTATACATAGTCATTGTGCCCACTCAGCATTTGTTTTAAAATTCAAGAGGAAGTTCCTTTTTCTGCTCTTACTGTTCTGCATTTTTACAATATTATGGTATGCTAATTGATATTATGTATGACTCTCTGACAGCAACCATCAACAAGTTTGAAACCACCCCATTATACCAACATGAGTAGAGAAAGTTTAAATGGCTCCTGAGTTCATGTCTTGTGTTCCCCTACATTAATTAGGATTTGATACTATTATTAGATCCTAAACATCAAACCAGTGATTTTCTCATTCATGCACTAACAAATATATATAAACAGTAAAACCTTGATAGAATAATACTTAAGGGACCCAATAAAATTATTGTTCTAGAGGGATGTATCGCTGTATTTAGGAGAGATTATATTGCATGGAAATTCCGTGGAACTGCAAATCATTATAGAGGGATTTATTGTGGTATCAAATATCTTTATAGCGAGGTTTTACTGTATATTGCATGTTTTTCTGAGTATTATGATGCTAAAGTTGCCATGTACAGAGATGCATGTTAAGAAAGCTTTAAAAATTAGCAATAACAGATAAATAATAAATAAGATCTGATTGTTATTGTATTATGCTTATTGAAGACTAAATTTGGCTTGCAATTTTCTTCTGTTTTTTTCTGAAAATATTTGTTTATTTTTTCAATTTTTAAAGTTAATGCAGTAAATAAAAATGACCTTGTGCTTCAATAAATATACCACCATAATCTATGTAACTTATAAAATTTTTTTTTAATAATAATTATTCTACAATAAAAGGGTGCTTCTTTTTGTTTTGTTAACAGCAAAAATTTTTTGCCATGTTGTCTAAACTTATCTATAGCTTCATAGTACGTAGCAGTATTAGAAAAATCTGAAAAATATTACATGCCTGACTGTGTACATTGAAAATGAAGTATTATTCATTTGATTCGTACTTAATGATTTATAGTTTTGTCATATTTGCTGAGTTTTAACAACATCATGTATTACATTTGTTCCTATTAATACTAGAAGTGCTGTTGGGGTCTTTTGACCCTTTTCCCAATATTCATGCTTTATTTTAATTTACAGTTTAACACCACCGCTCATTTTTCTACTTTTTCTAAAATTCCTCCAAGCGTGTTGTGACAAATTTTTACATTTCTATTTTAATTAGTAAAATAAATATTTATAGAAATAACTAAAACAGCCAACAGGGGTCATTTTAACCCTCCCCTCCGGCTGTTCTAGTATTAACCACCTTTTACAGCTTAAATTTAATAAAATATTTCCGATCTTCTGAATTAAGATGTTGCTTCAAAACATGATACTTGATTTTTGTTAGGGGATGTAAACAAATAATTTTTGTGGTTGCTTAAATGTAAATGTAAAATAGTTTTAAGTTTATTTATGTATATACATATATATATATATATATATATATATATATATTACAAAATGAGATTAATTAGTAGTAGTGTCACAAAATGGTTGGTATTTTAAATTGTATTAATTGCATAGAAATTAATTAGTATTCAACATTAGAACCTCTAAATTCAATCTGTTGTGAAATTTTTTATTCTGTGGCCATCAGAAAAAAAGTATTTTTAATTTATAGTATTGACAATTTTGGTAGATGAAATATATTAATAGTATAAAAAAAGGCACCTGCAATTGCTATTTAAATAAAATTATTATTGAATGTAAAAGAATAAATTGCATAAAAATAAGTTTAAATATGATGGTTTTGTATTTTATCCTCTATTTCTAATTATTGTAATTTATTTTATAATAGATAAAAAGATAGAAAGGCTACAAGACTTCCTGAGCAAGCTGTTAGACCCTGGTAACGACATGCCTATGAATCATAGTTTTCCTCAAGTTATGTTGAGAATTCCAAATTTGGAAGAGAAATACAAACAGATTCTAAAGCTGATAGAACAACAAAATCCGGGAAATCAAGCTTTATGCTTAGCGTACACAAAGTGAACTCACTATTGGGAATTGAAAATATGAATGAAATATTATTCACAAAAACAGAAAATTGCATGGTGGGTAGTATCCCACAACGAAAAGTTTTGAGATGAAGAAGTGACAATAAAGTTGGTCCTTTGCGATCCTGCTTGTAAGAATGTGAACATTACAGAGCCATCCATGTTGTTAGTGCTGAAGACAAAAAAAAAATCTCATTGTGATAATGCTGCTGGAAAAATAAAAAATGTTATCTGTTATGTGTGAATGTTTGTTATGGCAGAGCTGTGTGAAGAACTGAAGAAGGCTATTTTAATCATCCTTAGTCAAACATGTTTAAGTTTCATTTTTTGAAACAAAGTACTTGAAAGTTACTTTATGAATAAGAAAGGAAAGAAACAACCTCAAAAACTTATTTTTCATTAAATGTGATAATCAAAATTCTTTGGTAAATGAAATATTGTGAAAATACTAAAAGGTTTTGATGTATTCCAAAACATCTAAAATATTTTTTAAAATATTACTTGCCTTGTAAATAACTTTGAAGGATATGACTGCTTAATCCAGTTTTAGTTGTGTTACTTTTTTCTGGGATATTTTTCATTAATATATATATATATTTGTATGTATTCCAAAGATTTTTTTAATTTCTTTTCACCCGGTTAAAACTTTTGTGATGAAAGATTAATTTAGAAATTTTGTATATTGTATAAATGAACATATGTATGTATTCAAAAATGCTATCTTTGTTTGGCCAGTTGAACATTGAAATTTTTCCCAAAAAATTTTTGTTTTAATTTTTGTCATGATGATTTTTTTTGTGTGTGTGTTTGCGTGTGAGCGAGAGTGAGTGAATTGCTTTTCTTGTTATTGGAAAGTTCATAGTTGCCATTAATGTCAAATAAAATATATAATTTAGATTATAATGTATTTGAATGATTTAATTGACAGATAAATATTATAGCATTTTTTTGTCTTTTTAAACCTTAGATAACTAAACTTACATCAGTGTTACTCTGTAAATGATCATTTGACTACAAATTAAAAACAAGTATAATTTTATATTTATTTATTTCAAACAAACTATTGTAACTTAAAAAAAGTATTATAATTTTCAATTAAAAAATAGAAAAGTGGTAAAAATTTTAGTATGCATTCTTATTCTTGGCAGATGTTAAAAATGTGCTCTCCACAAATTCACACTTCTTCAGCTGTTCCATAATCCAATTAACTAAGAAACTGCAACATTTTCTCTTGATCTTTTCTCGAATCCATCCGTCATAAAAAAAATATTTTAGGTAATAATAAAATGCAAGAAAAGCACAAAAATTCTCACTGGCCAATTATAGTATTGATCCAAACTTCTGTGTTTTATCACTAAACATTGGACTGTTAGAGGACGATTACAGCAAATCTTAAAAAATAACAAGTATACAACAGTGTTTACCATCTTTGTATGCAACTCATTTTACTTACTTTTTATGAAAGTATTGTGAGTGCAATGGGAACATTTCAAATTCTCAAAACTGGCAGGGGTCTATTAGACAAATGTTTAGTTGTCTAAGGTTGAAATGAATTCAAGGAAACCACTACCTCATGTTTTGTTGCCTATGTTTTTTTTAATTTTATATTTCCAAAATTGCCTGTTGCAATTGACCAAAAAAAGGGAAAAAAAGAGTTGAGGATAAAAAGTCTCAATATGCAAATTTTATTCCCAAAAATTGCAGTTTACCACGCATTAAAAAACTTCACCACCATATGCTTAAGATAGAGGTTCATTTGTTAAGTGCATGTTTGTTCTTTAAAGTTTTCTTTTCTTTTTCCAATTTTGCATATTGTATAATTTTCTGTGTAAGTCTATTAATACATCTGTTTTCAATAAAATTTTCTAAAATAATTACCTATGCTGACTCATCCTCCCCCCCCCCCCCCCCCACAAAAAAAAAAAAAAAAAAAAAAAAAAAAAAAAAAAAAATTAGTTTTTTTTTTTTTTTTTTTTTTTTGACCACCCCGGTTTATGAATCCCCTTAAGTTCAATTTGAAATTCTTTGCCTATCATTTCCAGTTTTATAGCATAGCATTTAATTGATAAGCAATTGTGAACTTTCAGCTTTTTTAAAAATACATTTATGTGAAATTGTTGTACCTGACTATTGATTGCATATGGCTAACTCTTGAACCTAAAATTTTGTCAAGATTTAATTGAGCGACAGAGATATTTTTTCAAATTACACATTACAAATATTTTCTCTGTAGCTGTATAGTTTTACATGCTGCATTTGGATCCAGTTAATTTTTTATGAATATTTTTGAGCTAGTCATCGAGAGTGCAAAATCTGTGGGTTTACAACTATTTATGTTAGCCAAAGATTTAGTTGTTGCTTTCAGGACATTACAAATTTAAAGCAAATATGCTGCTCGTAGAACTGTTTTTAAATCACTTTAGTAGAATTAATTCATGTAAAAAATACATCAAGAAACACTTTTGTTATTGCTTCTTGTGTATATTATTCATGTGTATGAATAAACAGTAATATTTTGTAGAAATGACAGAGTATATAAAAAGCTTAAACATAATGTAAATATATGAAAAATAAATTATTCTTTTTAATTTTTAGTTGCAGTGTGTTATTTTTATATTTGAGTATGAATTTAATCAGTAATCTCTACCTTTGTGAAATGACTCATTTACTAAAAAAATGTGTTTAGTGGTTTTATTTTGGCTGTAGAGAGGGGTTTTTTTTTCAACTCAGAAACCCCAAGTAATATTACATATTTTGATCTCTTGAGTAACAAGTGTTTGTCTGAAGTTGTTGGGAGTGTGCATAGCATTCAATAATGAGAAGTTTTTTCAAGTATTTTTTTTTGGGGGGGGATGTTTATAATGTGTATAGTTTTCTAACAAAAGTTGTGGAGCACTTTCCAGTTGTGAAAGAATGCTCCTACATTATATTTGGAGATTGTTAGCTGTGATGCTTCCATGGACGTAAAATGTCTCTAAAATTTTTTTACTTTGAAAATTCAATGCGAAAATGATGAATTGAATTGCAAAAGAGACACTAAAAGATTTATGAGATGTGTGGTGTGGGAAAAAATGGGGAGGAGGGGGAACAGTTGATGTATGAGTCACTTGCATCCCTTTGAAGCGAGAAGTGGTATGAAAGAAAATGAGGGGAAAAAAGTCTGGGTAATTTCTTGCATTTCATTGGCTATAATCCATACTGAAATTTTTGTTGTAGCTACCTGGAATTCATTGAAGAGGAAGGAAGAAGCTGTTACTTTACTTGAGAAAGCAATTTAAGCTCAAATCTCATAAGTCAGGTGCAATTAAATGTCGTTCACTGACCTTTACTGGAAAGAAAGTTACGAAAAAAATCAAAGCTGTTGACTTTGGATAGTTTCATCAGGAGGAAATGAAATGTGTATTTGCACATAAATTCAAAAGAGGAAATTTAACTTCTATGTTTATTGTTTAAGTGATTATCTCTTCTATTTTAAGTGCATGCCTTCATAAAAAAAGTAAAATTTTATCACATCACTACCACATTGATATTATTAGGTGTGTTTAACCATCAAAGATGCTCAGATTAATTAAAGATTTGTAAAATAGCACACATAAATAAACAATATACCACAGAACGATCATTCCGGGTGGTACAAAAGGTCCACCCCTCCTTAACACAAAAAATTCCACCTTCACACTGGCAAGAAAGTTAGTTCAAGGATGCTCTTTGAACGAGAGCGTTCAATTTTAAACTGCAGCTCACTTCGTTAAATTTTCATTTAAGGCTTTCAGAGGTGTTTGCGAAGGGATCATTTCTTTCCCCAATTCAGTTTGTTATTCAAAGGGGAAAGAACATCCGAATATTAGCAGAATTTACTATTATGCATGAGCACCGCGTGCACCCAATAGACGGATTAATATATATATATATATATCAAAACTTAAAATCATTCTATTCAGAGCTATGCCCTGAAAAAAAAAATTAAATTTGAAGAGTGTTCAAACAGTGAAAAAGTCATAATTTTTTACAAAAAAACATTATTATTTTATCAAATTGGGATGGGTGGGGGCAGACCCCTGACCACCCCTTAGTATGGCCTTCATTCTATCACTAAATAAAATTGATTAAAAGAAAACTGTTACTAGACCATATAAAAGAAAAAACTTTGTAAGGAAACTCATTATAATAGTAAAACTTTTGGGTTTTGTTACTTTGTTGTGCGATTCACAAAATTGTTAAAATTTGTATACTCTTTTTGGCAGCCTTGGATGAAAAATTTCTTCAAAATGTAAGAACATTTCATATGGACTTTAATGTATGTTTACTGTTATTAATATAATAGAATATGTCAAATATCAAACTGAACAATCAATACCACATGGCTCATAAAGTTAAAATTTGTTTGAAAATGCTAGAAATTAAAATTATATATTCAAAATAAACATTCGGAGAGATGAATGACCTAAGAATGATGGTGAACTTGCAACACAACTTCAACTACATTTGAAAGATTTGATAGTGTGTGAGGTGACAAAAAAAACAACACAGAATATTGTTTTTTTTTTATTTATTCTGCTTCTTGGACAGTATAATTTGTTAGTATTTTTTCTTGCTTGGTACAGTCTTCAACAAATTTCTGCAACCAACTTGATGAAATACATCATACAATAAAAAGTGCTTTGCAAGAATATGAGATAATATCTCAGTAGTTGAATTATTTACAAATGCATTTGCACAGAGAGACATACATTGTGTAGTCAACAACCTACATGATCTTAGTATAAAAATATCAGTTGTCACATATACATTTTTATACATATGAAGTGTTTTTGTATATATATAATATGACTTGGTTCTTTTAAGTTATTTAAAATAAGTATACTTTAAGAATAATTTTAATGCACAGCTTTAAAACTGATCTTAGAGATAGATTTTATGACATCATTGAAGTTATTTGAAAACGATTTTACTTGACTTTTGTTGATGGATTTGAAATTGTACTGTTTTAATTGGCAAGGCAACAAAATAATATTGTACATAAATAGCAGTTAAATCATAGTAATAAAAAAAGATCTGTTAATGAAGTTTTTAAGTAACTAAAAATAATGTATTATTTGTTGTCAAGATAAATAATTTGGTTAAATTCTAACGCAGCCTAATTGATTTTACATAACTGTAATGTAAGCAAAAGCAAGTTTAAAGTAAATTACTCATTTAAAATATAACTTCAATATTTAAACAAGGAACACATCAAATTAAAAGCAAACTCTAAGCCTTGTTTCAATACAAAGGCAGCTTGGTGGGAATACATATGCTATTAAAAGATAGCACATGTATTAAATGAATATCCATACATTTCCTTTAGGATAGGTGGGAAAGGTTAGAGGGAAAAGTTTATATAAATACCCTTAATAAATATAACACCAAAAAATTAAAAGTTGTAACTCAGCTACTGTTTAAAAAAGATACATAAGATGTTCTCATTTGTTAATAGAAGTACAAACCACCAAACTATGCAAAATAGATTCATTTATGCTCATCTAAATTAAATTACCATGTGCTGTTTGAAGTGTCAAAGCTGTTTTAATTTATATAATTTTGGGGCTAAGTTTGTTTATCTTTTTTCCTTATCATTTCTATCTTCACCCCCACCCTTTTTTTTACATAAAAAAATAAATTAATAAAAAAGTAGAACCATTTTGCTTAGCATTTTCTTAACTTTATTATTTCCCAAATGTTTTCATTTTATTTTTATAACTTTGTTTAGTCTGTACTTACTTACATGGTTTGTACTTTCTCTTGATTGATAGAACCCCTATGTTATATGGTTTAATTTATAACAGCACTTTATGAACATGATTATTATTTTTTTAACCCAAAACTAATGTGGAAAACATGTTAAATAGATTTTTGAAAATCAAATTTAACATTACTAAACCAAAAGCACATTGTTTTGTTTAAGAAATTATAAGATTATTCTGTTTTTATCAGTAAAAATAGAAGTAGGATATCGTATCTGACTTTTTTTATAAAATGAAGATACATTTTCTAGGAAAATTTTTGGTCTTGCATTAATAATTTGCAACTTACAAAAAAAGGGGGGGGGAGGAGAGAAATTACATTTTTTTTTTTTTGTTTTTGTGTGTGTGAATTCAAAACATACAAATTTCAGTAAGAAAATTGGTGCCCAAATTTTTCCCTGAAATAGTTACACAAGAACTACAGAGTTTTTTCTGGATAAATATGTACGAAAAGCAGAACATTTTGGGAGTCATTATTTAAAATTTTGATTAGACCTGCTTTAAACACAGCACTTATACTGAAAAACTATTACATGACGACCACCCCTCACCTACAGGAACAAGCTTACCTAGAGATAAAACCAGAGCATCCACACAGCTATAACTTAGTATACCAAGTGCTTCAAACTGCTTGATCAGTGCAACACTTTTTCTGAATATTGTCTTAAGCACTATACTTCCACTTAAAAAAAGTTTTCTAATGACATGCAGTTACTTTTTATGCCATAATTTTCATGAGTCCATATACTCCCCCTCCAAAAAAAGCCCCTTTTATTGCAACGCTGTAAACAAGAATGTCCAGTGAGGAAAATGAAGTCACAATTTTAAAAAGTCTTTTACAAAATACTGTGTAAATGAAATACTCAATGAGTTAATTCCTCTTTTAAATTTTTAGAAATTTCTGCCAATGACTAAGAGGAAATTCTTAAACTGTAATAAAAATAAATCAAGTAGCAAATAAAAGAAATATTTTTACAAATCAGTACTGTACAAAAAAAAAAAAAGTGAAGGCAGATCAGTATTATGCTATTATAATTCGAATGTCAATATTGTATGTTAGGATTTTTAAAAAATGTTTCAGGAGTTGAATAGAAATTTTACTTTGTTACAGTTTTTCATAATTTCAAAGACAAGAAGGTTAGTCAGTTTCACTAGCATTACCTTTCTGTGATTAAATAATCGGAACAATTACCTGAATATCATGAAGAACGAATCTGAATATCATGAATTTGTAGAATTTTATACAAGACACATGATTTGTTCACAGTTTTCAAAAGATATGTGCTAATTAAAAAATATACATATAATCAAACAGAACGAAAAAGATACAAAAAAGAAAAAATTATATTCAATTTTTGAACAAACTCTCAATTAGAAATTTTATGTACCAAAACAGTAATTTGCAAAGAGAGTTCAGTTTTTAATATCTCACTAATATTATGTTTAAAAGCTAAAAAAATTTCACAAATGGCTTTTCAAAGGTCAGACTTCATTTTTCTTATTAGACATTTTTGTATACAGGTTCACTGTAAACAGTTGTATTTTCTATTTTGATTAAAAAAAAATAAGCACATATTCCACCTGGCCGAGGCATATGCATCCGCACCACAGAGCCCATGGTCGCGAAGGCGTAGTTGGGCAGTGCAGGCCTTGGCCGCGCAGAGGAGCTGTTGAGCCAATGTTTGACTTTGACAGCACATATTAAAGCTTGATATATCAAAAATAACTGTGCATCATTAGAAAAATTTTCTAATTTCAGGTATACAATTAAAGTTAAAAAGCATTGCAATGATCAAACAGTTAAACACCCATTATAATGTGCCCCTGCACAGTCTATGCTCTGAGCATTTAGCAACATAATGGGAAAAGCACCTAATTTATCAGATTTTAATGAAGATTAAATCATTATAGCTTGGCATCTGTGATCATCAAATTCAGAACATGTGCTTTTGGTGAGCCACCATGAGTGCTTATCCAAAGTAGTGTATGGATAGGGAAATGACATGTTGCCAACCACATCATGCTGATTGTATAGGGGAGTGGAGACATGCAATCACCATAACTGAAGGGCTAAAATAGCCAAAATCATCATCAGCTAATAGACCCAGATGGTCTGTGTCAACATATAGTGAAATTTACGCTATTGCATGTGGGCCTACTCAAACTGCATGCTTGTACCAACGGCACATCATCCCAAAGAGCACTTGCAATCACAGACTTATAATCGGTCATGGAACATCCACACTGAACCATAGAAGAATGGAAGAAAGTTGCTTGGTCTGACGAATCATGTTTCCTTGTCTATCTCATTGATAAACACATAGATGTCCAACAGAAATCATGCCACTTATGTATACTGCTGGCTGGACAAAAAGCATGTGGCAGCAGTATTATGGTGATGTTTTCACTGGGTACATAGGACCCATCATTCTCATAGAATAATCAATCATGTGCATGCAGACAAGGTGCATTAGGCAGGTAATTGTGTCTACCAACAGGAAATGCATCATGCCATTAGGTCAGTGTGTGATTGAGGGAACATTTTAGTGAATTTCAAATCTTATCTTTGTTCTCCGAATTCACCTGGTATAAATCTAATCAAGCATTTGTGGTGTTCCACTTAGAAAACCAAATTTGTACCACCACATTGCCATTTTGCAATGTGCAGAAACTGAGGGACCAGTTGATAAATGCAAGGTACCAGATACATCAGAATAAAGACCCACACAGCACAAAAATGTTCTCTGGATATCTATTAATGTTCAGAACATTGTTGAGCTGTGTATACCAGTAAAATTTGAGGGCAAAAGGTGGTCATACTTCATTTTAAAAAGGTGGTTATAAGGTAATGGCTCTTCATTGCAAAATTTTATCATGACGTTCAAATATCGTTCCTGAACATGAAATCAAATTGTAAATTAGACAGTCAGTTTTTAATGAGATTGAATAAAATTTAAACTACCGATAGTATAAGAGTGAAGTAAAATTTAAAATAGCCGCAAATGTTTAGGAAAGTATATACAATTCTATCACAATGGCAGATATATATATATATATATATATATATATATATATATATTTTTTCACTTGCTTGATGGATTATCTTGGGATTCCATACTACATAAGTTAGCTATTCTATATTACACACATATTCTACTTATTTTTTTTCACTTTAGTATACATAACTTAGAAAAAGGAAAACTTATGCTGAAGCTTTTTTATGTAAAATGAAACTGTATTATTTCTAATTACATTGAGATTTTAGATATGAAATAAAAAAGATAGCTAATGTTTAATTGATACAAATAATGTGGGTAGTTACACCCACTAAAATTAAAGATCCTTGAACAATTTTCATGGGAGGAAAAAAAAACATTATCTCCCCCCCCCCACTCTCCTCTTAAAAAAATGAAAATGAACATGAAAAAAAAAAAAAAAAGACAATGTTTAAATTTAAATGCACAAAAAAAAAATCCAAATAAAATGATTTACAGTGTTTATTTTACATATTTACAGTTTACATGAATCTGGAAAGAAATTTCATGTTTTAATGCACAATTTCAATACACATAATGCATTGTATTTTTACAAGGATAAACAATGACTAAGTAACAGAAAACAAAGAAATACAACATTTTTTTTTTTTTTTTTTCCCATTTTCAAAACTAAGAAAGCAGAACAAAGTTATCACAAAATACCAATAGAAGGAACTGCACAAATTGAGATTGCCATCTGCTCAAATATGACTAAAAAAAATTGAGCATTGAAAAATACTAAGGGGGAAAAAAAGATTAATACCAAAAGTATAAATACTAAAAATCAACAGCTTTTTTCTCTACACATTTATACAATTGCAGCTGACTAAAAAGGCAGTATTCACAATTTCCATAAGAACATATTTTTACAGCTTTTCCATAAACACTTTAAAATTTAGTTACAAAGTTGCAGCTGCCAAACAAACACTCAACAAAACAGATTTATGAAATTTAAATTTAAAATTAACATTAAAAATTTAATTTTAAAAACTTAAATTGAACGTATTATTTAAAAACAATTAAAAATGTATACACTATTTATAATAATTTTCATAACCAAATTCCTTTTCTAAAGCATAAATGATACAGCTTTCTAATTAGAAAAGTTTTACAAAGAATTTCCAAGGGCCTGATTCATGTGTTACACTTTACGAGGGGAAAATAGATGAAGGAAAATCCAGAAACCCTGCCCTGATGTATGCTAAGGTTTTCGAGTCAATTCAGGTGTTGGAAGTGATGCAACGAAGATTTTTAATGGTTTTTGTAACACCAGAATTGAATTTTACAAACAAACCATTTCTCTCCTAACTTGGATATAAACAAATGTACACATGCACATACAATTTATTTTGGTCTTTTGGATTCAGATTACTCTCTTCATGATTATGCTACATTGTTTAATCAAGGTTTCCATAATGGGAAAAAAAATAGGTGAGAATTTCTCACTATAGATGTTTGTAAGGTATATACCCTTTTTTTAATGTGAGATTATCATGTTCTCGCACTCTAATGAAAACACTGTTAATGCTTTAATTCAGTGCATTTTCTAAGAAGTATTCGGGTTTAGAATAAACTGGAAACAAAGGTTTCTGTACTCAAGTTTCATAATCATTACAAATTTATGTAAAAGACGTAAATTGCATGTTAAGCATGAAAACAACACATTACTTAAATGTTGACCTTTACTACACATAAGAATCATTTGTTACTTTAAATTATTTTATCTATAATTCAGACTCATTGGAGGCGGGGCGGGGGAGAAATTTTTACATTCTTATGTACTTATGTGTTAGTTATCAAACTTTCCAGTACAAAAAATTCTCACTAATAAAAACTTTTCTAATTGGAAATGCACATATTTAAATGAAAAAAGTGCTAATTTAAAAAGTAAATGCTGTAATATAATTTCACACACTCCTCCTCACCAAAACTTCTACATATATTGTATGTATTCTATTCATCACATCATCTTAAAAAGAAAAACAAAAAATGTATGTACAAGTATTTTCATATTTACAAACTAGGCATCATTATTTTCAAACTTAAGTCAAAGCTAAGTCTCATATACAAATTGATGAATTTACCTCATTAATATTTTTATGATTCAAAATATATAAAATTTTACATTACAGTAATAAATTAACTAAAAGAACATAATATATTCTGTACATCGTTATTTTTCAGAATCAATTATTTGCATTTTTATTAGAATAAATATTCTTTGAAATTCATTAAGGCTTTTGTATTTTATTGTAATTATATATACAACATTCTTATCATCAATTTACAAGAATAATACAAAGTTTAAATTGCTTGGTTCTAGGCATGATTTAAAAAAACAAAAAAAAACAAGGAGAAAATTTGTGATGATGAAATTGTGTGAATTAACATTTTATGAAGTAAATTATTCAGAGATTATTTTCATGCTGTTAAAGAACTAGTTTTGAATTCTAATTGTTATTTTATTACAGGATGAAATTTGCTAAAAGGAGATTCCAGTAATTACAATCAAATATCAAAATAAAAAAGGTAAAATATTTTAACATTTTCATTTTTTTTTTTTAAGTGAACTTTTCAACAAGTGCATTTTAAGCTAAAATATATTCAATATTGATAATGGAAGTACAGCATTAAAATTAATTATGACTTGATTCAGGAGGAATTTGGCATACATAAAATTAGATAATTCCCCTGCCACACACACACACACACACACACACACACACACACACACACACTTATAAGCTGTCTCTAAGCATATGCTTACAGCTTTAAATAACAGAAATTAAAAATTTGATTGATTTTTGCTGTAATGATGGTATTAATAATGAGAATCAATAATTAATTTTATTTAGCAATGATTTTTAATTAATTTTTAAATAAGAAGCATTTTTTATGCATTAAAAATTAGCTAAAGATCAGCTAAAAAGACACAGATAAACAAGAACTATCTACACACAATATAGTATGTATAATTTGTATAATGCATGAAATTATTAAAACTTAGTAATTAAAAATATTTAACTTTGATGTATTTGATTAAATTTTAGTTTTGATGATGAAAAGAAAGAACAAAAATGCTCAATTTATATGAGAGATAGACTATGAGAACAATTTCAAATAATAATAAAAAGCATTATCTTAAAAAAAGAGAGAGAGAAATTTATGACTAAATTAAATTCTGCAATTAAAAAAATCATAAAATACAAAAACTGACTGTAACTGCATAGCAATTCCCAATAGACTAGCACTGTAACTGAATTCATATAATAGTTCCAAATATTAACATATTTAATCAATATTTAATAGGAAATCAATCATAAAACAGAAATAGAGCAATTACATGACAACTCAGCATATGAAATGCTGTTGAAACTAGACATCACTGCTTTATGGTTGACTGAAGTATTAAGCATGTCTATGTGCACCTGGATATGTATAACATTAATGAACTGCAAGTATTCAACTTATGGACACTCATTTTGAGAGCTTTACACTGGCAATGAACCTCAGTTTACAATACTAAATGATAAATAACATGTAAAGATAAAATTACATGTACCTAAAGCAGTTTAAAACATATTAATGCCAACTTATGCAGGCACATGAGATTAAAATAATCATGTTAACATGTAATGATTTTAAAATATACAAATGATATTAAAATTAAGATTAAGGCTCTATTTTTGTTATTTTCATTAACAAGTAAATTTACTTTTTACAGCCCATTTTACAATCATTGACATGAGCAAAGGGAAGGGAAAGATAATAGCTCTCCTTCTTTGAACCAACCGTTCCTTAGCCTATTCATAGTCCAACACTGCCTCAACATGGACATTTAAATTTAAAGTCTACTGTGAGGAAACAAAGCCGGCAATGCACAGATTGCAGTAATATATATTCAATGATGGGAGCAAACAGATTAAATTTGAGTTCAGGGTTCTTAAGGGTGCTTCAACACTTTGCTCCAATAAAGAAAAAGGGCAAATACTTCCCTTCTTCAGAAAAAATTCTGGGTATGTCTACAATACAATGAAAAGTTGTAATTACAAACTAGATGACAAAATAAAATATCTTCCTTCATTGTTATAATATAAAGCAGTTTTAAATGAGAATTATTATTATTGATAGTAACCCTTTCATCCCTAAGATATAAAATTCTTTAAGACTTTGGGATCCTAGAGACTTGGCCAAAATTTCACTAACTCCTCCTTTTTCGTGAATATGATACTTACAAAGAATTTCTGTTTCAACGAATTACCTTCTGAAGGGGAAAAGGGTAACTGGGAGTGATCACTGTGATTGCATCAACAGGAGCTGCCTTAGTTGGTGAAAAACCAATTATAGACTAAAAACCAATTTTAATAATTATTTATTATAAGAGGGAATGACATCCCCCCCCCCCTCTAGGTTTCTGTGGACGTTACAGGATTTAGCATTTTGGTCATATTGAGGTGATTTTTGATTGAAATAGTTAACCTTTTGAAGATGGCTGGTCATTTATTAAAACCAAGCAAGAGACCTAAAAGGACAGGCTTAGTTTACAAGTCTACCCAGTAATGCCTTCCTCTTTGTGCTACTGTTATTTGTTTTGAACATTTAGTAAGAGAAGGGAAGAAATGTCAAACTCAATAATTCTTTGCTTAATGGACTGAGTAATTTTGTCACCTGCTACTGAAGAAAAGATAGTTCCAGTAGCAGGGGAAACAAGAGTTAAATTAATCTTTACAGACAACAAATTTTTCTGTCCTGAAAAAGTGAATTAGCGTAATATAGCACATAATGATACTGTCTAGCAGGGGTTCCCAAATTTATCCAAGTCGCAGCACCCTTAAGGTAATTAGAATTTTCTCATGGCACCCTCATCATACAATATCTGTTGAATACTGTCATTTTATATGTATATATACATACATATATATACTTTGTATTGGTATGATTGTGAAGAACAAATAAGAGAAGCAAAGCAGTAAGAACATAAACAAAATTAATACTGTTCTAATTTAAAATTCAAGCAAGTAATTTAATGAAATCATGGGTAATTCGTGACATCTTTTGCCTCTCTGTATGGCACACACTTTGGGAACCCCTGTCTATAGCAAGAAATAATCTGCCTATTATTACACTTTCCTAGATTCCAATGAAATTCCTATTTACTCAATGTATTTTGAATCTGTCTACAATGGTATCCACTTTTTAAACGCAACTGTCAATAACAATAATTTTAACACTTAACAAAATTTTGTATTACATAAACATGCTTTTTTAAAAAACACAGCCCATAGTTCAGAATGTGCGATAATAAAAAAATTGTACTGTATAAAAAGTTAGAAAGCCTTTTTACTCATATTAATTAAATGCCTTGTTTCTTGAAGTATGTTTTTGATGTGCTAAAGCCTATCTGTGACATCATGGCATAAAACAGTGGCGTTTGAATACTTTTTATACATATTCTTATGTATCTTGCTAGTAAAAATTTTATATAAAATATTAACTTTATCGAATGATGAAAGAATGTTCAATTAAGTAAACACCTGCTCCAAAAGAAGTTAACTAATACATTACATATATACGTTAGGCTTCACTTTTACAAAAAAGAAAAGAAAAAAAAAATCATCAACTGATTTCTTTAAAGTCAATGTAAAAGACAATAACTTTTGATAACTGAAGTGTTATTCTGCTCAATAAATACATTTTATCTTAGTTTGAAAATTAGAATAAACCTTTAATGTTCAAATAACACACAAAAGCTCAACCTGTCTAGAATGATAAACTGTCTATAAAGATTTTTTTAAGGTCTCTACAATATTATTATGTGCAGTTTTCACTGTATATTGTTTTTTAGTTGGTTAAGCTATTATTGAAATGATTTTTTCCCATTTCAGTTTTACACGGACTAAAAGTATTTAATATCACATAAAATAAACCATAGTAGTCTGGGTGCTAAATTCCGTTCCCACAGAAAATGAAGCAGCATCCGCCGTAGCCAGTGCTTGGGAGGGTCAACTACCCAGAGTTGCCAACCTGGCAAGGTGAAAAATCAGGAGATTTTATTCTAAAAATCAGGAGACTTATTTTCGATTAAAAAACTAAATTTTAAAAGATCGGGGTTGTATCTGCTGAAACTACATTTTTGCGAGAGAAAAAGGCCTCTTTGGAGGGACGTTTGTTGCCAGATATAGAGGACCACAAAAAAAAAAAAAAAAATTGGGTCATGTCTTCTATTAGGTAGCCAGTAGCTTGTAAAAAATTTAGCAACCTGAAAAATGTTAAGTTGGAAAGTTAAAAGTTGGGGTCAATTTTTACTCTTAAGGCATTGGAGGATTAAACAAAACAATGTCAAACGAAAAATAATCATTTTTAAGAGTAGGTGGGAAAAGATAGAAATTTCAATGCTTTAGAACATGAAGCTGCACTTCTTTCACTATTATACATTTGTCAGTGAAATCCAAACTTTATGATGTCACACATGCGTGGTGCTGGAACTAGTTTGATTGCTGGAAAGCGGAAAATGCTGAGAAGGGTTCCTTCCCACGACAAAACTTTTAAAAAGATTTCAAATTTAAAAAATCTCATTATGCATGTGATGAATGATAAAAATCAGGAGAAAATGAGCAACTAATCAAAAATCAGGAGAAATTTATCCTAAATCAGGTTGGCAGGAGATCAATGAAAAATCTGGAGTCTCCTGCCTAAATCAGGAGAGTTGGTAACTCTGACTACCTCTCAGCTCGACTGCTGTGGGGCCGTGTACACAAATGGGAACTGGTGCGCATAAAATCTGTCGTGGCTCCAATATCCTCCAAGTGGTTAAACGATACCTCTGGGGGTGCTGATTTAAGGAGGTGGTTGGTCCCTCATCTGGAATTGGTTCAAAATTAGGGACCAACAAGTAGAAGTCTAACCCCCTCGGGGGCAATTGCATCCCTCTTTCTATGAATTGTGTCGTCTATCCATGGGCACAACAAAAACAACAACATCACATAAAACTGTTTTTACTAACAAAATATTTATAAATTTAGCAGTAGTAATAAGACATAATTGCTATAACACTGAAGCTGTACTTCAGCAATTTGAAAGTTCTTTGTCCAGTTGGATAAAGACCTAATTCCAAAAACATACTTTAAGTTATTAAAAATTTAAGGCCAATATACAGCATTATCTCAAACATTAAAAACCTATATACAAAAATCTTAAAATTTCAAGAAATTAAAACTTAATATTTCAAAAAATGCAACAATAACAAAAAGGAATACAGTACTCTGACTCACATTTTTATTGGTCAGCAACTTTCATAACAGAGTACCTTGTAAACAAACATGGATTCTAGTAAAAGGAATTTAAAAGATACCTTTAACATTAGACAGACAACATAGGGGAAATGAAGGGGGGGGGGGGAAATTGCAAAGTTTTTTCAGAAATAATTCATGAATAGTATTTAAATATCTGTATTGAGGTGATTATTTAAAAAAAGAAATAAATAAAATAAAAAAATAAAATAAAAACTATCCCGATAAATTAACCTCTAGTGATATATATGATGAGCCAATCAAAAAGGAAATTTAGATACTGACACTTGAAGGTATGTACTGAAGATTGAGATTATTTAAGACAATACAGCTCTCACGGTTAGAGCTACAGTAAAAACTTTTTGAAGTTTTCCAATAGCAACAGCCTCGTTTTTTTTTTTCCTGTGAAAATTGATCAGAACACTAAAAAATTATAAGCAGCATTGGAGTACAAGGTTTGTCCAGAAAATACGTATAATAGTTGAATAATAACTTTATTTTACAGTTTGCAGTCACCACCAGGTAGCACTACTGCTGTCATCAATCCCATCAACGCTCAGTTCGAGTCAGAGCGCTCTGCGTGTAAGTAGGAGTGTGCGGCTGCTTGTTGACAGTTACCCTTTTCACCTGCCGTCGGCATGGAGCTCTCTCTGATTGAGGAACAGTGCATCAACATCAAATTTCTTGCAAAGCTAGGCAAGAGTTCGACCGGATTTGGCAAAAGGGGCCAGGTGTATCCGGGGCCATCACGACAATGCGCCCGCTCACACGTCGCTCATTGTGCGTGAGTTTTTGGCCTAAAGCTCAATCACCGTGACAGACCACCTGCCTTATTCACCCGATTTAGCCCCTTGTAACTTCTTCTTGTTCCCGAAATGCAAAATGGTGCTTCGGGGGGCGGCACTTGGGAGATGTGGAAGCCATCAAGGCAGAAACGACACGGCAACTGAACAGCATCACAACTGAAGACTTTCAGCAATGTTATCAACAGTGGAAACGGCGTAGGCAGAAGTATATCTCGTCTCAGGGTGAGTACTTTGAAGGAGACCACATTGTAATACCTGAATAATTGTAAAATAAAGTTATTATTCAACTTTTATACGTATTTTCTGGATAAACCTCGTAGTACAAGCAAGATTAAAATTGGCAGTGTAAAACATCTGCAAAGAAGAGCACTGTAAAGACCAATGACAGCACAAGAGAGGAGAGGAAAATTGTTTTTACTGGAATTAAAAGTTTTCAAGTGCCCTACTGTTAGTTTAACATTTCTAGTGTCTATTCCAGTGAATTTTAAAAATTGTGTGAATGCACCTTCCCTCTGTGCTGTCTTTGATCTTTACAATGCTCTTCTTGCAAATATTTTACACCACCAATTTTCATTATAAGTGTATTGTTCCAAAGCCAGTTACAATGCACTGACAAGTTTTTGCAGAAAAAAATGAGGCTGTAGCCCTTGAAAATTTTCAGTATATATATTTTAACTGTAACCATAACCCTGGGAGCTCTATTGTTTAAAATAACCCCAATGTTGAGTACATAGCTTCAAATATTAATATCTAAAACTTTTTAAAGGACCAGTTCACCAGAAAGGTTACTAAAGGTTCATTTATTAGAATAGTATTTTTTATAAATACCCTGCGTATATATAACTGGGGAACAGTATTATGCAATACCACTGTAAATTTCAAAAACTGACACGTTTCTACTGTTTTTTTTTTTTTTCCCAATGCACATGTTTATATCACAAATGAGTGTTTGCATTACAAATCCATTTCACTCAGAAATATATTTTAACTCAGCATATGACACTAAGGAAGATATTTTATTCGATAAATTGAAAAAAATAAATGAATAAAATACATATACCAATTCTTGTTAAAATGCAGTTACTTTTTTATTTTATTTTATTTTTTTTTTTTGGGGGGGGGGGGGGATGAAAACAAAGCAATGATTTAAATTAGCCGGAAAAAACATTTTTTTTTTCTTTTCAATATTTGGGAATTTTGATTAGCATATAGTCTGAATACACTTGTGAGAATTTCAAATACATCATTAATAGAAATAATCAATATTTACATTCTAAGTTAGAGAAAAATGTAAATAGATTTCAACAAAATTTACAACAATACCATGAACATTTCACCAAGGTTTTTGGCAACAGTGCTTTTAAAATGTCTCTTGCTTAGGTAAAAAAAAAAAAAAAAATTCTTGCACATAGCATTTCCCAAAGAAATATGATCTTTCTTTTAAATCCTTACATGGATCTTTAGAAAAATGATTCACCAAAAAAAGCTGTTACGTCAGTTTTATCAGCTCTGATCAGCCGAATTTAATACAGAGTCACATTTTGATTCACTCCCTTTATCAGGAGGATTCGTCATTGTGCAAGTACTTTTGTTTGCTTCACATAAAGGAGACTGAGCAGGAGGGGACATGGATGGACGTGGCTTGTTATTTGAGACAACTGGCCCAGGAGCTAAAAATTGTTGAGAAACTGCAGATCGCGAAGAGTCGGGAAAAGAGCTGTTGCTGCCAGAATTCGGAGTACTGTTCATTCCACTGCCATTTGAAGTAGGTGTTAGTGGAGGTTGTGGTGTGCCAGCATTCTGTGCCATAAGCTTCTGGCGGACTTCTCTGATTTTTAACTGCAAAGTGTTTTTAGTAGGAAATGCTTCTTGATGAATATGTTGAAACTGAGCAGTTGCTTGAGCTGTAGAAAAATCACAGAGAAAACTTATTTTAAACAATTTTCAAACAATGTTTAAATCCCTTGAAAAAACATTTTAATAACTAGACAGATTTTCAAGCTTTCTTTGTGTTTAAGTAATTTTCTAGGAGTACAATTATTTATTCTTAAGGAACTTCTTGTACCAGACTACCGTATTACATATCAGTGTGAAAACTAAATAAAACATCAGTTAATTATAAAAGCTTTGAAATTATACTTTTTTTCCCCCCATTTGCTTGTGTAATCTCAATTTATAAATTACAATTAATTAACAAATATACACTATACACAAAAAGGTTAGTTGAAAAGAGAGTATGCAACAAACATTGTTACATGCTACTTATCTCTTTTAACTCAGTGAAGAGAGAAATGCATTCTTAAAATACAAAAATAGATAGTTTTCATTTATTTACTTTCAATGTACAATGCAGCATTGTTTATACGATGTTTTAGTGTCCTCCTAATAATTAATTCCTATTCATTATAATGTAAAAATAAATCGTTTATACTATGCACAAAAGCACAAAATTGCTTATACGTTTTTTTTTTTTAACAAGGTTATTTTTCTTGTGTATTTTAAGAACAGGCAGAATTTTTTTCTTTGGTCGATTTGTGTTTTTAGGTGTTCCCAAAGTTTTTTAATTCTAAGTAATATATAGACAACTTTAACGATGGGGGGATGGAAATGTTGTGTTGGCAAAACGGCAGGAACACCTTTTGCTTATCAATGTACTAACAGAACAGTCCCCCCACTTTGCATATTGTTTAAGCCACTGCTCTTTTCAGACATCTCTCGAAAATGCAAGTCTATCTCTTTAAAAGGAAAAATCTAAATTTTGAAAGAATTTGATAAAAGTTCACCGGAAAGGTCAAAAGCTGTCTTGGCTAAAATGATGAGTATTGCAGTTTCTACCTGTAAGACTATTATTTACAATCACCAAAAAATTAAAGAACAGGCAAAAGCCTGTGGATCTTCAGCATCAGAGAAAATGCGATTGCAAGAGGGTAAATTTCCTGAAATGGCAAAGGTTTTGCTCCAGTTTTTAAATCAGTGTCATGTATCAAAAATTCCAGCAAGTAGTCCAATGCTGATGGAAAAAGCTAAAGAAATCGCAAAGAAAATGAATCTGGCAGACTGTGGCTTTACAGCAGGATGGGTGCAGAAATTCTAAGTGCGCCACGGGATCACGTGTCAAGTTGTAAGTGGTGAATCAAGAGATGTTCTAGCTAATTCTGTCACAGAATGGCACAAAATTCTATCAGGCATAATAAGTGAATACCAATCTAAAGACATATTCAATACCAATGAGACAGGTCTTTTTTATCATCTGATGCTGAATCGGACTTTAGCTTATAAAGGCAAAAAATATGAAGAAGAAGAAAAAAAAAAAAGTAAAGATCACCTAACTGTGCTCCTTTATGTAAACAGTGATGGGAGTGAAAAGATCACTCCACTGGTATAGTAGGCAAATCTAAAAATCCTAGATGTCTAATGAACATCAAAATACTACAACTGGATTATAATGCCAATAAGAAGGATGACAACTAAAATTTTTACTAGATGGCTGAAAAAATTTCACAAGATAAGAAGCTGCAAAAATGAAAAATTTTGGTATTCATCAACTAATGTACAACACACCCACCGGGTACTGATTTTTTGGAAAATATAAAAGTTATCTTCTTTCCTGCAAACTGCACAAGTGTGCTTCAGCTATGTAATTTGGGCCTGATTAAGAATCTAAAAATGCATTATAGAAAGCAGTTAGTTCAACTCGCTATTTGGAACATTGAAGAGACTAATCCCAAGAAAATAAGTGTTCTCAATGCAATGAATATGATTTCACTGGCTTCGTCTCAGGTAACAAAGATAACAGTACGAAATTTTTTCATAAAAATAGGATTTGCACCTAAAAAATCCAATCATAATGAGGGTGATGACGTAAGCGATGATAATACAGTAATCAGTGAATCTTTGATGAATACATGGATGTAATAACATTGGCGATTTGCAGTGTTGATGAGCTTATTCAGAATTCCCAGTCTGAACTGCATAGTGACAGAAAGGATGAAAAGAAATGCCAAGAAGTTGTTTCTCCATCTTTCCAAGATACTGTGAATTGCATTGAAACATCAAGAACTTATTTCGTTTGCCACAATACTAGTGAAAAAACTTTTCAGGACCTGGGATCATTGCACAAATCATTAATTATAACTGAATGTCAGTCAACATGTCAAACAACCATAGATAATTTTTTTTTTTTTTTTTTTTTTGTTAACATACCTAAAATTACTAAAGTTAAGAAAACAAATTTAGTGTATCAAAAGAAAAAATAAAGGTATGTACATTTAAATTATTTACTATATTTTTTCTGTTTTGTTATTTGTTTGTTTTGGTTTGTTTAATATATAAATTTATGTAAATCAACACATTAAACATTAAAATGAAGTGAAAAAAAAGTTCTAATTTTAAAAGTGAAAACTGATTATACAACATTTTTGGCATTGTATAAACAAGGCTCCACTGTACTTCCTAATTTTGCATGAAGTGTTTTATTTATTTATTTTCATGTAGAATGCATTCTTAAGAATAGGTCACAAATATGATAGCTAAGATCAGAGATTTCAAAAGATCTTTGGACAATTGAGCAATGATTACTCGGGACCTAATTTATTTGTTAACTAGCTGCGTGCCCGTTCTTCGCACGGTAGGAAACGAAAATTTTCCTTACATGTGTAATTCGAAATTATTCGTGATGTGGAATTAAAAAAAAAAGAGCAAAATTATTTGACTCTTAATGTAAAGTTTGTGTCATGAGTACTAACCTGATCATTGCAGTATAATGACTCAAAAAGTCTTATTTCTACATCATACTGTTTTTTAGGCTCAAGTTGTAGCATTAAATACCTAAGACACTACATGAAATGGAGCACCATTTATTTCTTTCCGAACATGTACCATTTAAGGAAAGTATTGCAATCATGAAAAAATTTGACTTCGAGATTTTGGTGTATTTACACGTTTCGAGGTCTTCTGAATTCATTTATGCTATTTTCAAGAGATGTTTTTAAAATAGCTGCGTACCCGCTCTTCATACGGGAAGAAGGGAATATTTTACTACTAAAATCATATCTGCATGTGACAAAACAGAATTTCATTTTTTAAAAAGTTCAAGTAATCGCCTCTGTTGAAATTACTGCGGGATATATTAACGCAAATTAGAATTACTTTTCGTTTAGTTGGTTGTAAGACAACTGTTGAAAAAGGATAAACACTTTTAATTTCATGAAATATTTATTAACGTGGTACATTGCGATTTATTCATATTACCTTTACAAATCTAATAATACTACCTATTACGTGCATTAATACTATCTATACTCGCTTCTCCCTCTTCAAGGCTCTCTTAGATTATTTGGCCTCAATGGGATCTTTTGATTCTGTGGCGATTCTTTGCAATTTACGCATTAGCATAAATAATAATCATTTCACATAATGGTTGCCATTAAGGAAACTCTCCATATATATTTAATTTATACATAGTTTTATAAGATTGGCGTATTTAGCGCCGCAAACCATTTCATCTTACTGTGGGGAGAAAATATCCAAGGGGTGCCATTTTAAATATCCATGTATCTAATATAGCGATATCTTTTATATCCTCCATAGTCCTGTCTCCTGAAAAACATCAAACTGTGTAATCTCGAGGAGCTACTTATTCCCATTTTAATTGTGACAGGGCGTTAGAGTTGCAGAGTTTACAAATTTCATGCATTTTTTTAAATTTATGACGTCACTGTTTGACTGCCGTAAAGGATACCCCGGTAGATTGAGGGAGTTAATTTCGATATTTCGCATAATTGTTTTCAAACAGTATCATCAAAACTTTGCGTTCACGCTTAAACCCAAACAGCGAAAAAAAAACGATACATCGCGGAGCAATCAGTTTCCATGTAAACCGACAGGTTTTTCCGCGAAAGTGCTCATTAAGCAGTCTTTTTTCTGAGAACTTCTTTCTTCCCTTCCTGTTTTTTTGGAGAACTTCCGTACTCGCTTATTGTTATATTCCGCTCCGCTCTTGTGATCGAAAAACGCTCCTAAAGGAGAAGCTCGCTTTTGAAAACTGGCTCACTTTTCGCTCCGACTGATCGAATTTCGCTCGTTTGGTTTAAGCGTGGGACCTTTATGGAGGAACGTAATTCAACGTTAAAATAAAACTATACTCGCAACCTGCATGTGTATGTTAGGCAACGCCTGCGCTAAATTAAATGCCAGAAATAAAAATAGTAAATAGAAAAATTTTAATATATCGCGCTTTGAAACGAACTTTGTAACTTTTAAAATGAACATTTTCAGCGCCGTGAAAACATTTCAATTTTTAAATAAGCACCGGATTAAAATACCACTTCTAATAATAATAATCGTGAATTTATTAGTTTATTTCTACAGTAAATTTTTATCAAAATATCGTCTCCCTGTGTTGAAAATAGAGCTGGAATAAATGAGTTAAAATTATGGCGTAAATTTTAGGTATCTTAAAGCATTTGACGTCATAGATCCTCACTTGCGAATTGAAATTCTGATATCCCATTTAAAAACTCGATTGGTTGAAAAAACCCTTTTTTCTAATCCTTTCTGTGGCAACAACCGAACATAAATTCTCGTGCCATGATCGCAATGTAATGAATGGCGTCAGATCGCGTTGATGCTATTAAATTCTAAACATTAGGCTGCATTAAAATTCGAAAAAAATCATCTAATTTACATAATTTTTTCGTTTTTATTTTAAAAGAGGGAGAAAAGAATGTTTCACGATTTGTCAAAATATCTAAAAGTTATGACGGATAGAATTTAAGATGCGACAGTTTTAAAATAATTTTACGAAAAAAAATCGCGAAGCAGATGTTCAGTAAAAAAATTCCTAAAAATCGGTAAATCATGTTACGTATTCAGAACAAACTGTTTTTAAAAGAAAATTTTCTCCTCTATCCGATGATACAAATGCCTTTTTGCTGCGAGCGTAATTTTCGCCGTCATTACGAATTAGGTGAGAAAAAATGCCAAAAATCGCATAAAACATAAAAAAAAAAAAAAAAAAATCTAGGTCGAATTTTGAAAAAATCGCTTTGAAGTGCACAACTACATATTTACATCTTCCCGAGTACCAAATTTGGTGTTTCTAGGTGTAGCCGTTTGTCCGTAACGCTGACGACAGACACACACACACAGACACCTTCTTTTATAATAAGTAGAGATAGGGGAACTGTTAATCAACCTGTAAGATTAAGGTGTAGTCTACTCAGCGGGGATATCAGGATATCCCCAACATTTCTTAACTAGTGACACTTTTTATAAAGGGTCATGGTGGAATAATCCCTTCAGCCCCGTAACCAAGAAGCAGTAAATTGTCTGAGACAGCACAAAATTCAAGATTTGCATTTGTCTGGGGAATGGCAATTTGTACCCCAGTCCTACTGCATTCATAACCTCATGTAGTAATTTCTTAATTTTTATCGCAAAATACAGTAGACTCCAGTTATAATGAACCTCTGGGGACAGTTAAATTTCTTCCACTACATCCGTTGTTCACTCAAACCAAAGTTTCCCCATGGTGAACAGAGATACTGTATGGTTTGCATTCACTATACCCGGAGTTGACTGTATTTACAAATTTTGTATTGCTTTTGAATAAAAATATTTGTTTAAAAGTACTAGCTTATACATACCAGTAGGAAAAAGACCATTTTCTTTTAGCAGCTGCATGACTAAGTGCCGTCTAGTATCTAATACACGCCTTTGATTTGACATGCCCTTTTCACCATCACTGGGTGTTTTGGGAGTTCTTGGAGAATGTGTACCAGAACATTCAGGCTCTACAAAATCTAAGATTTGAAAGACAAAAGTCAATATTATTATAGTTTCAATAAATTTCTTTAACAAAAATTTACACCTCTCTTTACTAGATAGACATAATGAATTTAAGTACTTGTCTATAAAGCAAATACAATCCACATTTAAATTAAAAATAAATAAAATAAAAACATTATTTTGCCTTTACAGGGTGTCTACCACAAAAAGTAAGCTTGATTTCTTGACTTTTTCTTGACCATAAAAAATAAAAAACCCTAATGTAAAAAATACATCATGCTAGGGATGCAGAATATGTTTGATCCGTCGATTTATGATCGGGGGGGAAATTTTGCAGAAAAATGTACAACTGATTTTCATTTTAAAAATAAATTACAAAATTCTCCCGAGTTTTTCTTTCCCCTTCCCATTTTTAAAGCGATTTTTTTTTTCAACTTTTTCACTGATCAGCCGTTTGCTTTTCAGTTAACTTGGACCAATTGCTATTTTGTATGTAGCTTATACATCGCAAATCTTTTTACATCCATGGTAACACAGAACTTATGCAAAGTCTACAACATATCATAAAATTTTCGCGAATTTTTCATATGGATCGAGGGAAATGTTGAGAGTAAAAACATTTTTTGCACCTCTGCATCATGCTGATATAGAATGAAGGAAAATTATACTTTTAAATTTAACACTATTAATATATATTATTAAATATTTATGTATAATAGCATTAAGTTGCAAGAGTTACTCAATAAAACAATACAATATAAAGTATTACCTAAAGATTATGATATTATGCAATACTTTAAAAAGTAAATAATCGCCAACAATAGTCAAATAAAAAAATATTTTAAACAATTTTATTTCTTTAAGTTTTTGGTTTGGTTTGGTTTGGTTTGTGGGATTACGGCTGATTAGCTACGCGTGGGCTCTAGGCCGATGGGTGGGGTGCCCTCCAAGGGGGTCCTAACCATAGACTAATTATTATCAGTAGACCGCTCGCTCTGTGGTAAAACCCCTATTCCCGAGTGAAGCAAGCACCTCGGTCGAAATTCCACTCATCACGTGACCGAGGAAGAAATTCTTGGCTCTTTTCGCCGCATTTCGCGAAGCAAGTATGAGGAATGTTGGAAGCTAATGCATTTTAGCAAGTAGGGAAACGTTTATTTTAGTTCTTTGAAAAACTCACAAACCCAAGAAATCAGAATAAATGGATTTGTGAATAGGATTTAAACCTAGCATAATGTAATACTTTAACAACTGACTACAGCAAAAATAAATTGTACATTTAAACTTTTTAAATAAAAAAATCATTTTTTTAAAAAGCAATACTTTTATCATGCTATTATTGTTTTTTAGAGACAATGTAAACAACGCATTTTTTTACGGGGAAGAAAAAAAAAACATGGTCATCATTAAAATTCCAAGTAGTTTTTCTATGAAAATTTATTAAAGAAGGGAATCATTTTCTTCAAATTTGCTGCTTGAAATAAAATGAAGCTGTATTTTATTTTAGCTCAAAAGTGGCAATAAATTTAAATTAAAAAGCCCAGTTAACTATTTCCAGAGATAATCTCCTTACTTGATTTCTTGGAAATCTGAAAAGTAATCGGATAAATCTTTTCAGGATATGTTCCAAATACTTTCGTTTTGGAAAACAGTACGTGTATTAACAAAAGCGAGAGTAAATAAAATAACTAAATACATTATCGAACATCTCATGTGCATATAAATAAACGAAAATTAAACAAAAAGATGTTATTCAGTTCTAAATCTTAATGACAGTATAGTTTATAATTGTATGCAAAAAGAAAATGTTAAATAAACATTTCAGGTGAATTTGTACGGAAAAGAACAATATATTTGTTACATACTGTGAAACATTCCACATTTAATTAATAATCATAAAATTTTGTTTTCTTTTAAATAATATGCCTAAAAACATGAAAATTTCAGAATATAAACAACTTCGCCAACACATCTCCAAATATATCAATTTGCATCAAGACACGTAGTATTTGATTCAACTCTAATTTTGAACATTTAATAAATACTTAAAATATATAGATCGCTCTCATGAAGGATAATAAACAATTAGCTTAAGAAAATGATGAATTTCATACACAACAAATTGAATAACACCATTTTCAATTGTGACAAACATCACAGCTAGGAGCTAAGAAGTATTTTTGTGTAGCTATTTTTCATTAATAAAGCAAAAAACTTATAAACATTTTATTCCCCCGATGAAATGTAACAGTTCTATCTTTGGTAAATTTTTCATTGCATCCATATGCACAGTAGGATTTCGCCTTTTTGAATAAATTTTCAGGTTTTCCAATAGGTCTTTCTCACTCACGTATTGAAATATCAATGGATTCCCGCATGAACTGGATCGATCGGGTCTACTGATCACGTGACCAGGTGCTTGCTTCATTTTGCAACCCTGCGCGAGCGGTCAATTTAATCCTTAGTCTGTGGTCCTAACCTGTATTTACACTAAGTTTCGGAGAAAACCATGCAAAACTCCGGACGATTAGGTCGACGGTCGCGCGATGGGACCCGAACCCAGGGCCTTCACACTTTGCTCGTTTACCATTTCCAGTGACATAACCACTGTGTCACGGTGAGGCTTTCTTTAACTTTTATATAAAAAGCATCTTGATTAATATTTATTTTAAATTACTTCATTTGTAATATACACACTGCAATAACAATTGGAGAACTCGAGATTTTGAGTTGAATTACCAAAAATGTCTAATTTTAATTTACAGTCAAATATTATAAACTGCATCATAAAAAAGAAGAATTTTAAATAAAATCGGCCATTTTCTTCCTTTATTTTGACATTTAGCCATGTAAAATCAGTCTAATTCAAATCTATATCCTTTCAAAATCACAGAATCAGTGTGATGTGATAACTTTAAGTTTGCATACAAGCTTTCAGATGCATTAAAAATTCAAGAAATTTAGATATAAAAAAAAAAAAAAAATTATGAATTTGTGCAGATATGTGATTTTAGTGATAAATCTTTTTACATCCATGGTAACACAGAACTTATGCAAAGATGGTATATAATCTAAAAGTACTTAAATATTATAATCTAAAAATACTTAAGGGTAAATATTCATTTGCCAAAAGGATGCAAAAATGTAGAAATTATTAGCCATGAAACATGGAGATCAGCGATAATTATAATTTTTAAGTGGAATCCAAGTAATTGTTTTTAAAAAAGAAAATGTGGAAAATAATCAAAACACTGAATTTAAAAGAGAATGAAGGGAAGGAAAAAAAATACTCTCAAATCCAACAATTTTAACTTTACTTTTTTTTTTTTTTTTTGAGGAGGGAAGGTGGATAGCTGATATACTTTTCTCGAGGCTTGAAGATACATAGCTGCCAACTTTTGAAATTCACAAGGTGTAAAACAACACGCAATTGACATATTGAACTTTTGTCAGTTCAGTATACAACTATTTGGCAGACATCATCTTTGATGATTTCTGCTAAATAACATGTAAATGACATTTTAAATGAATTTTATAAATAGCATATGAACAGTATTTTAATGTTTTTCTATGAAATAAACACATGAAAGCCTGTTAAGTTTTGTCTATTTGCATAGTTTAAATAGTATAAAATATTAAAATTGACATAACACACTTAATATATATTTCTTAAACAAAAAAACCCAAAAACATACTGGATGCAAAATTTATATAATTTTAAACGCATTAGGGAAGGGAAAAAAAACAATTATGTAATACATAAAAAGTAGTCTAAAACTACGCCTGAAAAGGAATAATTAAAAAAGCATAAACATGCCAAGTCGTTTGCTTTCACAAATATTGTATTTTTCTTAATCAAAACAGCCCCTTCTTCAATTTCATTATCATTACTATTATTTTGTATAACTTTCGTTCATATTCGAACCTGGGATCTTCAATGAAATTTTTTCTTTACTATTTTACATTTTTAATATATGGTCAAAAAATAATTTAGATTTGAAATAAGAATGAATTTTATTCTTATTTCAAATTTAAATAGGAGATGGGGATGGCAATTTAGTAATCTTAAAACAAACAAAACCGCGGAATTCTGCAGAAAAATCTCATTAATAATAAATTTTAGGAGATTTTAATTTTAAAACGAAATGTGGGGCATATTTAATTAAAATAAAAACATTTCAAAAATTCATTAAAAAACGTAAAAAAACAGAAGTTTCACGTAAAATCATAAAAGTTGGTGAAACAACGTAAACTTTATGATGAAAGCGTAAAGTTAGTATAGTATGAGTAAGTATATTCAAGTTGTCTTAATGATTTTACTTCTTTCCTCATGCGTGGAAAATTCAAGTGTGGTGGGGGATTTGTATCATAAAATACCACATTTTTTTTCACCTAATACAATTAACACTTTTACAAAAATTGTGTAAGACCGTGAGTATGATTTATTTCAACAAAAAACGTAAAAAATTCACCAATCGCAAAATTACGGAACTATAATAATAAAAATGAAGAAGTGGATGTTTCGATTAGGGGAAAAAACATTTGTAAAAGCAAAAAAAAAAATTGGCTTTTTTAAAATTCCTTTACAGGTGCAATTTTACGGTACTTTCATTTACAGTAAATTTTAAGAAATTATTTTTTAAAACAAAATGCAGGTCGTAATTTTATTAAACTTCATGTATTAATTCAAAAGTGTGGTGGGATTTGCATTTTTGACTAACAAATTTTTTCACTTAATGAAATCTACACTTTTACAAAAGTTGTGTAAAGCTGCCATTATGCTTTATTTCAAAAACAGCAAAACATAAAATTAAGTTTCGTAATCGTAAAATAACGGGAATTCGGTTTTGAAGACAAATTTTTCATAATCACACAAATTTCTGGACCCGAAAACATTCCGTATTAGATTCAAATTTTATCGTATTCAGCGTCATCTGCAATTTTTCTCTCTATATATATGCTAGTCTGCAACTAGAGGAGAGGAAACGGGCCACTTGCCACAGGCATAGTGCTGTTATGTCAAAATGGAAGTGGAAAGACAAAGGTTTCTACCGAGAGACGTGATCTCTAGTTGCAGCACTGTATATGCGTAATATTTGTAATAGGAAAGCCAGTTTATCTAAGACCTGTGTTAGGGGGAAAAATGAAAGAGCACGACATAGTTAAAAAAAAAAAGGGGGGGGGCGATAGTATTTCCCATCGTACGCGGCGACAGCGGATTTTCTAAAGAGGCAAAATGTCAATAATTATTATTGTGCAGCAGTTTGTAGTTACATAATTATAAAACAACTCCCGACACTTCAGGGATCGGAAAGAATTTGACCCTCTTGTCCAAAATTTTAATTTCCCAATCGATGAATTCAAAATAGTCTTAATGGCCCTCCCTACCGAGCATTTTCGCACTTTCGATTGGGCTTTTACTCAGCGCGTAGTACAGTGAAAATGAACATCCCAGGGGCACGTGGAGTCCACGAAAGACTTGCATTCTCGCAATCGTCGACGATTTCATTTTTGCGGAGCGGCCGCAAAACAGACACAAATTTTGAATTGACATTTCCCACTTCTTTCTCTGCCTAAAATTGTTCTATAGCAGAGCTGTCATCCATTTGGCCCCGATGCCGACCGGAAATTCAATATTTTCAAGTAGTATTTCCTGCCGTGCGAAATATTCAGGTACATTTCCATTCTGCTGGACACCCTTGTCAATGAATCAACTTTTTCCCTATTCTTTTAGTACATCAACAGGCAGGCGGGGTAGCTACCCCAGACTTCCTGATCTGCCCATCTTTTGAACTTTCTGTGCAGCCAAAGTTTGGATGAATGTGTTTTGAAAATATGAAAAATAAACAATAACCCTGTGGCATTTATTAATTACTTACAGCCTATATAAAACACCGCCATTTACAGTAGGAAATATATTATTGTTATGACTACTCTTCTGAATGACAGATTGTTTCTCTAATGGGATATTTCACGACCTGAAGCTACAACGAACGGTTTTAATCCTCTTCTCAGGACGGGAGGGAGAAGAGCGGACACTGAGCAGATGCCTCCCCTCCCCCTTCCCACACACCATTGATACGAGAATAAACAAATCAACTTCCTTCCTCACAGGAAATCACTCGTAAAATCAAAATACGAATAAATGAAGTTAAGAAAAGATACATAAAATAATTTCTCACAATGAACTTAACGCAAAAAATTTGTAACAAAGAATTTGAACGAAATGGAAAAGCATAGTTGAGTCGCTAATCGTGACCTAGTGCTTCATTTCTTGACATTTTCTTGACTTTTGTGACCTTTTTTCCATTTCTTGACTTTTCCGTGACTTTTGCATGATGGTAGACACCCTGCTTTACGATTGACTTTTTATCAATAATTTAAGCAAGAAAATGGGGGGGAAAAAGGGATTACCTTCGATACTAAAATTTGGTCCAAAGAATTTATTGCCTTCAAATTTTGCACTTTTAGGAGTTTTCGGAGTGCCAGCCTCCGAACTGCTAGAATGAACTTTTTGCTTTGGACTTTTTACAACTTCCATTTCCTCTTGATCTTGAACAGCTATAAGAGAGAAACATACTGACATGTTTAAAATGCAACTATTGCAATAAATTTTAAATACATAAATAAAAACTAGAATTAGAAAATACATTCTGTTATTTTATTATAACAGTTTTTTTTATCTTAAAAAAAAAATCAATCTTATTTTGTTTAGCTAAAACAAAGTATTAAATATCAAAGTACTCTCATGCATTTCTTGTTATTCTCTTTTTGTAACTGAAAATCATCCATAATTTTTAGGAATGTAACGCATACCCGGCAAGTATCCGGTGTCCGGCCTCTCTGGCTGATTTTTCAACATCCGAAATACTGTCAGATATTTGGCTATGTACTACTAAGGTTCTATCTATAATATGCATAGGACAGGATGGAAAATTATATTTGATATAATTAAACTTCTCCCTATAAACAGGATTCTACCACTAAAATGGTTGAACAGATAGTAACCAAATTTGTTTTACAGACTATACATGAGAAACTCTTAAGGGAATTTTGATTAAAAAGCTCGAGTTAAAAATGTTCAAGTTACTATTAAACATGAAAAAACAGGAAATTTGATACTGGAAATGGATCATTTAAAATAAGCACACAATTTCAAAATTTGTTCAGTAGTTTTTGAGGACATTTATAACTAGTTAGGCTCATATACTGAGTGTGGAGCTGATTTCACGCTGCTGAGTGCCGCTTAGCAGACATTTTCTGAACTTGAAAAACTTAAGAACATTGCATGTAGTGTCCATGTGCAAATTTGGAGGTGATCTTCTAATCCTCTTCAGACTGCTGTTTATAGGGGAAGTTTAATTATAAGCACTGTGTAGTATCATTTGAAAAATATGTGCATTCCGTACATGCAGTTTATCTCATGGTGATCGCACAAGTAATGCAATTTTACACTCTCTCCCCATGGAGTTTCTCCGACATTTTCAATTGCTCCAGAAATCTCTGATAATTAACAAAAAACTCCCATTATTCTGTCTTCAAAATTTAATAATAGAGCCAAGGAGAAATTTTCAATCTTATCCTTTTTGTAAATGACAATTTTTTATTGAGCATTCCTTTATTGAAATCTCCAATACCTAATGAATAAAAATTAACCCTTATTTTACCTATTTATTTTTAAATTGAATTTAATTATTTAAATTCACTTATGATTTTCTGCAAGTTTTAATTGATTTTTAAAGTTAAGCCTACTTTAAAAAAATGTGCATTTAAAATGTGTTTGTGCAATATTTATAAATCAAAATTAGAACATGGCTGCTTGTGCAGACAGCCATGTTGTAACACATGATATTTTACTTGTTTAAAATAATTGTTTTAGTTACTACTACAGTATTGTGTATGATTATCACTCCCTACATAAAGTACTTTGACTAATATTTTTTTGTGTGTGTGTTGCATGTCGAAATCAAGCGTAAAAAAGTGAAATTTTCCTAAACTTTGGAAACTGATGTTTGAAATTATTTTTTTGTTAATGAATTTGCCACACCCCACCTTTCCCCTTATGGTGCCATATAAATTTTTGTACTGTGAAAGAATGCTCTTGTATTTTAAAAACTAAACAATTAAACACATCTATTTTTGTTTTTTAATTTTAATTTGTAGTTAAAAAATACAAGGTGTCTGAAAAGTCCTTAACACATTTAAAAAATTCAATAGAAGCAATAAATTCATTAGAAGCAATAAATTATCGTTCGCCTTCTAAATTCATTAGAAAAGCAATAAATTATCGTATGAATATGCGGTTTGCACAACAATACTTCACAGGTTTATGAATTTTTTTTTTTTTTTTTGACATTGTAAAAAAAAAAAAATACTTCCAAATCGTGTTCATAGGTGCTGTACCATCACAGTACGCTTCCTTAATGTCTTGTACAGTCTCACCCGATCTTTTTTTCATAAGACAGGATGAAAATTTTTTTTTAAACAGAAATAAAAATAAATTTTGAAGATAATGAATCTATATAGCACAAAACTAAATGTTATATTCTAACGTGTGTTATAAACTGTAAATATAAAAATTTATGTTTAGTCTGAATCAGAGTCGCTAGCCAGATGTGCTAATCTTATTGAAATCAGGAGAATATATTTAGCTTGGTTATTTTTGATTTTGGAAATACTCATAATTATTTTATTGATGGTTCTTTAATATATATTTTAAGTATGTTTCATTATTTTGTGCGGGGGGAACTCTTAATAAGATATTTTAGTTAATGGCATATGAGGGGGAACTCTTAATATAATATTTCTTAGTTATTGGAAATTCAGTTCATTGTAAAGTAATGAACTGAATTTCCAATAATACTGCAGTTACAGTTAGTTGGTGTTTTATTAAATTTATAAAGGTATGATTAAAAGGGTCCATGATTTGTCAAAAACATACAGAGATTTCTATGTTCAAGTAATAAATTTTCAGTTACCATTTTAAATTAATCGTAGGTGAATCTCCATTTTTCTAGCTGATTCCATCTGGATTGCCATTACTAATTTTATTTAATGTATATTTTGAATTTGACAGTGGAAGGAGATGAGAAACACTGATTGTATCTATTGGCAAAATGTTAGAATTTTAACTGTTATTTGAATTACTATTAAAGACTGTATTTTTAAAAATGTAGTAGTTTGTAAATCAATTGTTAATTTGCTTCAATACAGTCAACAAATTTCAGATCCTCTACATATTGCAAATGCAAGCTATAAAATATGATCTTAAATTGCAATTAATTAAATTTAATAGTTGAGTATGACAGACTCACTTGATAACCTTCGCTTTTTCCTGTAACTATTGACAAATGCTCTTGGTGAATTGGGAAGTGAAGCTGCAGCTGCAGATGGAGATTCTTCAGGGTTGAACTGAGGAAGCTCAGCAAATCTAGCTTCAAAATCAACTTGTTCAAGTACTCTAAAACAAAAATTAAGTTAATAATTTTTACACATTAAGAAATAAAATTAAAAGCTTGAAGAAAATAATAAGTATACTTCTATGGATAACATTAAATACACTTGAGACCAGTAACCATGTGGACCATGGTGTATTATGACCCTGTCATGTAGATCATATACATAGATCAGTATCAGACAACACTGAGTATACAGGGGTCGATCCAAGAATTGGACACATGGTGGTCTCCACCATGGAGACCACCATGTGAATCATGCAGTATTATGACCCTTATGGTGCCTATAATATGCATAGGACAGGATGGAAAATTATATTTGATATAATTAAACTTCCCCCTATAAACAGGATTCTACCACTAAAATGGTTGAATGATCATATGTGATCATATACATAGATCAGTATCAGACAGCACTGAGTATACAGGGGTCAATCCAAGAATTTTTTTTTTTTTTTTTTGGTCCCATTTTGATGAAAATTGCTAATTTTTGTGAATTTCAATATTTAATTTTGTGAATTCCAACACTTTTTTTGTGAATTTTCATACCTATTTTTAATGAAAGTCCCCTTTTTTTTGTTAAAATAATGATAAAACAGATTAAAATGTAGGGTAAAATGCCAATGAAGGGCCATTTTGATTGACTGTATTTTTCTGTAGGGGCCGCGAAACGGACCCAATTTTCGTCTGCATTGACCCCTGCTATGACTCTAATGGTTTTTCACTGGCCACTTTCAATTGGTGATGACCCACACAGTGATTGATAACAATTGCCTTTTCTGATTCTTATATTTTCTACTTTCAGCTAATCTGCATAAATATTACTGGTTATTGGAATTAGTTTTGTTTTAAGATGTCAATCCCAAATGAGTTAAGCTAATTTATAAATCTCATGCATTATGTATGTCTAATAAGTATAGACTTGAGTAAGAACAGAAATTTTCATTGATTATCCATTTAATGTTATCACTTACTTATCCATGCCGTCATCCACCATTCTTTTTAATATTGGCTTCTTTGGACTAGCAAGATCTTGCATACTACCAGGCTGCAAATTCTTTTCGGAGTTTTCTTCATCTTTTTCATCTTGATCCGAATCAGGTTTGGAATTCTCCTCCAGGGACTCACCCGACAACCTTCGCTGATGAAGCTGACCTGGGGCTCGACCTAACTGTGCTGGGGTGGGAGCTAAAACAAAGCACACTTGGGGTGATAAGGCGACTGATTCGTTTGTAGATTCTTCAGTTACAGCAGGACTAGGTACGTTTACATTCTGCACAGCAGTCTGCACTGTGGTCAGCTGAGGCATGCTGTGCTTTGTGACAGTTGGCGTGTTTTCAGTGGATGTCTGAGATTCTATTGGTGGAGTAGCTTCACTGACAATTCCTAATTTTGGAGGCTGAAAATGTGAGAAAAATGTATTAAGTTATTGTAAAACTGGAATTTTTTAATAACAGTAAGGTTTTTTCTTTTAATGGTCTATATCACTATAATTTAAAAGGCTCTATTTCATTATTTTTAAGAAAAGAAAAATATAGATCCTTAAAAAATATTACAACACACAGACAAAATAACTTGCCGAACCATGATTTCAAACACCACAATATGGAAGATATGTTAGTTTTCTTAGTGAAAAAAACATCATTTAAGTACTAACATTGATTTGAAAAAAGATATAATTATTAAATAACAATAAAGAAGAAAATTAAATTAAATTAAAACATAATAAATAGTATTAGTGCATAAAAGCAGGTTGAAGTTCATGGAGATATATTTCAATTAAAAAATGTGTTAGTTAATTTTTGCAAACTTATTTCATAGTAGTAATTAGTCACATAACTATGAAAAGCCATTTAAAAAAAATTGCAATTGATTTGTTTGCTATTGAATGAATGAAATACAAAACTGGCTAGTGGTGAAACATATTAAAAACTTTAAACATTATAATAACTTAAAAAGCATCCAGAATGCATTATCACTGGTTTAATTTCAAAATAAGATAAAAGGTAGAGCATAAAAGAATACTTCACAATTTATTTAATTTAATGAATTGATAATATGCTACAGAATTTCTTTTTCTGTATTCCCCAAGCTGAAATATTTCTTTTAAATGCAAGAGCAAAAGATACCTTCTTTTTGGCACGAATGCCACCTTCTGCAACCATTTCTTTGTATCTTTTCCCCTTACAAGATCTCTGTGGCTTTGCCATATTATCTTGGTTTAATGTATCGCCATCTGAAACAAGCAGTAAAAATCAGATTATACAATCCAAGTTTCATAATTCATACAAGGAAATAAAATGATAAAAATAATCAGTTCAAGGCTTTTTTTAATTTCTTATTAATCATGGTTTTCTTGATTAATGCCTAATTTTCTTTTCGTGTTTTTTATGTAGGATTACATTCAGGTCCATAGACATGGGTGGTCCTGAAAGAGCCTTGCTCACCCTGCCAAATTCTGTGCCTAGCTTGCCTCTGGTACATGAAAGATGCATTCTCACCAGTCACATTATGTGTAGATGGTGTTTGGCATGACGTACATCATCATTGTAATGAATTATTGTTTCAGTCAATGAATTCTTTAGTTTTATTTTAGTTTTAAGTTCTTTGAAAGTTGTAGATTTTATACAAAAATTGTGCCCACTCTAGGTATTTTCAGGCACAATCGTTAAACCAACCATGGCTATGGGTCTGATTCAGGCGACAACACGGGATTTTTGGCTGGGGGGGGGGGGGGGAAACTTTTACAGTTTGGGGGGGGGGGGGGGGGGGTCCAAATTTTAGGGATGTTCCAGATTGACAAAAATCAGTCATGAAGGAACTCGTTTTCATTAGATGGAATTCATATACACTCGTCCCATCCAGTTCCCTAAGAATACACTACACAATACAATAGGAAGCAAAATAATAGTTGTACAGTTTTGAAAACAAGATGGTGTTTTATGTTCTCTTTCAGTTCGTTTTTGAAAAGTTGAGGAAAACGAGAAAAAAATTTCTTTTTTATTTATTAGAACTGAAACTATTGCTAACTTTTTTTGGAATCATTTTATTTACTATAGATATAGGGTAATAATCAATCGAAAAAAAAAAAAATCAAAGCCGATGGGGGGGGGGCAGACCCCCTGGACCCCCCTTGTGTGCGCCACTGGTCTGATTACATTCATCCATAGCAGTTATGTGTAAAAATAAATAAATAAATAAATAAATAAATAAAAAAAATCAATGTCAAATGTTATGTCAATGTACAAAAGTTATTAAAAACTAACAGGTTGGACCACCGAAAATTGTGCAAGACTAATAAATTCAGCCACAGAATTATGTCATGTTCATAATTTGCATGATTGATAGCTCCTCAATTATACAGTTTTTGATATTTTCCCCACCATTAAAATATAAGTTATTTTCTTGCGCTGAACCATTGAGAATTTAAATATTTAAATTAAGCACTTCAATTGTTTATATTTTTAGACACAAGCATAATCTTTTAACTGTTTTAGTAGTATAATGGCAACATAAGATTAAATTAATCATTTTTTAATAAGTGCCTTACAACTAACTAAACGATAAGTAATTCTATGTTAATATATCCTGAAGAATTTCAACAAAAAACTACACTACCTGAACATTTGACATTGAACACACTACCTGAACATTGAAATACCTGAACATTTGACAGGTATTGTTTCTACTGGTTGCTTACATTTATACCAGTAACTACCTGAACATTTGATTACACTACCTGAACATTGAAAAAGATTTTTTTAAAAATAAAACATTTTATTTACAAAATTAATAATAATTGAGTTAAACATACTACAGTGTGAAAGGACTGCAATATTTGCCCATTATAAACAAGTGCTCATAAAAAATAGGTTCATGAAAAATTCATGCAAAAAATTACTACATTACTCATTTTAGTTATTTTTTATTTTGTACTTAACAAAAGAAATTAGTTAATTCATATTAACTGTCTTATAGTTTTTTCTTGCATTAAAGCTCTCCGGAGAAGACTTGTGGCCATAAAAAAATATCATCATTTGCACCCTCAGATTATAAAAAGGTTTGTTTATAAGGAGAGGACAATTCATGTAACCGAAGGTGTCATTTACAACTACATGCATCCTTTCCAGAGTTTCCTACCACAATTTAGATCCTCATCAGAAGTGGGGATTTCTGAATAATGACATACCTCAGAAACTGCTAGTGACCAGCAAGGGGACCCCTGAAGTCATAGATTTACACATAACTTTATATATATATGATGGTCTTCAGTGTTCAGTCAGAATTTAACCTGCAACCTATCGGTTACCAGTCCAATGCCATAACCACTGGGTGACTGCGACCTTTCACAAAAATTTGTAACTTTTTTTGAGCTCTCAAAAACCATCATGCATGTTGGGGGTGATTCAGTTTGATATTCTTCATATTCGTTGCTTTCATTGACTTTAAAATGTTAAATGAATTTCTTTTAAGAAAGTATTAGCTCAGCTGACGAGGTGGAAATCAATAGAAATTTTGATTCAGAAAAATATTCCTTATTATAACCTAACTAGCTGAAGTACCCGTTCTTCGCATGGGAATGAATGGAATTACGATTTGTTGTGATTCCTATTTATTGTAACAAAGAGATATAGCGAGATCGCGTTATATTGTGTTCAATAATATGCATACCGAATTTCAAGGCAATCGTTTGTACGGTGCAGAAGGCGATGCGCTGTAGCGCAATCTAGTGGCGAGTTTTAGCAAAACAGATACGGCGAAAATATTCTTCGCATTCAGATATCGATGCATACGAATTTTCATGATGATTGACTGGATAGTCCTAAAGCTCATGTGTTGACGTGACATCTAGTAGCAAGTTATAGGAAAATGGATAGCGCCAAACTCTTCCCAGTGTTCAAATATCTATGTATACCTATTTTCATAGCGATCAGTTGCACAGTCAAGAAGTGATACACTGCGGCGCCCTCTAGTGGTTAATTAAAGTAATGATTTGCTACAGCGTCATCAACTGGCGTGTTATAGCAAAATGGATAACGCCAAAATATTCTCATTGTTCAAATGGCTATGTATACTGATTTGCATAGCAACCGTTTGAATGGTCAAGAATTTGGCCTGCTGCAGCGACATCTAGTGGCGAGTTAAAATAATAATGCATTTCAGTGCCATCTAGTGGTGAGTAACATCAAAAGGAACACAGAATAGATTCTTCGTGCTTAAATGTTTAAGTATAAAAGATTTTATGCCGATCGGTCGAACGGTATAGAAGTTGATGCGTTGCAGCGCCATTTAGCGGCAAGTTAAAGCAAAATGGATAGTGAAAAATAGTCTCTGTGTTCTAATATCCGCATGTACCAAATTTCACCGAAATCGGTTGGACGATATTCCCATAGAAAATGGCTAAACGGAATAGAGTTCGACGCTCTGCTGCGCCACCTAATGGCAAGTTAGAGGAAAACGGATAGCATAAAAACCTTCTCCATGATTAAAGACAGGTGAACCGAATTTCATGGCGATTGGTCAAACGGTGCTGGAGTTTTTTAACCTCATACACACGTACCAACATTCATTTTTATCTATAACCAGTGTTATTGTATATACCAGTCTCAAATAAAATCCAATTTCAAATCTAAGCCTCACCAAAGTGCCAACATACGCCATTTTGCAAGAGTTTTTTCAGGGAATCATTCGAAGCATTGACTTAGCAGAAATCAAAATGCGAAATGGTTCGACCGCAAAAAAGTAAAGCAGGCATTTATTTGAAAAGTGGAATACCTTAATACAGCCGCATCTTTTAAATTATTAACTATAACGTTTTTTATTCATCGTTACTCCGATGTACTAAATGCGAAGATTTCAATTTTCTGAAATTTGGCGGAATTCCCCCAACTTAAATCAATGTACTCACTTGGCGAGAATTCTGAAGATAGATCGCTTGAAATCCCTTAATAACTACATTATTTCTGCACGGATTATTAAAATTTAATGCTCTATTCTAATAAAACGTATGCACTTGTTTTCAAAAATCTATTTCCTCAAGCTCTCAGTAAATTGCGCCAAGCCAAAAAATGTGCAAATCGCTAGAATTCACTTTCTCAAAATGGCAAAACAGCCAATTTTATTTTTCGCCAAACTAACAAATTTTATATATTAGCCTGGAAAATCTTCAATTCATATTGTTTTGACTATAAAACATTTCATTCCTGCTCTGATTTCCATGCACGGGATATATTAAAAAAAAAAACAAAAAAAAACTCACAAATATAACCTAACAAAAACATTATTATTCTTTTATTTTTACTTTAAGAATTTGAAACATTTTATTCGGCAAAATCACCACACATGGCAACCACGATGTTTATTTCATACTTTTTTCACTACAGGGGTTACAATTACGGAAAGCTTTCTGCGTGGAGAACATAAAAAATCTCTTAAATTCCGGGAACAGGTGGACTTTCAAAAAGTGGGCTATCATTTATTCTATATTATTCTACATATCTCTGCAAAATTTCAGGCTGATAGGTCCATTTTTGTGGATTTGTATACTAATCAAATCCACAAACAAACAGAATTTCATTTTTATTTATAAGGATATAGATAGATAGATTTGGCATAAAACTGGCATAATGGCCTTAATTATGTTTTTCAAATGCATGTGATTTTGCAAATAGAATTTCTGCTTTATTTCAAAAGCATAAATCATTTTGTGTGGGCGATAAAACGGTTTTTAATTAATAGTTAGAAAAGTAATTAAAATTTCCGAGCCTCAGGTCACATGAATCATATGATACGGGCGAAACTCGCCAAGCATGGGAACATAAAAACAAATTTTAATTAATAATTAAAAAAGTAATTAAAAAGCTAAAATTCTAAGTAGCCTATAACCTTCTCCAGGGTCCCATCTATATCTAAACCAAAATGCATTCTAATCGATACAGCGGTTTAGGCGTGAAAGCGTCATAAACAAACAAACTCAATTTCACATTTATAATATTAGGATTATACCGGGGTTTGCTCATTAAAAGCAAGTCAAGCTCCCATAGATTTAATATTCACCAACCAAGTATTTCTGATGTTTCATTGAATCCTGGCTTGTTTTTAAAAGTTTATAGTAACATATAATACAGAATATAACACTTCCTTTTCCAGATTATCATTTTTTTGTCTTTTTAAAATTTTTGCCTACAAACAAAATTTAGACATAACTCTACTACTATTAAGAAATTCTTAAATTTTCTTTGTACGTAAAACTCATTAACTCATAATTCATTAATTTTGCTTACACTAAATTATTTTTTCTATAACCACTATGCAGATGAAACTTCAATTATTAAGGCAACAGCAACAACTGTTGATAAACATAAATTAAAACTTTAAAAAACTTAATACATAGATAACACACATTGACACTTACTTCTCTCATACAATACAAAATAAATTAACAGAATTGATAGTTTTATAGCAAAGATCAATCAATTAAATGATAAAAATTTTCAAAACATACACATGTTTTAACAGCAGAACCATGATTATCAACAACGAAAGTATAAATAGCCACTGTGATTAGTATAAATAACTAGAGTTCATTCATTAAATTATAATTTTGAGTAATTCAAGAAGTATTTCGATATATAATTTATAAAACATTCATATTATCATAGCTTGTTTTTGATAAAACCAAGTAGGACTATTGTTCTGACAAAAACAAATATGAAAAACACGAAAACCAGAATTAAGATAAACAAGTGTTTTTTTTTTTTTTTTTTTTTTTTTTTCCATAAGCTGTCATTAAATTATAATTTTGAGTGATTCAAGAGGTATTTCTACACATAATTTATTAAGTATTTATATTACCATAGTTTGTTTCTGATAGGAAGGAATATGAATATGAAGACCATACTTTAATAAAATTAAAACATTACATAAAAAACATCCAAAATTAATACATACCAGTTTTAGGTTCTGCAGGTTTAGGTGTTGTTTCTAAATCATTTGCAGGAGTAGCAACTGGTACATTAGCTACAGTTGCTTTAACTTTAAGAGGCTTAGGATGAAATGTGTGAGCTGAAAATGTGAGATCCCCTTTGCTATTTGGTGTCAGACTAACTGGTGTAGTTGATAAAGCTCCAGATTTTATATCCATTACACCTGGTAGCATAAAATTATACTCATTAACAAAATGCAGATTTTCAACATAAGTAAATGCACAAGTTTAATGGAAAATGTAAATCTCTATTATACATTGAACAATGCAAATATTAAGTTTCTGGTCTTTATTCATTTCAGAAGTAGGGATGAGAAGTAATTAGAAATTTTGAAGTTTGATGAATTAATCAGATTTTTAATTATCTATATTAAATTATTTGAGGTGATTAATAATTTTATTCTATTAAACCACTTACCATTACTACACATAAAGAATTTCAATGGATGTTTACGATGCAGAGTGTTGCAGAAAGGTACATGCTATCAGAATAATAGAATTGTTTACCATGAAGCCTAAACACAAAGTCTTATTTTCATACATTTCATTCAATTGCAAAGCATTTTTTTTTTTCCAGGGCATCTATTGGACTACAGAAAAAAAAATTCATGACCTTATATGATACACAGACATTTTGTTGCATTTGAAATGTAACCAATATACTTCTGTTATTCCAACTATTCATATCACGGATGAAGGAAAATCTGTATTCTTAAGCTGCCATCATTCCCCATGGAAAAGGGAAATAGTTGGACATGATTGTTACTCTGGATTAGAAAACAAGAACCTCCTTTGAACGCAAAATTTCCTACTGCAGATAAGGGAGGAGTAAAAGTAAAATGTTTCTATTCAATGTGAATTGGTATTTTTTTCAGGAAATCCTGATAAAAGGGTTAAGAGGGAACAATTACGTTCCAAGAATTTTTTTTTCTTTTTGGTTGTTGTTCATTCTCTCTCTCTCTCTCACACACACACACACACACACACACAAAAAGGTCAAAAATAAGTGGAATGCTATAGTCTTAAGCAGAAAAAAAACTGCTGCAGACTGCAGAGTGTAGTTGGAAGACAGATTTTTCTTTCTTTTTTTTCTATTCGGCATAACAGGGAATAGGTTGTAGACAAAAACTCTTGACCTTGTATCACAATTCATGACTTTTCGTAACCAGTAGACATCCTATTTTTGCTGGATGAACATATTATTCCAAGCTGTATTCATACTGATCATTCAGTTAGTTGAAACTCTCGCTTTGAGAAGCATTGTCTTTTCACAATGTTTCTGGGGGAAAAAGAAGTTGTACCACCCCTGTTTGCTGTGGATATCTCTGTTATCACTGCTTCATAGAAGAAAGTGGCCCAATTCACCTTTGCAATGTCACTGAAAATTTGAATGGTAATAAGCAAATAAAGTAGTAATGTGTGCATGGCGAAAGATACTTTTTTTTTTCAAATTATAGTTGATAGATATATGAAAACATTAACAGGGTGTCTACCGCATAAAGTAACCATGACAAACATGAATCCCTATTATCGAAATAAAAGGTGATCAATTTAAAGGAGTACCTATGGTTTTCCTTATAACCCTTAAATCAGGCAGATGTGACAATTATTTCAGCATTGAAATACAACTGTTTGAACCTCGTTTAAGTGTGGGAGACAATTTCCAACACTGTTGGACTATTACAACTAAAATGTTCACCAACATATTGAATGCACATGATACGCATGAATACGTCAAACTAAATTTTCTGACACTCTTCTCAACACTGCTGGAGTTACTGACGAGATTTCTACAGTTATGATTTGTTTTAAATCATCCATGTTTGTAGGATTTTTCGATAAACCTCAATTGTTTTCATGTTTGCATTCAAAATTCAACATTTTCAGTAAGGCATGATAATTAAAAAAAAGTTGAATTAAATAATGTTTTTCTAAAATAAAATTATCACAGAATTAAGTAACACTATTTGTCTCCATGCCTGTTTTACCTCACAAATAAAGATGTAACAGTCAAACAGTGTTGGAATAGTTGCCACATCCATCAAGTTCAAGAGTAACAAGAAAACCCATTGGGTACTTTTTAAATTGATCACCATGTATATCATGCTGATGCATATTATTTTATATTTTTGTATAATAATATTAAGTTCCACGAGGTACTCAATAAAACAAAATAATATAATGTTCCATTATTTTTTAAGCTATACAACAGAAGCTGATGATTTTTTTAACATACGTAATCATGATTCACAAAAGGAAAAGGTTAAACTCAATATTCCTACATTATTTAACGTTTTATACAAATGCTGTTATCATATATGCTCATAGATTAAATTTTTCATGCCCAAAACTTTAATAAAAATTTTAAAAACTGAAAATTATTACTTTCCCTAAAATAGAGATACACAAAAGCTACAGCAGTAATTCAAAATCAATAAACATAATTTAATCAATTTCATTTATTGTGTAAAATATTTTAGCATGTATTCATTAACATGTGTTGCATTTTAACATTTATAATATGTCTATAATGGATGAACCAGATGAATAAAATCAGCCATTTAAATTACAATATTAATCACCTGTTTTAAAAAATGCATGCACTAAATCAGAGTAAAGGTCAAAATTAACGGTCGCCACTCGCCACGTGGCGAATGTATTTTTGAAAGTGGAGACTGGAAATTTGTGCACCAGTCGCAACAATTTATTTTCCCCCCTTTTCTTTTCCACAGACTCTTTCAAAGTTTTCATGAATTGAAAGTGAAATAGAAACAGAAGACGTTCAAACAGATGTTCTTGAGAAGAGGCAACAAAACTCAAGATCGATTTCGGCATTTCGAGGGGGGGGAGGGGGATCATTGATAGAGGATATTAGTACCACTTTACCAATTAACAAAAGTGCTCATCTGTTCTGGAAATTTGGAAACGGGGATTATAAGAACACCTACGATTGCGGTTTAAAGCAGACACCTGCACTTGTTTGTTTTTTGCAAAATTTCCTGTACCTGCAATATACGAGCTCTTTTCTGGAGAACAAAAATCAGACAAGTGGCGAGCATTCATTTACCAATTCTTTTCATGTGATCTAACAATAAAAATAAATAAATAAATAAATAAAACATTTAAAGATTTATTCCGGTATAATAAGGCTTATGGCCAGTGGAGTACGCAAAAAGGGAAGCCGCGGGGATTTAAAAAAAGAAGTTTTTTGTTCTCAAAAAAGAAACTTTTGTGTACCATGTAGAAAATATTTAGAACTGGTTTGGTGAAATCTCAAAATGATTAAAGTTTATTCTGCTAAGCCTTCATTTCGTAAAGACTGTAACTTAAATTTAGAACAATGCATATCACGTAATCCCGCGAATATTTTAGCTCGCAAAAAGTCGTTTTTCATTTTTAAATGAATCCATAATTCTCTAATGCTTAGCAAATATCTGCTATAACTAAAGATAATCTGAAGTAAGAAGGCCAGATAATGATTACACTAAGCAATCATTTAGAACAAAAACTGAAAGTTCCAATTATAAACAATAGAAGCTGCCATCATTTATACAAACAGCAAAATGATGATTCACTGAAGCTGCAGTCTAGAATTGATTGTTTAGTAATTATCAAATATAATGCCCACAGATGGCAAAATCATTTTGAACTCCTAACCCCTTCCTTACCGCCAGCTGAAAGTGTTATGTGCCATATCTCAGTTTTCTATTGCTGCATTAGCAGAAAAGAAACATCCCACAGGTGCCCCTTTTTTGGGTTACGCGAAGGAAAGAAAACAGATGAAATAAAAAAATAAAAACGCGATCATTATCTAAAAAGCATCAGAATTAGGAAGAAATAACTATTTGTGAAAGGCCATTTTATCCGGTTGCTTTTATGAGAAATGTCGGATTGTGTTGGTTGGAATTTTGTGAAGGAGCAATTACATATCGTGTTTAAAGGGTCATTTCAGTCGATCGTATTTTTGTTACGGTATCATTTTAATGGATAGTGTTTTGAAAAGGGCCGTAAAAGGATCAACAATTTTAACTGCAATGATCCCTGTAACAGAAGAGGCGGGCAGAATTACAAGTTTCAGAGTGAAAACACAGACATATCAAGACAGAATTAAACACTGTGTGATATATCTATGTACCAAGACAAAGGGAAGTGGGGGGAAGGTCTGCCAAGCATTAAAAAAAAGGTTGCCGGGTACCGCGCTGTGCTTAATTAGTCTAGAGCACTTGTGGGCAATCTCTGGCTCTCGGCCGGATGTGGCATGCCCTGGCTTCTGATCCAGCCCGCGGAACATATCAAAACCTAACATAAACCATCCAGAATCCCATATGAATCCCAATTATACAGCTTGCAGCTTCGCCAACATCCTAAAATTTTGCCCGCAACTTTCCAAAGGTTGTCCATACCTAGTCTGGAGGCAACACTGAGTGGGAATGTAAAAGGGTATAAAAAAGGTCAGTCATTGCCCAAAGGAGGGAAGAGGTGGGGGGGGGGGGGATATGGATATAAAAACAGTGCAATTCTGCTTTAACTCAAAAGTAAAACTGCATCAAATATTCCAAATAAGAAAGCTGTCTTATGTGGTTGTTGTTTCTTTTTTTTTTTTTTTCCATTCTTGAGAGTGAACTAGAAAACATGGGGCTGTTTTATTGGGCTTTAATGAGTTTTAAATAGCAGTTGTAGGGGGTGGGGGGGGTGGCACTACAGAGGAATGCTTTCGGCAGAAGCAAGGCAGTAGCCAGGAAAAAAGGATGAAAGGCTGAAATTTTGTACATCGCCCGATTAATGTAAGAGGCACATTTTACTAATTGGGAATATTTTTGTTAGGAGTTCACATAAAATTTTTAATTTATTTAGATTTAATGTTCCAAAAATGTTAAATTCTGTCCCTTATATATCTGATTTATTGTACATGTCTATGATCAGTATTTAAGAAATAAAAGCCTCAGTCAGTGTTTTTGGGACACCCTGTATATACTGGCAAGTCTTTTAAAAATTTATTGGCAGAAGATTTATATGTACATTTTAAGAAATTTTCTGTTATTATTTATATAAGCAAGCTGCGCATGTTTATTAAACTTGTGTAAGTTATGCAATTCAAAACATGCGAGTGGCCACTCAAAATTTCCAGGTCAGTGGCCACTGGCCACCTGCAAATTTTCTGAATTTTGATCTCTAAATCAGAGCTCACAACAGAATTTCAAGGTTTATTCCGGGTAAAAAGGGAGCTATTTGAATCATAAAAAGGACCAAAAAGGAGCTGTTTTGTCTAAAAAAGGGACCAAAAAAGGACCGTTTTCTGTTTGAAAAAAAGCCTATACAAAGAAGGAAATTATTTATAAACTGATGCACATAAAATATAGAATTTATACTTGATACAATAGAAACACTCCGTCTTTGTAACTAGGAACCAGACTAATTCATATCAGTTATAATTTGTATACACATAAAATATCTGCTTGTGTAAAACAATTTTCATATTCCAGGTATCGCTTATTGTAACTTTAATGTTTCTTTAAATATTAACAGAAATTAATGAAAATATTTAGTATATCATAAGTACCAAATGAACAGTTGGCAAAAACTAAATCTTAAGAAAGAGAGGGAAGAAAAGCTATTTTTCAAATAGTAGGATATAACTAAGTAGAAACTAATTGTTGCAGCAATTTTGTAAAAAGAAAAAAAAAGGGGGGGGGAGAAATTTTAATTGTCTCATTTTCTGTTTAAGCAAATATAATTATACAATGCCTGCACTACTTTAGGGGTAGAAAAATCATTTTTCAGTTTCTTTACTAACTTCAAAATCCTTTTTCTTTTTTGAAGGGGGTTAGGGATGCCTTCACATTTGCTTCTTTGGTAGATTTCATTGTTCCTTTTCTAATTTTAATAAATAATCATTATAAGACTTGTATGTAACACTTGCAGAAGCAACAGATTCCTTAGTGATTGATAGTAGTTCAGGTTTGATTCCAAATTCCATTGCTCACTGTGCTGTGGGATTAAGGCCAATTATCTGCACAAGGGATCTAGGCCTATGGGTGGGGTGCCCTCAGTGGGGGTCTTTCTAAGAGGTCCTAACCTGTATTTACGCTAAGTTTAGGAGGAAATTGCATTGCTCACCACAAGTTTTTAAATATTCTTAGAGGGAAAAGACCAAATTCCCCCCCCCCCAAAAAAAGAGACTTTAAGGAAACTTTTTTTTTTTTTTTTTAAGGGGGAGGGGCGAGTATAACTATGACTGCTAACAGGAAGATCAAGTTAAAAAACAAGATTTTGTGGGGAAAACAGGAAGATTTTTCCAATCAAATCTAATCTGTTAAAACAAGAAAAATATTAAAATAAGCTGTATTTGGTCAATTTTGTGAACAGCTAGCTACAAGCCATGCCTAGCTTGTTTTGGCCCAAGTAATGATTGGAAGCTTCAGTTTCAAATTTTAAAAATCAAAAACTTTTTTCTTCTTTTTTCATCTACAAAACATTTATGATTCCTGAAGCTTTAGTTCTGGCACTTTTACATTTTCCCATGAATTTGTCCTGAATGGAGAAACCACTTTCGAAATAATGGGCCTGCATGATAAGCAATTCTTAGTAATAAATTGTACTCCATTAAAAATTCTGTATAAAGGCATTTAGCATTTGTAGCAGATATGATGAATTGAAATCATTTGTTGAAATCTCTTTAAAAAAAAAAAAAAAAAAAAAAAAAAAAAAAAAAAAAAAAAAAAGCTTCAACCTGTATTTAAGAAATAATTTAGCATACCCTTTTAAAACATCACAATCATGTTTCTTAAGAAGAACTAACAAATTTAATTTGAATCTTAATAAACAGAGCAAAGAGTTTGCAGACATTAAATGTAATTTTTGAATTTTTATTAAACAAATCAAAAATAAGACTTAAGGCGATTAACACATTAGAGTGAAGCTTTTTGCCTTAAACAGTCCAAACGATGCAGTATTTCATATAGAAACACGAAGAAGATAACGGCATAACATCACACATGGAAACATTTCAATAAATCCAATTGATAAAAAGTTTGTAATAGAGTGTCTTTTGAATGGCAAGAATCCACAGCTAGCACTATGAAAAAGGAGGGAAAAGGACCATTTCTGAGAAAAAAGGACTTTTAAGGACCTTGAACAAAAAAAGGGACTTCTAGGGGGAAAAAAAGACCATTTGTGAGGCCTGACTAAAATCCTATATTCTCATTTTTAATAGATAAGATTTATTGAAACCAAAGATTATGATACTACGTAATAATTTAAAAAATACTTAATTGCTGTCATTAAAAATATTTTAAAGAAATTTATTTCCTTAGTTTTACATAAAAAATATCTGATTAAAAAAACTATAAAATAAAATCAGACTTTTCTCTCTCAAACTCAGAACTCTCAATGGGAAGATCCTTGGTCTTAATGTTAAAGGCTTTAATATATTGTATGATATTACTGCTGTCAGGCCTAGAGCCTGCATTGTAGCTAATGCCAAGCTTCATGCCTTAATCTTAGCCAATTATCTTGATGAAGATAATGTTGCGGTCAAGATTAGTATGAACGACGACAGCGTGGTTCTCTTGTCTGCATATCTTCCATTTGATAGCAGTGATCCTCTTGCGGTCAGTGCTAAATCTTTGATTGAGTACTGTACTGCGAACACAAAGCTTATCATTGGTTGTGACGCTAATGCTCACCACACTGTCTGGGGTAGCACTAATTGCAATCCTCGGGGTGATGAGCTTTTGGAATATATTTTGCTGTATAATTTATTTATTCTTAACAAGGGTAACAGACCTACGTTTGTTACCAGTAATAGAAGTGAAGTTCTTGATATTTCACTTTGTAATGGTCATTGTTATGATCTTATTGAGAATTGGCATGTGTAGGATGATATTACTTTATCTGATCATAAACTAATTCTTTTTTCCATTAAAGGACTCATCCCTGTGAAGAGTCAAGGTAGGAACCCGCGCAGAGCTGACTGGGGTTCCTACAGAAAGAAGCTCAAACTTTGTTTGAGGAATATCAGCGGTAAGTTATCTTCTCCTAGTGATATTGATGACACCGTCTCCTCCCTAACTGGGGCTATCTGCTCTTCTTATAATGAGTCTTGTCCGGTGAGCACAGTTGTTGCCCGGAGGCGTGTCCCTTGGTGGACAACTGAGCTCACTCACTTGCGTAAAAATTGCAGGAGGCTTTTTAATAAAGCCAAGAAAACGGGTGACTGGCAAGCTTATAAAGCTTCTCTCACCAGCTTTAATAAAGCGATTAGGTGTGCCAAGAAATCTTCTTGGCAGGACTACTGCAGCAACATCAATGATTTGTCTGCTTCTGCCAAATTGGTTAAACTTTTGGCTAAAAACAAATCATCTAACCTTAACTGTGTTAAGATGCATAATGGTCACTTCTCTGAGTCGGGCAGTGAGACTTTGTCTGAGATGTTCAGGGTTCACTTCCCGAACTGTGTCATTCTTGACAATGTGTGTATCCCCTCTCCTGCTCCTGCTTTTGTCAGTGATAAAGAGGCTTGGGATGTTGCACGCAAGATTGTAACCTATGATAGGGTCGTTTGGGCTATTAAGTCTTTTGGACCTTATAAAACTCCGGGTATGGATGGTATTATTCCTATCCTTCTCAGGGAAGGCATTGCACTGCTTTCTCCTTCTTTATGCAAGATCTTTAGGGCTTGCATTGCTTTAAGGTATGTTCCCACTTTGTGGAGGCACACTCGTGTTGTATTTATCCCTAAGCCCGGAAAAGACAACTACTTTGAGACTAAGTCTTTTAGACCTATTAGTCTCTCTTCTTTTCTCTTCTGTTCTTCGTCTGCTGTAAGGAAGTGGCACTTGCTGTTTTTCTTGACATCGAGGGAGCCTTTGATAGAGTTCCCTCTGGTACGATTTTGTCTGCCCTTGTTTCCAAGGGTGTTGATAAAACTGTCTGTCAGTGGATTGATAATCTACTCTCGTACAGGCTTATCTCTGCTTCGCTTCTGGGGGACACCTTGGTGGCACGTCTTTCTGCTGGTACTCCCCAGGGTGGGGTTCTTTCACCTTTATTATGGTGTATTGTGGTGGACTCCTTGTTGGCTAAGTTATCTAGCATTGGGGTCCACTGTATTGGCTATGCTGATGATATTGCCATTGTGGCCAGGGGCAAGTTTGGCCCGGTGGTCACTGGCTTCATTAACTCGGCCTTGAAAGTGGTGGAGAGCTGGTGTTCTGTTACTGGGCTTTCTGTCAATCCCCTGAAGACATGTTTGGTTGCTTTTCCTAGTGCTAAGCACTTCAAGTCTTCTAAGTTTTCTTTTTTTGGACAGCCCATTGCATATTCTTCTTCGGTGAAGTTTTTGGGTGTTTACTTTGACTCCCATTTGGGGTGGAAGAATCATCTTGATTACTGTCTTGCTAAGGCCAAACGAGTCTTTTGGGCTTGTAGAAGTGCTATTGGCAGGACTTGGGGCCTGAGCCCTCGGTCTATTCATTGGATCTACACCATGATTGTTCGCCCGATCATTGCGTATGGGTCCATTGTTTGGTGGTCTAGATCTTCCTTAGTTTCATCTAGGAAGGATCTTACCCGTTTTCAAAGGATGGCGTGTTTGGCTATCACGGGTTGTCTTCGTACAACTCCTACTGCAATCACTGAATTGCTTCTAAACCTTTTGCCTCTGCATTCCTTTATTGAGGCTGAGGCCCTGGTCTGCAGAAAGAGGCTTATGGACCTGGGGTACTGGAAGGGTTATTCGCAATACCTTTCATGGGGTGATCTTGATTCATCTATGTTGACGCATCCTCTCTGTTGTATGCCTTCTGATAATATGCTTGTCAGGCATGTTTTTGACGGGTCTTTCTCTGTTCATTTCCCCTCTAGAGATGACTGGCGAAAGCCTCCTAATTATAGTAAGAACAGGTGTATTGTGTGGTACACTGATGGCTCCAAGCTCGGTAATCGTACTGGAGCTGGAGTTTGTTGTCTGGACAATGGCATTAAGCTCTCTTATTCTCTGGGTCTTCATGCCTCTGTCTTTCAGGCAGAGGTTTATGCTATCCTCATGTGCAGTGTTTTCTGCTTAAAGGCTGGATACTCCAGGAAGCATATCTTCATTTGCTCTGACAGTAGGGCTGCTTTGCTAGCCTTACAAAGCACTGCTATTTCCTCCTACTTGGTTTGGGAGTGTTATTTGGAGCTTTGCAAGCTCTCTCGTCTCAATAAGGTTACTCTGTATTGGGTTCCTGGCCATTCTGGCATTCCCGGCAATGAGATGGCCGATTTCCTTGCCAGGGCGGGCTCTAGTTCCTCTTTTGTTGGCCCTGAGCCGGTTCTTGGCATCTCGGGTAAAAGTTATAGGGATACTGTTCTTAACCACTTTCGGAGGCTTCAGTATTCTAACTGGCTTAATTGTGGTGGCCAGAGGCAGGCTAAAGAGATTAATCTTGGCTTCCCTGGTGACAGATGCAAGGAACTTCTGCGTCTCAATAGGTCCAGTCTCCGTAGGGCTATTGGTCTGCTAACTGGGCACTGTTGCCTTAAAAGGCATCTAAATATAATGAAGATTGTCGATGATCCCACTTGTCGGGGTTGTCTTCTTAAAGAGGAAACTGCGTTGCACATCCTCTGTGAGTGTGAGTACTTCTCGGCTTACAGGTTTGAGCATCTTGGGCGCCATGTCATTGAGCCCTGGGAGCTTCACAAAATGTCTGTTAGGTCTATGCTGATGTTCGCATCTGCTACTGGGCTATTTTCATAGGGCCCTTCAGGACTTTCCATTTTTTTCAGGACTTGGGGTTGGTACAATAGACCCATGGTCGCGGTGCCTGGCCCCTTGTGGGCCTCCCCTCCATAAGTCATAAGTCATAAATCAGACTTTTTCCCCCCATTAATCATGTAAAATTAATCTAATGCATATCCATATCCTTTTGAAATCGCAGAGATTTGTAAACGTTCAGATGATTTAAAATATGAGAAAATTATAAAAATAAATCAAGATGTAGAGCAATATTGATAACAAATGAAATATTTGAAATGTCTTTGTATTTATTGTTCAATAAAATAAAACGAACTTCAAAAAGTTTTACACAAAACCAAAAAAAAAAAAAAAGTACCAGCATAAAATTGAGGCGACTGGCTTCTATTGTGAGGACTACGAGCAGCATTGATTGGGGCTGTTCGAGGACTGGCTCCAGGGGAAGCAACTAAAGATATTGATGGTGAATTTACAGGATTTACTGTAACAAAAGAGGATGATTCTGAAAAGAAATAAAGTTGCTGTGATGTAAAAGAAAATAAGTAACAATTAAGTATCAAATTACATAGCATAGATCACACTGACTTCTTAAATTTGTATTTTGGAATTCAAAACTTAGTTTCTAAACTCTTGCTCAATACTTTGAAAAATAAAGAATGTACTACAAATTCAGCATATCTGATTCCAAAGTAATACAGCAGAACTTCAATAAGTTGAGCCCCTTTAACTCTGATAACCAGATAACTATATCACGATTTTACATTATTATTATTATTATTAATTTGAGAAGCAGTCTACAAATTTATAAAATAACACTGATAAGTTCCATTCATGTATTTTAGAAAATAATAATTTTATACAGCACTGAAATCATGAATGAGCAATAATGTGCATTAGAGAACTGAGAGTTACACATGCAAAATTTGTATAAAAATTTATGTAAAAAGAATTTTAAATAATGTTAAAGTATATGCTAAAATGTAAGATTTTCTTTCTTTCTTCTCTTTTTTTTTAAGTAACTTGAGAAGTTGCAGGGTTTTTCTTATTTTTTGGAAGAAATTCCCTCGAATACAGTAATTTGAAATAATCCTTTTTGGAAAAAATGAGTTTAAACAGTACACAGGGTGTCTAGAACATTTCCATTTTTAAAAAGTCCTGATTTCATGGGCAATTTTCTTTGAAATTCCCTAATTTCATTAGCAATTCTTTTTAAATTAACCGATAATCATAAGAGAAAATTTCCATGATTTTAAAGAGTTTGCAAATATTTTCTAATCTGTATGTATATAAAAAGAAAAAAAAATTCATTCTATTGAGATTGTTTCAAAATGGTGGCGAACATTTTCAACATTTGCTGTAAGGAACGATAATTTAAATAATTTTTAATTAAATCATGCTTTTCAAAAATAAAATTATCACAGGATTAAGTAACATTGTGCACCTCTATTTCAGTTTTACCTCACAAATATAGTCCAACAGTGTTGGAAATTGTTCCCCCACACTTAAGCAAGACTTAATCATACTTCAGTTTTTGAATAGTTGCCACATCTGTTAGATTTTAAGGGCAATAACCTAAAGCAACGGGTACGCTTTTAAATTCATCCCCTGTAGTTCAGGCTTGTTTCCAAATTCCATTGCGCACAATAAGTTTTTATAAAATCTCTGGGAGCGGGGGAGACCAAATTCTTTTAAAAAGAGGCTTCAATCATTTAAAAAAAAATACTAGAATAATATAACTACATGCACATTAAAAATTAAAAAAATACGCCTTATAAAACACCAATCAAAATGTTTATGAATATTTTACATTAGATAATTTGAATCCTAATGAAAAGCGCAAAAACCTTTTTTGTATAATGTATTTTTTTTTTTTTTCTATGAACACATCAAGAAAAGGACCATTTGCGAGGTCTGCTATTCTCAGTTATTGAAATATTTCAATCTTTTAGAAATGATGCAGATCTTTCAGGTTTTCCTTAAAAATCATAATTATATTGTTTTAGCACCGTAAATTTGTAAAATAAGTATAAATGTAAAATATGAGTCTATTTATAATACTACTGCACTGGTTGGATTTGTATTTTAAAATACCAAATTTTGACAATTCATAAAAGCTGCACTTTTACACATGCTGTGTAAGATGGTCATTATGATTTAGTTCAATATAAAAAATTCAAGTTTCGTAAGTGCAAAATATCAAGAATCTATTGACTTACCCACATATTTTCCAAAAGCACCCAAATTCTCAGGCTCGAAAACATTTCATTTTATATCCATATTTTTATCGTATTCTGCATAATCTGCATTTTTTCTCAATATATTTTCACAAGCCTGTACCTGGGTGCAGTGGGAAATGTGCCCCTGCCAAATTGCTAATATGTCAAAATGGAATGAAGAGGAAGCCAAAACTAAGGTTTGTCCCAGGTGCCATGATATCTAATTGCAGCACTGTAAGTGCATAATATTTAGAAGTAATCTGTAATAGTCTGTTGAGATGTGTCCCAGAAAAAAAATTTGTAACTGCGCGACATAGAAAACAAAAAAAATTGGAAATAACAGTAGTTCCCATCATGCAAGACAACAGATTTTCTAAAGAGACAAAATGTGTCAATATTGTTGAGTAGAAGTCTGTAGATACAAAATTAAAAAACACAACTCCCGACACTTCAGGGAAACAATTTGGCCCTCTTGCTTAACTTTTGAATTTCAAAGATGATGAATATACTGGTGGTGCTGCTCACATGCATCTTCACAGTTAATAGGGCTTTTGTTAAGTGTGTAGTACAGTGAAAATAAACATCCCTGGGGTACATGAGACATATTTTGTTCGTATCGGCAATTCCCACCTTTTTCTCCCCAAAAAATATACTAAAACAGATCTTTTGCCAATTTGGCCAGGTTCTTTGCTGCAGGAGAGATTTCTCAAAGCTGACCACAAATTCCATATTTTCAAACATATTTTCCCATTTTCCAGAGGTGCAAATATTGAAGTTCATTTGCTGGATGCTGGACTTACTAAAATAAGTACATCATTTTACTCCACCTGAACCTGCCTTACAATAAAAGACCAAAATATGATTTTGAGATAACTTAATTTACAAAAGAAATATCAACACTACAATTGGGCGAGTGTTGGCTCCCCCCTCCCGTGAATGCTATTTTTAGGCCAACCAGAGGGGGGCACTTGACCAAAGATCGAAATTTTCCCGGATTTAAAGTAAAAATCATAAAACTCCCTGACAATTCCCTTGATTTTTTCCAGAACAGCAAAATTCCCAGACAATTACAGGTTTTCCCTGATTTCCAGGTTCTGCAGACACCCTGAGTACAGTACCAGAGTATTACTCCTGTAATGCACCTACTAAAAGGCATTTATTCCTTTTTCAGATCCTCTTAACATAGAAAGCACTCTCTTACGTTTGATAAACTAAATTAAAATGAATTACAAATGAAATTTACCTTTTTGGGGAGCAACCGCTACACATTGTTGTAACTGAATAAGAGTAGTACCCTGAACACTGGGGGATAAATCGGATGATAATAATGAAACAGGATGGGAAGTAAGTGAAGCAGGAGACCCAGGTGATGTTGCTTGCCTCCTAATAAATGAGCATTGTTAGAAATTAGAAATAAGTTATCAAAGGAGAATTTTAAATTTCAAAATTTGCATGTATACATATGTACATGTCTAAATAAAAACTAAATATGTTTAAATCTCAATAACAGGTTGAGAACTGATTTCAGTTTGAAAAATAAGCACCTACATGTTTATGTGCTTAGATGCATATCTTTAAAATAAATATAATTATCAAATGTTACATGCAGCACAGTTATGTAATACTAATAATTGGAAGTACAGAATTTTTGCAAATAAAAAACCAGAAATTTCCTGGAAAAAATTTGAAAATTTAAAATTTCGCAAAAATTTGCATAAACTACTTGTAAAACATTTTTAATATACTTAAAATTCATATTCAATGGCATTTATTAAAAGTTACATAGTAGTAATTTCAACTTTTAGAGTCATTTTTCAGTCCGTAACGACAATGTTATAATTAGGAAAGAAATGTTCTGCATCAACACTATTTGTTGGGTTCCAAATGCTCTGTAAAGCTGCAGTAGCAAAGGTTAGAAAAAAGTATTTATTAGCTCACAATATGTCCTTAATTTTGGAATTTTCATTCCTACCTTAAGATTGTAACATTAGGTGATGGAAATGGGTGTACCCTCAATGAGTTCATTTTGAAGAAGTACTCTGAAGAAAGGAATTTTGGAAAGCTTTTGAGCGATATAATTTAAAGTGGTCATACTTGCAGCCACAGATGGGCATAATAATTGAACAATGTGCTTCATTTGTTGTATTTAATTTCACGGACAAAGTTTATTGAATTTTTTTCAGATGTGGTTTTTAGCATTGTATTTAAATTCAAATCTAATTAGTTCCACAAATAGTGAGTGATTGGGTAACGTCAATCTTCCAATTTGTTAATTAATTTCATTAATTTTGGGCACAGCTCAGATATGAAGTTTATTAGATTCTTCAGTTTTGTTTGAATTTTTTTTAATGTCACTTACTTTTTTTTAAAAAAAGGCTGTACTTCATAACTAGTTACAATTACAGTGGAACCCCGATTTTACGTAACCCATTTCGTACGTTATCCCGCTTCGTACGTTATTTATTGTCGGTCCCGAGAAATTCCTATTCCGATAATGTTGAAAATACCTCGATTCTACATCATTTACTCTTAATGTTTCCCGCTTGGTACGTCATACTAGACGAATTACCTTCAGAAATTTTGTCTTCTTTCACCCATAAAAAAAAAAAAAAAAAAAAATCAGAAGAACAAAAATACTTTCCATATGTTCAACTAGTTGTTTGTTACCAAAACCATTTCTTCCAGTCACCCCCCTCCCTGTGAATGCCAGTAAATGTGTGTCTTCTATTGTGTGTCGTGACGAATGGACCCGTCCACCCACAATACCTTGGGTTGGGTTCAACTCAACCCACAGTGGAATGGACTGCCCCTCGTAAAGTTGCTACCTGCTCCCCTTTCTTGTTCTCAGAATTATCGCAGTACCACTGAGGAAAAATCGTCTGCCATTAGCTATATCCTACTCCCGTGAATCAAAAGTAGGATGTCGAAAAGAAAATGTTTCTCTGTGGCCAAAAAGGCAGAAATAATTGAAAAAGCAAGAGTTTTCAAAGGAAGTAAAGTTGATCTCGCAAAATCACTCGGTATCGCATATTCTACGTTACAAGGCATCCTAAAACAAGGTCTCAGTGGAATTAAACTCTGAAAAACTGGGAAATTTTTCAAAAAAAAAAAAAGAAAAACATTGAAAATCTCTCCTTTTGAGGAACTTGAAAAGATTTTGTATGAGTGGTTCAAACAAGCCCGTACAGCCAAGATTCCAATCAATGGCTCAATTTTGAAAGGAAAGGCGCTTGAAATTTCTTCTCGTCATGAAATACAGAATTTTATGGCATCCAATGGTTGGATCGACCGATTCAAAAAGAGGCATAGTTTATCGTACAGGTTTATTTGTGGTGAGACAAATGGAGTAAATACTGCTGTCGTTGAGGAGTGGATGGAAAAAACATTACCTTCTATTTTGTGTAATTATTCACCAAATGACATCTTTAACGCCGATGAAACCGGACTGCTTTTTAATCTATTCCCTGATAGAACATACACGGTGAAAGGAAAAAACTGTCACGGTGGGAAGCTATCAAAAGTGCAATTAAGTGTTTTGTTATGTACCAATGTGGATGGAACTGAGAAGCTAACACCATTTGTGATTGGTAAATCCAAGAAGCCCCGATGCTTCAAAAATGTCAAAAGTTTGCCAACAGATTACAATACCAACCAAAAAGCTTGGATGACGCAATATCTTTTTGAAGATTTCGTAAGAAAATTGGACACGAAAATGCGCTTACAAAAGCGAAAAATAATTTTATTCGTGGATCAGTGCACTGCTCATGTTAATCTAAACTTAAAGAACATGCGTATGGAATTTTTCCCACCCAACTGTACCAGCTTACTTCAGCCTTGTGACTTGGGAATAATTCGATCCTTCAAAATGCATTATAGGAAGCAACTGGTAAGAAAAGCCCGTTCTGGACTTCATTCTGGTGAGTTTCAGGATGCTTGGAAAACGAAAATAAACGTGCTAGAAGCTCTTCATTTGATCTCATCAGCGTGGAATAGTGTCGATAAAAAATGCATTTCAAGTGCTTTTTTGAAGGGAGGATTTCCCAAATCTCACGTCGACGGTGAAGTGCCACCGGAAGAGCCCACTATGGAAGACTATAATAAAGAGGATGAATTTAAACTTGCAGACATTAATTTTGACGAGTACATTGATTGTGATAAGGATGTTACCGCTACTACCGACATTCAGAGTATTTCCGATTTGATTTCGCAGTATGAAAGTGAGGACGATATTGATGAAGACTCAGATAGTGAAGATCCAGAAGAAATCATGCCTTCTTCGGCAGAGGCCATTGCGAGTTTAAATACCTTAAAGAAATTTTTAACCGGACATGAAAATCAAGAAACAAATTTGCAAAAACTTGCATGTATTGAAAAAAGTATATGTGAAATTACACTTGAAAGGAAAAAGCAGTCAAAAATAACAGATTTTTTAAAATAATATGGCATTGGTCAGTTTTTTTGTGTGTTTGTTTCCTTCATTTTTTTTTCTATTGGACCCCGATTATACGTTTTCCCGCTTCGGACGTTTTTTACCTCTGGTCCTGTGAAAAACGTAAAATCGAGGTTCCACTGTATTAAGATTATGCTTATATTAAGATCTATTCACAATTATAAGAAATTTTTGCATGAATTCACATCTATTTTGTAAAAACAAAAATATAATACCTCTACTAATAATACATGTAATATTTCAGGGAAGTCACTCAAAAAACAAAGAAAAAAAGAGGAAATCAAGTGTGAATTATACTATACTCTCTTATTTTCTACAACTGCACAAAACGTATGTCTACATTTACTCTTATTTCTAATCTCCAAAGTTTCTTCGTTATAAAATTTATATTCCCCCCCCCCCTCCTCCCAGCAAATTAATCCCAAGTTTTAAAGTAAATAGTATTTTGGGGTAACCCCTCTGATGATGATGTCACCTTGTGCTCTCCACAACCCCTGCGTAATGCCCTGTTAGTTGTTGAATTAGATTTATCACAGTCTCGCACTTCAGAGAATCAAATATAAAATTTTATTCTAACCAAGCTAGGGCAAATCTTCCATGGAAATTTTCATTTTCATTTAATTTAATTTTAAATTTTGAGGAGAAGGCGAACAGCTAGCACCATAGCATTCCTTTGATCGCTTACACCATTTACTCACAATTAGAACAACTTTAATTATTTGTGAATGAAAGCGGAGGCAATCCTAATTAGAAAAAAGGAAGATCTGGACATCTAACCAGCTAGTAAAATAAGAGAACACAGTCTCTTGAATTGAAATCTGTGAAAGAGAAGGAGGACGTAGGGAATGCAATCCCACACTGTTTTCCGCTTTGCGGGATTGAGATTTATTGATCCCGCAAGATTGATATTTCATTTAATTAAAAATTGATTTCGACAGAGAAAAGTAGGAAAAAGTAAGATTGTAAACTCTATGAGGTTTCACTTTAACAATAATACTTTACGTTATTTGATAATTAATACAATACTTTATATAAATATGAAAATTCTGTCATGATATTCATAATAATATACTGTTATTTTGTAGTTGCTAAAAAAGACAACATAAAGAGGCACTCGGTTTCCTAGTCTTAACAAATATCATCTAATTTTGATAAGGAATACAAAAGTTCTTAACAAAAGACTTTTCTTTGTATGAAACCCAGAGGGAACTATACATTTTTTAGTTGTTAAGTTCACCTTTTAAAGATATCACTGGCACAGGCGGCCATTGGTTGTTTATGGAGGGGGAGAACAAGTCAAGGGTCCTGTCCCGGAAAGATACAATATTTAGTGTTGAAGCACTTCTGCATTATACCAGTACGTAAATGATAACAATACGGGAGCTGGGGGGACTAACTTGCCTACCCGCTAATAGGTATAAGTACCCAAGATCACTGGTTCTTATTGTTCATCTTATGCAAGAATTTTTGGCCAATTAAAGAGGCATGAAATTGTTATAAAAATAATTTATGTCTCTCTAATTTATTCTTCATCATTTTGTGCAAATCTCATTATCATCTGGTAAGACACAGGAAATTTCACTAATGTTGCTCAAGATATGAGCAGCATGAAGTTAACAATTATGTGGTTAGAACAAATCACACACAATCTGGTGCTTCTACAATAAACATTCAATCCTAATGAAATAAAGTATAACTTCACATTAGAATATTTTCAGTTTCAACCCTGCAGGATTACGGTCTTAATCCCACAGGACTAGTCCCGAAAGAATTTGTGCGGGATCCTGCAGAATCCCATTCCCACGGGATTAGGATTGCATTTCCTAGGGCAGGGGTGGCGAACCTTTAGGGATCAACATGCTATTTTTTATAAAGAAATGTTTAACGAGGCCATAGATGTGCTGCCAAATAATTTTCAGTTAGTGATTTTGACTTAGTGACTGTTTGATTGCGTTACTTTAATTTTTAATTAAAATGCAAACCGTTTTGATCGGTGGCATGCCCAAAATATTGTGTTGCATGCCATTGGTTCACCACCCCTGCCCTAGGGGGAGAGAGCAAGGGCTCCAGGCTGTTTTTCGGAGGGGTCAATGCCAATTGAACGTGAGGAATCCTGAAGTAAACTAATCTAACTCCAAGTTTGGTGGGAGCTATGGCCCCCTCACTGGAGCTGCACTTGGGAGAGAGAGAACTGAGCTTACTATTTCTCTCCCCCTTACTCTTTGTAGTATAGATAAGGGGGAGGGGGAGAATGGTTCTATTCAATTAGATTTATGTCTGTGTTAACCCTTTGAGTCGCAACCCTTTCCCAATGCTGGAAAAAGGGCAGCCATTGCCATAGCTCGACTTAACTACCAGCAAGATGGCGGACGATCGAAACATTCATCGCGTGCCACAGATCTAGAGACCCTTTTTTGACGATAGCTGGCTGTGCACCCTTTTTCCAGCATTGGGCAATCGATTCAGCTGTTCTCACGTTCTTTCCATTTTTCAGCAGATGTCAGTGCTGTTAAAAATAATCATGACAATTTTTTATGAGAAATGACGTGCTAAAAAGTAAAGAATTCTCGTGGAGCTATGTCACCTGCAACTATTTTTATAGAAATCAAATCTATTCTTCGTGACTGGCAACAGTCAAAACGTCAGAGTTGGGTGGTCCCAGAGTGGGATCACTGTGCGTTAAAGGGTTAAGAGAGTGAAATTCAAATAATGCGGAAAGACAAAAAAACAAGCACTTTAGTTTAGAAAATAAGCACTTCATAGAAAAACTAAGCACTTTTAAGGGCCCTTAAAAAATAAGCACCTTTAATTTTTTCTGGTGCAAGCACTTTTATAACATTCCAGGATTCGGTAAAAATAGAAAAATGATTAATTTTTTGACATCAATTTAATGCAACATTGTTAACTTTTCTGTGGAATATCTGACAGAATGGTGAAAAATATGCTAATTGTCATTCTTCATCATTTTGTGCAAATCTCATTATCATCTGGTAAGACACAGGAAATTTCACTAATGTTGCTCAAGATATGAGCAGCATGAAGTTAACAATTATGTGGTTAGAACAAATCACACACAATCTGGTGCTTCTACAATAAACATTCAATCCTAATGAAATAAAGTATAACTTCACATTAGAATATTTTAAAGGGGGGTGAGGACAATAGGGCAAAACTTTGAAATGGAGGTGGGGGTGCCAAATCCCCATCAGGGTTCGTACTCACTTTTGAAAATAAAATTCCTGCCCATCTTCCACCTACCCAGACAGCACATAAGCTTAAATCAAGCTTGACATTTCTTTGAATTTGACGTATTAATACAAGCTTGACAGTTCAATTCATTTTAAGCTTGCAGCAAGCTTGGAGAAGTCATTTGAATTGCGATATTGAAAGTTTTAAAACGTGTGCTGCTTTTAAGCTTATATTATGCTTATTCCCCTATTAGTAGAGTCTCTAAATCACACATAACATTATTTTAATTTTGATTCATCGCATGGAAAAATAAAAGAAACAGATCCACAGACCAAATCAATAGTGGAAGATCGAGAGCGTTGTTTTATGGTGGCACCCTCAATGGGCGACGTAGGGTGCTAATCTTCAGTTGTTTGCTGTGTACTGCCAGGATTTAAATTTAGCTTCGTTCCTGTCACTCCTATAAATTGGCTTGGACATTTTTTTTTTTTTTTTGGTGGATTTTTTCTTTCTCCATTCTTGGATTTTTCTCAATCTCCTGTTTTGGAGGGTCACTCTGTTTCTTTACAACTTCAACATCACTTTCGATCGAAGCCCTGTTTTTTTTAACATCTTTATGGTCACAACTGAGCAACCCGCTCAATGAAGTCTTGGGGGGGGGGGGGGGGGGGGGGGGGGGTCAGTTTTCCTTTCCTCTTCTCCTTTTGAAATTTGCAATTTTGCTGCTTTTATTTTTTTTTTTTTCTTCCCCCGATCTCCCATGATTTAACATCTGTAGGCATTGTCCGACTTTACGAACTGTTCACGATTTCTCCTTTTGGAGTTTTTTATTTCATTTTTCAAAAGACACTCTTTAATGACACGCTGAGGATAAAACCCCACTTCGATTCGGTTCACCAGAAAACCGCGTGCTAACGATAACAGTCACTTGAAACTTTAGTCACTCGAGCGTAAGTCAGGTTGGCCGAGTGGATAGGACGCTGTCTTCCTAACCCTTAGATAACGAGTTCGAACCCAGACGTTAATGCTTAATGGAAACAGATTAAAATAACTTGAAATTTCAGAATAGAGGGGAAAATGCACGGAAAAATAAAATATGTGGGGCGAGTTCGCTGACGGGCGCCCCATGTATTTAGGAAATTTTTTTTTTAGGGAAATTTTTTAAGCTTGAAATTAAGCTTGCTATGTCAAGCTTAATGCAAGCTGGGCAAGTGTAAACTAGAACACTTGATTCAAGCTTGCATTAAGCTTACATGCTTGAAATTTTCAAGCTTAATTCAAGTTTATTGACTTGATAAATCAAGCTTGCTGCAAGTTTGCTATGCTATCTGGGTAGGATAGATTTCTCCCCAGACCGGCCCTGATATAAGTACTGCTTCATGTACCTAAAATGTCTTAGGTTCGAATTTTGTGTTAAGGCAAGTCTACATCTCACATAGACACATCTGCCTATGAGGGGAGGGGGGGGGGGGAGGTGTACAAGATAGCTATGAGTTATTTATTTATACAACAAAAAAGGATGAAGAAATATATCGAACACACAATTTAGAATAAAAATAAATAAAATAAACATTTCCTTAGCTATATTTTTAATTTCTGCAGTATTAATATCATTAAGATAGGAAGCTAAAACAAATACACTGACCAATTTAAAACTTTTTTTTTTTTTTTAGAGAGAATTTCTAATCCATTGAATAAAACTTTAATTCAGGAGGGAATTTTTCTATTAAAAATATTTGTGTTTTCATAAATCACTGGTTATTGAACAAAATCTGTATTAAAAAAACCTGAATTCAGAAAAATGTTTTGGTCTACAGCTTTTCTAATTAATTGTGGTTTAGTTGTAATACAGTTAAATAATAACTATTGCATATTTAACTAAATAAATAAATAAATAAATAAATAAAATAAAAATTCTTAAATAACACAATTCTAACCTTGTTGAAGGCAAAATAAGTCTCTGTGCTGGTGAGGCTGCCGGAGGTGTAGTTATTGTATATGTTTGAGTCACGTTATTCAAGTGCAGTCTTGTATTTTCTACATTAGGACTTACTGCAGGAGCTATTGTCAATACTTGAGATGTACCAATAGGAACTGTAGTCTGTTTACTCACTATGACACCCTGGACACACGAATTTGGACTTTTTGATGTAGTAAAAGAACTGTTAAAAAACATTTAGTAAATTTAGTGAATAAAACAATGTTAAAATACAAGAAAAGTGCAGAAAATAAAGTTAATAATTACTTGGCATGTCCATTGGTAATGTATTTGGTATTACTGCCAGCTAAACTAGATGGGATACCACTAGCATGAGTAGTGGGGGTTCCCAGCTGGATGCTTCCTTGAGCTGGCAAAGCCATCTGTACCATACCTGTACAAGAATTCACCATGATAAGTAAAATACAATATACTTAAAACTTAAATTGTATATAAATGTGATTATTATTGTTATTTTGGAAATAAAGTACTTTCTTGATCAACTAAGTAATTCTTCCTGATCATAACCAATAAAAATGATAACAAACAAATAAAAAATTATTCATACTTATTCATATACATATTACAACTCATACATATTACAACTTTAAAATTTGAATTAATATTTATAGGGGAAGGTCAACAAGGTCAATCACCTTTTTGACTTTTGCCCATAACTTAACCCATAACCATTTAAGATAGAATTTGGCAATTTTTACACATTGTTCGAAAGGTCTGGGGAAAAGAAACACTGCAACACATTGCATATTGATAGGATATGAAAATGTTAGACACATTTGAAAAAAAAAAAAAAGAAAGAAAGAAAAGAAAAATTATTAGAAAGATTTACCTTTGCTGTCAATCATCACTATCGTGAAATCAATTAAAATATGCTCAGAAATTATTGAAAATGACTCAGAAAAATAAATAAGTCAATTTTGTGGTATTTTTATGCTTTTATTTTGGATTTAGCAAACTTTCACCAAATATGTTTCAGAAATTTGTACTGAATCAAAAATCTACTCAGAATCACAGTTCCAGCAAACAAAATAGCTCATTGTGTACAGGGTCGTAGTCGGGGTGGGGAGATATCGGGCATACAAAACAATGATCACTTTTTTGACTAGCTCTAAATTTACTTTGAAGAGTTTTTTTGTGACATTTCAATGCATGCATGTACATTTGTTAATGTATATGCAAGTATATTGCATAATCCATTTTCTCTAGCTCTTTTCTGATGCCTATACATATGTATTTAACTCGAATATCTCAAAAACAATTAGCTGCAGAATGTTGAAATTTTATGTTTAGGATTGCTGTGCACCTCCCTTTTTGGTTTCAATCCACTGGACAATTTATTTACAGGGCCACCCAAAATAAATTTTAATAGATTTATAACAGATTCAATATATTGGCATAACTGGGTAGGGACTAGGGTGGCAGTGGCGGCTCGTGGGATACAGCAAGTACAGCCGGGCTGCACTTTAAATTATCAGCACATACTTTAAAATAATTTATTCTACTAAATTTCCTAAATTCAGATTAGAATTATGGAATTCCTATGGTAAATTAGAAAAATCTCTAAAAAAAAACCAAACCAAAAAACTGTATTGTGGCCAGATCGCTCATTCAGAAAAAAAGCACTTTAATCTTCCCGCAATTCAATTGGGAAAATCTTTGGTTCAGCCCAGAGCGCTGATAAGAAAATTGGCATCACCGTTGCCATGACAACGGTTACATAAGCATTTCCTCCGGCATAGGCTATAATGGGGATTCGCAGCTAAGACTCGGCTCATTCAAGATTTTGAAAGGTCGGCAGCACTTGTGAATTCGACTCACTGATTGGCTCGTGAAGTGAGGGAGGGGGTAAGGAGAATATATGTTCGGAAAACTCTGGACTTTATATTGCTGAATTTATCAAGAAGGTAAGCCTGGATAGACGCTTATGAATGGACAATTACCCATCAAAGCAGTATTGTTTTTAAGTAAGCAAGAACTGGCATTTAGAGGACATGGCGAGCGAAAAAATTCTTTAAACATAGGAAATTTTAAAGAGCTTTTAAAATTATTGATATCTGAATTAAAACAACGCCTTTTTATGAGGGCATCACTGATCGATTCGCAAGTTTAAAAGAAAGGAGGATTGATTTGACTTATAAAAATAAGTACGTTTTCTTTTTTTTTTTCTTTTCTTCTCAAGTTATCGTTGCAAAAGAAAATTCTAAGGAAACTTCGAATCAGACACGGATTAATGCAATTTTGAGGATAAGAGCGGCTGGTTGAAATTTATGTCCATTTTATGGAAAAGTAAAATAGGATCTCTTACTTTTTTATGTAATTTCTTTTTTTTTCCTTGGCGAGGGCTTAATCCGCCAGCTTTCGAATTCAATAACAAAGATTTTCCCTTCCTGTCCGGAGGAGGGGGCGGGGGACGACTCATATGCTTCCGGCTGCACTAACAGTTTTGACCACGGGCCGCCACTGTAGGGTGGGCAACCCTAACCTAGAAACACTAGTCCACTCTAGAAAAATCAGATTTTCTATTGCAAGAATAAGTGATGGAGTTTACTAGAGTGGGCTAAAGCCTACCCTTTGGTACTCCATACATTTTTTTCACCCCCCCCCCCAATTGATTTGACATGGAATGACCCACTGTGTCAATCCATGTCAAATCAATGAGGGATCTGAACCTCAACTTCTCAGTCCTGAAAGTCCTGAAGTTTTTTGGCTCAGCAGGATTATTTTACATGAATTTTTGGAAAGAAAGAAAAAAAAAAAAAAACAGTTAAAACTCACACTTGTCATTCACAAAATCGTTTGTAATTCTGTAATAAATGGTGCCAGAGTGCTCAATAATACAGTATTTTAAAGCTCATTTTATGAACTTTAATATAAGCAACACAATATATTTTATATAAAATTTTTATTTATCAAAACATCATGTTTGATTTTATTTGTTTCAAAGTAAATAAATATATCTTACTAACATATAAATGCCAATGTTTGTATGTATGTTTGTTACTCTTTCACGCTGAAATGGTTCAACGGATTAGGATGAAATTAGGAATAAAGACAGTTAAAGTCCTGGATTAACAAACAGGCTACTTTTTATCGTGTGTAAAAAAACAGTGTTCTTATAATCTACAAAAAATAAAATAAACTATCTTTTATTTAAACAAAAAAACAATTAAGCTTTTATTTTATAAAGCCACTGACAAATGGCACAAACTTATAGAATATGCAGTTTTTAATAAATAAATCAGATTTCCTTTTCTGGAGGCCAATTTGAAATAGTGGTTAGATGGTTTCATTTTATTATGAAATCTTAATTGAATGAGTCACGTGGCAAACCATCGGCATGCTTTTTTTTTCACGGCGTGCAAAATTACAACCTTTTTTAACAAGTAGATATGCAGCATTTAATATACATTTGCAAAAAACCCACTGTTTCACATGACTGATGCTCTATCCTTGTTAAATAATGCTAAAATAATGGCTGCATTCATAAACGCCAAATGAGTTTTCATCTAAGGTGTTCGTAAAAGAAACTGAGGGTATACAGTTTATATACTACAGCGTTTGTATACAACACTGAGTGCGATTAGTTTAAATGAAGTAAACTGAGAACGGATCAAGTTCGTTAAGTTGTTGAGAAGATACAATTGCTGCACGTTGTTGCTGTTTTCAAATGGCGTCTGTTGTTATGAAAAGTATTTTTTGTTTGCTGAAACTATTTATTCATATATTATAATTTTTTTTTTTTTTTTTTTTTTTTCCAAGGAGAAGATTCAGGCATATGTTAGTAACTGCTATGAAGGGACATAATTTTTCAAAGGTAATAATTTTCTTGTATTTTTCATTTTAGTAAATTCAAAAATGCATATTTTAGTGTTGCAATGGAAGTTGATTTAAACCGTTATTAGCAAAATTTGAACTTCTCTTGCTGAATATTTTTGAAAAAATGAAGTTGAAATTTCTAAATTTTGATCTGTGCACTTAAATTATGGCCACTTTCTTTTAAAAATCCTGTTGATTTTATATTGAGTATGTATTAAAAAAACTCTCCTCAGCAAAAGTAATACATTCGCGAATTGTAAAGAAGCACGTCTCTTAGGCGACAAAACTAAATAAACTGAAGTTGTTCGTAAAGTCAAAAGAAACTGATAGCCACTGTAGCACTAAACACATGCATTCTAGTTTTCTTACGGAAACTCGTGCAATGAGTCTGTCGTTTACGAATGCAATCAATATTTAATCGTCTGCTAAACATGACTTGAATAAAGAATGCGCCTGAATAAGTTTTTGAAACTTTCATTCAGTTCGAATAGTGCATTTTTCTGTGCAGTTTTTTACCATTCTATTTGTATTGTATTAGTAAAGAAAAGGGTGTTAAAATATCAATTTTGTTTAATCACACTCATGAATAATGATACACTAGGGGGTGCCCCTTACCCTAGGGCCGCCCCTGTTTGTAACCATCTTAATTTTAAATTCCATTCAGAAGCTGATGAGAAACAGGATTCTCTATGAACAAGATTTATTAAGGTGGCGAACAAAATGGTCACCACAGGCGGCTAGTATGTTATAAACCACTGTCACAAGACCAGTATTGATTTTAGTATGTACATGATTTATAGTCATAGCCGCCGGAGGCGGCTAGTATATATGTTAATCTTTTACATATTGTCAAGAGGTACAAAAAGTTTTTTAAGATGAAGGAATAACGGGTTTTTAAGAAATTAATTTTTGAATGAGAGCAGCTTTCGAAATAAATATCAATTTCTTGTTTCTAAAATTAATTTCAATAAATATATATATATATATATATATATATATATATATATATATTTATTATGTATGTATGTATGTATACATATATAGATATATATATACAGAAATAAAATCACACAATGTTTTAAAGATGTAAAATTTAATTTAAAAAATTTCATTTTAATGCAATATACAACACAATATTTTATATAAAGTCCAACAAAACAGTGTTATTAAAAATATTATTAAGATGTATATTATGAGTACTCTAGAGCCATTCATTAAATTATCTATAAATTTGTGAATGACAACAGTGTCAATTTTGGCAGTTTTTCTCGTTTAAAAAAATCATTTAAAAAAAAAGAAAGAAAAAGAAAAAAAAAACTGCTGAGCAAAAATTTTTTTTTAATTGGGGTTTTTTGTTGATTTGGCATGAAATGACCTTACTGCGAAATCTCAGAACAGTCACAAGAACCTGGATTTACATTTAAGCACAATCCAGAAATTTCGAGTTTGGAAATACATTTTAGAAATATAAATAAAAATTTCAAATACTGAAGGCAGTCATACCTTTAACAGTAGGAGATTGCAAAGTAAGAGATGGTACTAAGTATTGCACATGTCCTCCAGCCCTCGAGATCAATTGTGGAGACAAGTGAAACTGCCCAGGAGAAGTTGGACTAGATATCAAACCCTGTGAGGAAATCTGGGGACTTGTCTTTAAAACTAAATTTGCTAATACAGTTGTTGGAGGAGTTTGAGGTGTTGTTGGCATTCCATTCTGTTTTGAAGCAGGAATTACAATATTCTTCAGAGTTGCTGTGAGATACTCTGGAGATGATTGAGCAGGAGACACACGTGGTGAGGTTGAATTATTTTTTGAAACAGGTGGACTCAGTATTGCCATGCTGTAGTGGGTAGCACCTAAAGCTCCATTGGAAACTAAAAAACCTTGTGATGTTTGAATTAAAGAGGCAGAAATAGGAGAAATTTGCAACTTAGATTTCTCAACCTGGCCATTACAATGAGGAACCTGTAGTGATTGTAATTGTTTAGTAAGAGCTGGAGTCTGTGGTGATATGCTTTTTGCATAACTAGTTTGGACAGTAGTAGCTGGAACTTGAGAATTATTTAGATTTATAGAAGGTATAGATAATGGTGGAGGTAAAGCACTTCCTCGAGATAACTTTTGAACAGTTTTTTGAATTTTTGGCTTTGAAGGCTCACTTGATTTTAATAATTGATCAAACGCATTTAATTTTTGATTAGAATCTGTGTCATTACATTCAGAGCCATTGCTTTCTTTTGCTGGTGGGTTTTTTTGTATCAGAGCAGGCATTTCGGGTGAGGCAGATATTGTATCACTAATGCCTTGCTCAGAAGTAACAATGATGGAAGGTTTCTGATTTTCAATAGGGAATGAAGTAAAAGCATCAGATGTATTCACTTTGGGTGAGTGAACATCCTTAAAAACTGCACCGGTGGGTTGGAAACTTGAGCCAGTTGGCAACGGCCTTAAAAAATGTCCACTGCCTGAATTATTCGAAGAATTATTGCTGCCGTTATTTAGTCCCAATGAAAAAGGAGCTTGAACATTTGGACATGGATGAGCTTTGATTGGTTTAGGGCGGTGGGTAATGTCATTTGAAGGAGAAATTTTCATCACAGAGGAAAACCTTTGTTGTGGAAATGCTTTATTTTCAATAAGAGATTCATCATCTGACTGACTTTCAGTGTCACTTTCAGTCACTTTTTCTTTACATTTCAGATCAATTGGTGGGTCATCAGGACAAACAGATTTGTCATTTACTGCAAAAAGAGAACAAAAATTAATTATTATTTTTTAATATGATTAATTTACAGAAACATACATCAAATAAAATTTTAAAATTTCTTTAAAGTAAAAAAAAGTGCCAAACAAAGTATGATTAGAATGTATATACACACATTTAAATAAAGAAAGAAAAGAAAAACATTTTAGTCACTAAGTTTACAATATTAATTAATTTTTTTTTTTTTTTAACTTACCAGAATTTGTGTCTTCTTCACATATGACCATCCTTTCATCATCACTGGTATCAGAGTCTACTTGTGATTTTTCACTTTTAGAATTTTTTGAAGCTTTTTTACTTTTGTCATCAGATGATAAGGCATTATTGCTATATTCCGATGGAATTGACTTACTTTCTGTATTTTCTTTTTTATCACTTAATAAACTTGTTTTTCTGCAAGCTAACATACACTCATCTGGTAGTTGAGACAAAGAGCGTGACCGTGGCCTTTTCTAAAAATAATCAATATTTATTTATTGTTTTATTCACACTGAAAATATTTTTAATCCAAAATTAAATAAACATTTATACTGAATAGTAAAATTTGAGAAAAATAGGAAGAGAACTATCCTGTTTTAAAACATTTTTATAAAACAAGTAATATACTTATAATTTCAAGGGAAAACTTAGTTCTTAACTTATTGCATGTTCAAAATCTGCTGACTTGAAAAGGTGATCCCTTTCGAACTGCTGATATACATAAAATCTAAGCAGAAAAATATTAGGTTGTAACGAAAGTTTCCCGCCACTACAAATACCGTCTGTAAACAGTTCATGTTGGTGTGTTTGCTCATATTTTGTCAAACAATATTTGTCATTTGAAAGAAAGGTACTTGCTTTAGAACACTGTGCTGTTAAAAAATATCGTTATCATTAGAGTACAAGGTGTATGAAATGGAACTATCACGTTACTGGATTAGAACCATCATTTACTTCCAGTTCTGTTGCAAAAAATCAGCTACAGAATGTCAAAGAATTATGTGTGTAATTTAGATTCTACTGTTGTATCATACGGCACTGTGAAGGTTTGGTACTGAAAGTTAAAAAACGGGGTCTATGATATTCAAGGAGCAGAGCTCTCTGGCCGGCCTACTAATGTTGATGAGGGACACCTGCGAGAACTTGTGGAAGAAGATCAGTATTTAATCACTAGAGAGCTAGCTAAAGAGTTAGATATTAATGCCATGCCCTTGCCCATTAGCCATGCTATGCATCACATAAACTTCATGTACAAGTTCAATCGCTGGGTGCCGCATGAGCTGAATCAAGCAGATTTGGCGGAGAACTTTCGTTACCACCTGATACATTCCAATTTTTTTCTTTAAAGAATATATATATCAGTTCTAAGAACTTTTTTTTACCTCCCAAAAAAGGATAATGGCAGGGCACAAGCACAATCAAGAGAGTTTGTTGCGTATTCCTATGCTTAATCATTGCCCTTACTTGTTTACTCTCAAGATACAATTTCTTAAACTTTACTAATTTTGATGTGAAAAAAAGTCATAGCTTTCATAAAGTAATTTTAATATTCAGGGTAATATAAAATGCAAAATATATATTTAGATATAGTAATATAAAAAATGACAGAAGAAAGAAATAAATGCAACTAGCAATATGGTACATATATATATATATATACTAGCTGTATGCCTGTTCTTCACACGGTAAGAACCAAATACTTTCCTAAAATAATTACAAATAACAGAAGAAAATCTAAAAAAAAAAAAAAAAAAAAAAAAAGAATTCAGGTAGTTCCTTTTGTTGATACTATCAGGTTATAAATTAACGCAACCTTGGAAAATAATTAGTTGTAAGAAGAACATTGAAAAATTATGAATACTTTTAACTTCACGAAATATTTATTAACGTAGTAAACTGTTCTTTAATTCATATTAACCTAACAATCTACTAATACTAATTATTATTTATACTACCTATTACTTATATAATCTTATCTATTTTTGTTTCTCCCTCTTTAATGTTCAATTTAAAGAAATAGCTTAGATATTTGAAACCAATGGTGCCTTTTCTACACATTGAAGATTCTTTGGAGTTCATGCATTGCCATTAAAACAGATCTCCATATATTTTTAAGCATAATTCTTGTCAGATAGGCATATTTAGCACCACAAAATATTTCATCTCACCATAGTGGAAAATATCCAAGTTGTACCAATTTAAATATTTAAATCCTCCATGATTCAATCTCGTGAAACACATTAAACTGTGTAATCTCGAGGAGCTATTTAGAATCGCTGAAATTGCAAATAGGATGTTAAATTGTATAGCAGAGTTTACAAATTTCAAGAAATTTTTTTAATTTATGACATTCTGACCAAGTAGTTGAGTCTGGTTATTTCTTACAGTAGTTTTCAAACCGAGTAATATTGAAACTTACAACGTTGAAAAACCCACCTGCAAAAGAGCTTATTAAAGTTAATTTTGAGATGTTGGGTTTATGCCTAGCTAATCAGTATTTCAAACATTTTTCAGAGCTATTTTGCTAATGACGTAACTTTTGTGCAAGAATTTGTTAAGTTGCTATAATTCAGTTTAAAAAAGGTATAATTAATATATATATATATACTGCCAAAAGTCAACAAAACTTAGCGATATTTTCTGGATTTTTTGGGAATACATACAACGATCGTTGCCAAGCCGACAACGAATAACATGTATTGTGTTAATTAGTGTTTTCCCCCCTTGTGGCACCTTTTAAAGTTCCTACGATTTTAAAAATTGCATGTTTCCTTTCATTATTATCATACAGATATGAATACAAGGAGACAGCATTAGCTATCTTCAGCACTGAATGAAATGAAGTAACTGTGTAGGTCTAAGTTTGGCAGATCATTTTGTTGGTTTCTTTTTAAAAAACAGTGTAAGATACACAATTAAAAAGTAAAGATGCACAATTATATGTTACAATAGTTCTACAAATCTCAGCATTCATAGAACAAAATACAAATCTCAGCATTCTGCAGTTAAAAGTTTTACAGTTATGTCAAATACGTAATTTTTCTTGGTGCCAACTTTGAAGAAATTACTTCTTTAAAACTGGAACTGTCACCATAAAATTAATAACACAGTCATTTTACAATATGATCTAAGCAATATGGCGGACTCGTTACAGCTTTGGCTTCACAATCAGATACATAGAGATAGGAATATTAGGAGATGGCATTAGCTATCTGATTAGAGCTGTAGCAAACCATATGTGTTCATTACTGAGATGTGGATGATCACTCAGACTCGAAGTAATGAATTGCTACTTTACGGTTGATATCGTTACTGTGTTCGGATCGAGCAGCTTCGAACTTTGAATACAAGGGGGAAAACGAGTTCTGGTAATCGAGTACTAATATCTTCTGTTATTTGTTACTGGATATTGGATCGTGTTTTGAAGGGGAAAATCAGTCTTGGTATTTGAGTAGCAGTAGCAATATGTTCCACTTTCGTTACTGACTACTAAGGGGGTTACATTTTGCATGTGCCGAATGGTCTCGTTTGGATGAGGTTTGAAAGATCCGTATGTTTTGTTTTCATTACTGATGATGCAATATTGGTTAGATACAATATCTGCTGCTCTATTATGATATGGGATTAGACATGGTGTCTGTTTTATACAAAGCGAGGATGTACGGTATATAGAGTGTGGGTGCCAATATCAGATTTTTTTTTGTGGGGGGGGGCAGAGAAAGGGGGTGTTCTTGCAATTGTAGAGTAATATCTAAAAGGATAGAAGCACATTAATAAGGGGGTGCTCTTGCTTTCTGACATTTTAGTACTAAATAGTGGTGTAATCAGGATTATTTTTCAGGGTGGTCCAGAAGGATTGAGAACTTAAAAATAGGTTCTCAATCCTTAAATGCTTGAGCTAGAATCGAAATAAGAGTAATAAATAACAAGTTATTTAAATAAGCCTTGAAAAAATATTTTTATAAAGTAAACGAATTCACACATTTTTATTATTTAAAATATTATTTGGAAAAGAAAAAAAAAAAAAAAAATGCATTTTAAATTTACATGCCTACAGTTATCGTTTTGTTTTAAACACAAATTTCAAGAGGGAACCGTGATTCTATGCCCACCCTTGGGTACGCCACTTGGTATTAAAATAATTCAAAAAGTTCAGTATGTTTTAAAAATGTTGACATCTAAGGGGGAGGGGGTTGACTTGACCCCCCATCTTTCCAGAATCTGCTCTCAGAAGTGACACTAGGCACAAGATTTTTGTTATACTTTTTAAGATGAGAATGAACAGGTTAAACCAGCGTTCAGAATTAAAAAAGGGGAAGGGAGACTATGGGAGGGTATAATGTGTTTTTGGAAGATTTCTATGGGCGCTATCTGAGTTATTCGGATAATTTAGCATTGTATAAAACAATACATTTGTATAAAAACATCAATTAATCAGAGAAAATAAGCTCTAAATACAATTCTTATGCTTTTAAGACAAAAAAATAATGTATGATTTTCTTATTTGTTTTTAACCAAAAAAATGTAAATGCATGTAGTATTTTAAACATTCGTAATTGTACGTAATGCTATTTACAGTGGCGTAGCCAGGATTTTATTTCAGGAGGGGTGCGTGTGTGTGTATCAAATTGCTAACTAAGTATCAGTTGTAAATAAATATCACATTGTACGCTAAGTAAAGGGTCAGATTTAGGAAAGGAGGACTGCAGCCCCCCCCCTCTCCAGATACACGCTGTAAGACTTGTTTCTCACGTTCGGACTAGTAATGAAAGTAACGAATACTTAGTAACCGGTAGTGAGTTTAGAGGAATGAATACATGCGGGTATTAATATTTTTGTTACTTTTACAGCACTATATCTGATAGTGAAGCTGAAACCACTTTTTTTACAGTTATGTCTATCTCCAGCATATAGATGGTATGTCACATTATCACTGTTTCACACAATATTAAAATTTCTATTGCATTTTCAAACTTGTGACATAAAATGATGTCATTTCATTTATAATATGCTACTTTTTTTAATAGTTATGTCTGTCACAAGCATACAGATGGTATACCAAATGATCATTATTTTAGATAATCGGAAACCGGAAACGCTTTCTGAAGGTGAAAATTACCAAAAAATCGAAAACAATTGAGTTAGAACAATTGAGTTTTTAGAATTTTAAAGTTGACTACGGACTATTTTATGTCATTTTACATATAAGTGGAAAATTTCAAGTCAATTGGTCGAACGGTGTGGAAGGAGTTCCTGGATGAACAAACAAACAAAGTTTCACATTTATATAACTAATAGATTATTGAAAAGAGAAACTTGTGACACTAAGAACATTTTATGAACTTAAAAACCTAAAATGAAAATGAAATTTCTCACTCTTAGTAAGTAACAGATATAAAGTACTTTTAAAGGGTTTTAAGAGTATCTTATAGCTTGAATGCCTTCCCAATAATCCCTTTTTGTCCCTTTATTTTTACTCAAAAACAAAACGTGAGAAAGTACAAAGCGTTTATGTGTCAAAAAACACAATAGATTACTCCTCTTTAAATAAACATCATTTTACTTATAAGACTAAAACCTAATGCAAGTATAAACAGATAGCATTACATAAATTATTCAACAATATATTGTACTATGTTGAAATTAGAATGTATTTTTACTATGACTTAAAATTTATGCTAATTAAAAATACAACTCTTGGGTGGTAAAAAAAGGAAGAAAATTCTTGATCACTCTGATTATATATATATAAATAATCAAGAGTTAAAATTTTTAAAGTAAGGTTTTGTTTATACTGAAAGATAGAGAAAAACTTCTTTTGTGGGAAAGAAACTTTTCAAATTTTAACAAGAACATTACAGAGGCAAGTGCACAGAATTTTATATATGGGATATTCAGGTGTTATATACATCATTACATATCATTTCAGAGAATTGCTAAATGAACAAAAACTTACTTCAAAAATATTTTTTGATGATTTAGAAATTTCAGAATGCTTAGTCGAAGGAACATTGAATGATAACAGTATGTCATCAGAGACAGAAACCTTTTCATCTGTAAGACAGATAAGTATTCATTAAAAAAGCAAGAGAGAGCAAGTGAGAGAGGACATTAAAAAGGTAAAAAGTATAAACAAAAGTAATAGCGCTTAGCTACAAACTTATACATAAAACAGTTAATAGGAGCTGCTTATCTATCAGATATATAAATTCTTCATAAGTTATAACTTCCTAAAATGTACTATAATTAAGTATTTAATTTTAACAAAGTATTTTCAGCAAATAAACACAGTAATCCGAGTGTTTTAAATGAAATGAATAATTTCAAAGATTGCTAAATAACATTTAAAAAAAAGAGCCATAGTTTTTAAAACTAACCAGAATAGTAAATCATAATTTTTGAGTAGAAAATTCTGGGTATTATAATAATTGATATTAATAGCAGTAATAACAATATTTAATAAAATACTTTTACATAAAATAAAGTTGCTTAAAATTTAGCACAATAAAGAACCTAACAAATGTTTACATGACTGTTTGTAACATCAAAGTTCTATAACTTTACATATTTAGACAAGGAAAAGGGTAGGGAAGGAATGGGGGAAATAATCATGGCCAGTTAGATATACTAAATGAAATTTTGCAATTTTAAGTTTTGCCAAACAAAAGTTTTAACATGTTTCAATCTCCACCAAATAATTGACAAGTAATAGAAATGTGCTTAAGGGCCAAGAAAAGGCTGAAGACAGTAAAAAGGACTTATGGTAAAGTTGAAAATGTTTAAGACTAAAAATTTCCTCTAATTAAAAAATGCAGGTTGGGGAGACGGGGTAGGGGGTGTAACCAGATAAAACTTTTATGAAAAACTATAACTACTATCTGAGGGACATTTTAAAGAAAGTTTCTGGGTGTGGAAAAAAAAAAAAAAAAAAAAAAAAAAAAATCATAAAACTTATTTCCAGAATGTCTCTTGGAAAAAGTTTTTATTTTTATGTTTTTTTTTTAATACAGCAGAGTTACCAGATAATTTTTTTTTTTTCTAAAGCTGACATGCCGCATTATAGGCAACATTATGAATTAAAATTAATTCAATTTTGTCTATTCCTAGATATTTGTTATGCTATTTGAAAATTAATTATAAGTAACCTTATACTGCAGTTCTAAACTAAAAGCAGCTTATACATTACACCAATATAACATTATACTCGTAACATTCATGATGCATTCAAAACACTTAAGTTTAGGAAAACTGCAAACCACTCTAGGAAAAATCTGTACACCAGAAAACAGCAACATTTTCAATCCTAGTAAGTTTACTTGTCAAACTTGAAGAAAATTTTTCATTGGACTAGTTAACATACTAGATGGTAAAGACGAAGGTACAGAATCATCAGCTCCAGATGATTTTTGATTGTCTTTAGGGGCTGAGCTTGTACTGCTTTTTTTCCGATCTCGACTGCACCATTTCCAGTTAGGATATGCTTTAAAATGAGCTTCTTTTACCTGCAAAATAATTTGATTTAGAACAATGAAGAAAATATAAAAATTTATTGAAGAAAATTTTTGAAGAATAAACAAAGTACTATAATGATTTTAAAAGGATTATAAAAAATAATATGCTGATTTTTAAAAAATGAAACTCATTGATGATCAGGAGATGTTTTCCTGTATGATGATATAGGACATGTGACAAACTTATTTTGTTACATTAACTTTTTTTAAAACATATAAAAACATATTTTTAGTTCAGCATATTGGTCTTAGACAGTTGAAATTTTTGTTAAACATCATAGTTATGAAGAAATACATACCTCATATGCCAGGTCATGATATTTTTGTTTTCTTTCAGGTTCTAAGGCATACCACCATTCTCCTAAAATTTTACTAACAGTTCTATTATCCTGATTAGGATGCCTTTGATGTACTAATGCCCTATGTCTTTTGCTAAATATCATAAATGCATTCATAGGACGCCGTATGTGATCTTTTTCTCTGGTAACAGGCTATATAAAAAAAAAAAAAAAATCAGAGAACATAAATTTAAATATGCAAGTATCCACATACATACACATATCAATAATTTGTACACCGAGTATAGTCAGTGGCGAATTCCCCAGAAGGCATTATGTCGAAGCCCTAGCGACCAAGAAGGCTCTGCACTTTTGAACTTATTTACTAATATTTATTAATTTATGCAATGTAGAAGTAAATAATACTGCATAGCAATTTCAAATGCTCACACACTCACCCCTTTTAAAATCTTTGTTGCATCGCTGCTCGTTTCTCTTCTTTGGGTGTGTGAGGGGGTGGGGTTATCGTAAACTGACCCTATAGGAAACAGCTCATCAAAATCTTCCTTCTGCCAGGATTTGAAGAAAGGTGATTAAGAAAAGAAGACTAATGATTTGTACACATGGTACACATGCATGTGACATAGAAGTATTATACTGTACAGTATATCTATAAGGGGGCATCTGAAAGTGGAAACCTAATGTGAATGATAACACTAGGGAACAAAATTTTTGCTGCATTTATACAAGTACTTGATCTTACCTAATTCAGGTGTGCTGATTTAAATCTGAAATTAGTTTTGTTCCAAAAGCTACAGTTTTTCAAAATGTCATTTTTAATTTAGCTTCGTTCATTTTTGCATGAATGTACAAGGTAATAAAAAACATAAGCTTCCTTCCTTCTTATGTTTATGTTTATGCATATAAAATGACTTGGACTTATGGCATGGGGGAAAATTCACTGTATAAGTGCATAAATCGATATTACAAATAAAACAGAAATAAGAAAAAACTCACGACATGAGTCAACAGCACCATTCAGGCAAGGACTTGCACTTGTAACTCTCGCGTTTGCAGACTTGACAAGGACAATCTCATTTGATGTTCCAGCAGTAGTATGACATCATTTATTTGTCCCAGTGCCTTTCGTAGTCACTTCGCTCTTCCATAATTTTGATATCTTGATGGAAGCGCTCTCCCTGTTCACCACTTACAACCCCAAGATTCTCGGGAAATTGGTCAAGATGACTAAACAGATGAAATATTTTGCCTTTGATGAACAAGTGTTTAACAGACACATATGTAACAAAATCAATCAGAGCTATTTAAACATTTACTTCTACTTGAAGAAGCCATCAAACACATGTGAACCAGCATCAACAAAAAGGAATTGTTTGCTCCTTTAAAAATAGCACTTAAGAGAAAAAAAGTATGACCTTACCTTATCGCATAATAAACTGAAAAGTCTTATCCCCTTCTTAAAGTCTTATCCCCTTCTTCTCTGGTATATAGGGTATGCCCTATATACCAGAAGTGGCCACATCTAGTAGTCACTCAAATGAATTTTCAACTTTTGTTATAGACTATATAATTAAATTGCATAAAAACTGTAGCTTGTAGAGAGAAACCTATTGCAGATTTGAAATCAGCGATGTGAAAGTACATAAGATCTGTTAAAAAGTCTCATGCAACAGGGGGGGAAAAAAATGTTCCCCAGTGTAATTCTTTCTAAAGGCAGCAGAACTATACTAAATGGTAACAAGCTTTTCTAACTATTCATGTTTAGTAATTACTTCTCCAAGGAAATTTCAGCCTGCCTGGAATTAATAACGCATTAGGAAACATAGCAAGTTATTTTTGCAGGTATGAGAAAGAGATCTGTCGATTTTGTTATTGGAAGAAGGAAACAGTTTTCTTTATATGCTGATCTGATCTCATTCTTACTTAAGAAGTTCATGACTAAAATATAACTTAAGAGTATTCATCGAAACAAAACTATGGAAAAAACACTAAAAAAACTGGTGTTAAGCAATAAAATTAAAAAAAAACTGTGAAAAAACACACATCAAATATTACTTATAACACGACCTGATCATTTCAACCAAAAATTCTTTCGGTCTTCGTCTGTCAAAGATCGTATCGTGTTATAAGTAACACTTTACGTGTGCTTTATCACAAAGTTTTTTTTTTATTTCAAGAGTATTCATGTTCAACAAGCGCATCATATAAATTTGTGTATATTCTGAGTTATGACCATCAAAAAATTTTCAACCTTGTTTTGCATTTTTGTGATCAGGGTTATGATAATTTTATTAACCCAATCATATTCTGGATTTCTTCTTATTATTTTATTTATTTATTTGTTTGTTTGTAAAGGTAATCCTTTACTATTTCCTTTCTGTTTAGTCCATTGTTTTCATGTGAAATCACTCATGTACTATATTTTCTGGTGTATAATCCAAGGCAACAGACTTTTTGCAAATAGTCTGATGAAGTTTTGACCAAAATAATTTATTTTTCATCCAATCGAATCACAAAATTAAAATTAGAGTCTGTTTTCTAACCAGGAAGCTGCAAAACAATCCTGATTTCAAAAACTATAATTATTCATATGAATTATTAAATCTAATGAAGCCTGTCTTTTAAAAAACATGCTATGTCACATGCACATAGCAAATATATACATAGAGAAATGCATAACATAGGGGAAAAAATTCAAGAATAAGAACTAGGCACTTCATTAGAAAATTAACAATGAAAACAAAAAGTATGATAGCATGCATAGTACTTATTACTAATTTTGCAATATTGTAATTATTTTGTCAAGTGGTATAATTACTTTCTAAGAAAATGAAAGTGAAATACGATTCACCTTTTTTTATGAATACATATAAATCGATAATTTATATAAAGCATCAAAAGTATTTTATTTGCAAGAAATAAATAAAGCTAAAAATTAGAATAATATTAATCTAATAGTAGAAACTGAAGGTTTCACAAAAATTGTATTAATCTGAAAATCCAAAAATTACGGTACATTATTTCCCGAGATACATAGATATTAAATTTAATATTTCATGATTGAAAATGGTTGCAATGTTAAAATATATAAAAGATTACTTTTAAAATTCTCCTTTGGAATGACATCTATCCTTCTTTGAAATTTTGAACATCAAAAGTGAATAACTAAATAAAGATTTTTTTGGTATTATAACTAATAAGTTTGTTACCAAAAAAGTAGAAGAAAAGTAATTTCACTTTTAACTGTAAATAATGAATTTATAAAATACATTTTGATTTGCAGGATGTATTTAAAGGATTCTCGAATTAACTTGGTTAGACTAAACTTTTACACTGAATATTTAATAAAACATATCACCACTTTTACAGATTTTTGTATTTGTATCAGTATCAAACACTAAGTTCACAGCAAAACTATAGCACATGGTAATAACATGGTGGTAAGATGAGGAAATGAGCATTTTGAAAATTATTTTTTATGCATCCATATTTAAAAAAAAAAAAAAAAAAAAAAAAAGAGAGAGAGAGAGAGAGAGAGAGGGGGTGTGCAGCTAGGCAAAAGAGAATTTATTCATCAAATTTCGAAAGAGAATATATAAAAAAAAAAACTCAAGGCCCAGCATACATCTGATGCCTAGGGTTCTACTTCCATTAAATCCGCCACCACTGACTATATTTAATACCATTAAAAGAAAAAGTAGTATTCTCAAAAAACTGTAATGAAGCCCTTAAAAATATTTTTAAAGGATTTTTTTATCAAAACAAATTAAACAAGTCAGTTGCTTTAAAGATGCGTTTGAACAAAGTTGCTACAAATAGAGAAATTTTAAATTCTCATTAATACAGTGCGAAAAAAAATTGTATACAGTTAAACTGTGTTAAAAAACACCTACAGAATGTTTTCATGAAAGCCCAGGTGTGGAGACTAATCATACTATTAGTTTGAAATGCTGGGAGGTTTTTTGGTATATTCCGGGTTCAAAAAATGTTCTAAATATGACTAGACATGTGAGTGCAAAACTCCCAATACTGGGCAGTGGATCGATACTGGTCTGTGGATCAAATGGTACCGGGCTGCCCAAGGAACATTAAATTATTTAATGTGGTGTATTTTTCAGGTTTGTGCTAATTCATACCTTTGTATGTAACAGAAGAACTTGTATAACTATTTTAAATTAGTTAATTGTTTATTAAGCATTTCAATATTAATAATTAAAATTGCAGTCATAAAAGTGAAAATAAATGCACTGAAAATAATTTGCATGTCAGGCTATTACAACCATTAAAATGTTATTAGTGGTATTTTAGTTTCTCTTTCATGTTCTTGTTATAAATGAAGAGACAACAAGCAAAAAAGATTTCTGTGTGTTTTTGCTAGTTCGTTGACAAATGACAACTTTTTGCAGATCAGTGAGTCAGGATTCTAGGCCAGCATTTTTACACTCACTGTATAATCATGTCAAAAAATTTCTTTTGCTTGGTATAGTCTGGCTGCCTTAACTTGGCAGTCAACTTTAGGCGATTTCATTCCTAGAGAGGGGTCGCTTATTGAAAGGTTACTATATGCTACTGCTTAATTGGCTACAGCTTCTTCCGCCAAGTTGGGAGAATTTCTGGTGGTCATCCAGTCTCCCACCCCCCAGAGTGAAAGCGAATAAAAGGGCACACCTCCTCCGCTCACCCCTCATTGTGCTAGGAATTTCCTGTATCCGTGATAAAGCACCAATTATGGTTACCTGATTTTACCCCGAAGGAAAACATGTTACCGAATTCCCCAGTGGACTCGACCAAATTCACGTGACCAACTGTCAAGTTAACGTAGCAGGACTATAGCTCTTCAAATGTGTGTCTACTCACTCATCAATTTATATCATCAAATTTTTCAGTGCCCCTCCCCCATATTTATCATTTTTAAAAATGTTTTAAATGTAGGCTTCTTCAGATGCATGGCCAGGCCCTAACTTTCAGTAGTACCAGTGATGGTGAATTTTTTTTAGCTCAATGTATTGAAATCAGGGAAGGGAAGGAAACACATCTAACTTAATTCCAGTACTATGTCACACATACAATTTTTGTCTTCTATTTATGGCTTTTTAACTGTGTGTCACCCAAAATGGGACTGCATATCACTTATTATGTACATGCCATTGGTTTGCCATGACTGAACTATACTAGATTTCTAAAATGCATAAAAATATACAGCATACAACTCTCAACCTTTTTTGGACTTTTCAGTTCATCTTTAGGTAATGCACTCAAAGACTGGGTCCTCCGTTTGTCAGCTGCTTCTTCAAGATCAAGAGGAAGATTGTCAGCAGTGACAAAGACATCATCATCTCCTTCTTCTGGCTCAGCAAGAGCTACAAGAATATGAAATACCTTTTAATAAAAAAATACAAAAGCAGCTACAGAAGATAATTGTAGGAAAAGAAGGCCACTTGAGAGAAAAAAAATAGCACACAATAGTAAATAATTGACAACATTTTCCCCCCAGTAAGACATTTTAAAAATACTACTGTCCTTATCAAATATATTAATTTGCTGAATATTGTACAGAATTAATTTTTTTATGCAAGTACTTTTAAGTTTAATATAAAAATTACTGGGGATTTGGAGCCAAATTTTTTTTTAAAAAAGCACTCATAATTGGTCAGGCTACAGCTAGATAACCTCAAAAGTTTGTAAAGTCTAAAATTTTGTAAAATCTTTTTTTTTCTATATTATTCAACTATATTACTAAGACTATTTTAGAACATTTCATGCAAACTATTTGCAATGAGTTGATATTCAGTATGTAGTTCATATATTATAATCAACTGAAAATCTGGTAAACTCTGTATACAGTGAACTTGAGTTTAGGCAACTCTTGACTGTCTATATTGCTGAGACAAATTATCAATTCAATGACAATGTGTCCATAAATCTCAAAGATGTTTTAAGAGAAGATTTTCCTCTAGCAGAAATAAAACATATATATATATATATTATTTTTTTTAGAAAAAGTAATTTAATATCTTTAAACTTCTCTTTCAATTTAAACAATACAGGTTATTTTATATTTTAGAGCTATTCTTTCTTGCAGTTAAATCAACCTTTTTATTATTAAATGTTTAATCTCAATTTAGAAAGCAAACTGGTAGTCACCAGTAAATATCATCCAAAACAATGGATGATATTTACTGGTGACTGTAAACAATAGTACTACTGTAAACAATAGTAATTAACTTCCTCAACATCCCAAAATACATGAAAACAAACTAGCAATACTAATAAAATTAAGCATACCAGAGTCTTTGGAAGATTGCTCAGTAGGAACTGATGTATCTGATGTGGAATTTGAATTTGAATAGGAATTAGTTGGAAGGAAAGGTACAAGAGAATGCCACGGAAAGACTGGTATAGGCCGAGCATCACTCCAAGCTACAAAAAAAGAGAAAAAAATTAATATTTTACGAATTTTATTTATTTACTTTTTTTTTAAAAAACCAGAAGAGCAACTCACATTAAAGTTGTTCAAAGATAGTTATTTTTTTTTGTTTTCTCATATGTGGTAATAAATATCTGAAAGGCCTTATTTTTAATAAGAAACTGTCCGGCATTTGTACATAGAAATAAAAAGAACCCATAAAATTTTACCCATTATCCCCCTATAACGGAGGCGCTTTCTTTAAAAATCACTGAGTTTTCCGACGCACCCCCCCCACACACACACGCCCTTTGGCTTCTTTTTGAACCCTAGGCATATTTGACAACTCACTTTTATTAAATCTTGTGTTTAAAGAGAATTCAAATTCAGTAAGGGAACTCAAACAAGTTAATCCTTGGAGAGCTCCTTACATCTCCAAAATTAAACTCGTGTGACCCCAGAGTTTAAAGAAAATAATTTGTAAACAATAATCGGAAATGAATACAGATAAATCGTTCATTCAAAACAAAATTGACAGCTTCTCCCAATCATCAGTCGAACGTCGAGAGAAGATAAAACTGCCTCTAGGGTTTCGAATAACGTAAAGATAAACCGTGGTGAAACGGAACAAAAACCGCAAGGTAACCTTGGGGGAATCACCTCTTTGCAGATACAGATTTGGACGCCCACTTACATGCATGCAAAGTAACGGAAATGTCATAAGAAAACTGTGGACTGATGTTCTACATCACTAAAACAATAAACGTAGCTTGAGATTGGGGTGGGTCATAGGCGCACCCACGGAGGGGGCTATGAGGGCTGAAGACCCCCTAAAGGTAGAAAGTTAGAAGTGAAAAGCGTTAAAAATACGAAAATTGTCGCTAATGAATAATTTTTTTTTTTTGGTTCTTTCTTTTTTTAATTGTCTTCAAATTATTTCTAACCAAAAGACATTTATCTAAAAAAGTTTTTAAATAAATGCTTACTTACAGTTAGTTGAAACACTGTTACACACGGTTACAACGTCGCTCAAAAGATCAGATAATTATTTATGACTGTATAATGAGTTACATTGCTTGTGTTCTATGGGACAGTCAAGTGGTACCGAATATTTTGACGTTATAAGAGATTTGTAACTAACCGAGGTCACTATGACCGAGTTCAGCAGTATTTGTATGTAGCCCAGCCCCCCCCCCTAAACTAAAATCCACTGCGCCACTGGGGTGCGTAGATAATTTCACATATGTATGCTTAAAACGAAGCAGATTTAAATTTTCTATACCGTTATTTTGATTCAGACCATAGAACGAAAGTGGAGCAAGATAATAATTTCCAAATCTTACTCCGGCTGATAATTTGCAACTGATTAAGAATAATGTCAACAGGGCCGGCCCAAGGGGGGTGCGAATGTAGGCGATCGCCTAAGGCCCCGCTCCTGGGCCACTTTATTGCAATCTCATAAGACATGATAGAGAAGAGGCCCCGCTCTTGCACTTCGCCTTGGGCCCCGCACGCCCCTCGGGCCGTCTCTGGTGTCAACTTCTGAACTATCGAAAGAATAGGATATCCAGGAAGGCGACACCCCCGCCCCATCCGGGAAATAAATGGAGAAGAAGGGGGGGGGGGGGAGATGCTCTAAGTTTAAAAATCCAGTTCTAGCTCTGTTTTAATCCTTTCTTGTGGAGGGAGGGGATATAATCTTATAAACATTCCTGTCATACGGAGGTATCTTAAAGTTTTTCTTTTCAGCAGTTATATCAAACTTTGTGTTAACAAGAAACGCTTAATAATAATTACGTGTAGTATTTGGGCACTTGCGAGATCACCAGATATCTAATTTACAACTACCAATTTGCAATTAAAATTATATTAATTGCAAAAATAATAGAAAGCATTCAATTCAAATACTTTTTTTTTAAATTTGGTAAAAAATGTTTCTCAAACTTTTTATGGCTGTAGACCGACAGAAATTGGAAAATTATTTCGTAGATCAGTGCCAGTCCCAAATTAATAAATATTATAAGAGCATAAATATATTATTTTATTTATCGAATCCAGTGTTATACAAAAATAAATAAATAAAATTTAGAGCGACATTTGCTGTTGATTATGTTTTAATAAATTTGATATACGTACGTGGACCGTCGTCGGTATTTCCCAACATCTGGTCCACCACGGACCAGATGTTGGGAAATACTGGTATAAAACACCATAATTTAATTTATTCGTTTAAAAATTTCCAGACACTCATACTCATAGCTATGTTAAAAAATAGATGGTACGAACTTGGAAGAGAATGGCAACGCATTCCTATGAGTAATAACTACATGTATTTTTTAACAGACATCTTGCTTGAGACTCTGAAACAATTTTATTTCAAAAAGTAGAATGTAAAGCGTTAATTAATAAGCTTAGCATAACTTGCCTATACGAATCTGAAGCAACAACAAATTTTGAGAGAAAAATATTTCAAAATTTAGAATTCATATAATTAACATAAATTTATCAGTATCGTAGATGATTTAATCTAATGCATTCACAAGTCTCATATGGGCTGTTACGGTCAATTACTTTAAATTTGTTTTAGATTAAAGTCATTTTAATATTCTACAGTATTTAAATGCAACTGTATCGTAAGCGTCTAATAGAACAATGAAAAACCAGGACACAGTGTATGGCACAAAATGATTTTTCATGTTTACATATTAATTTAAGAAAGGGGAAAAAGAGCTAAGGGGAGTCATCAAACATCCAAAAAGGTAGATGTAAATGGCTCACAAATAAAGCGCGCATTCATTACTTCCTATGTAAAAAAAAAGAGATAAATATCTTAGTTAAGATATTTTGCTCAAACAATCGTCTGTTTGTTCAGTGTATCCGTGATGACTTGTGTATTTTGTGCTGCAAACGAACAGTTGAAAATAAAACAGATTTGTTCGTGGGACAATAATTGAATAGTATCTGCATAAATAAATAGAACATTGACCTTCAAATGAAAAGAAACAAAACTTGTAAAAGATGAGAGAAAAAGGGCAATAAAATAAATCATGCTAATAATAGGTTTAAATGGAAAAGGGAGGATGTTGAAAAGATGAACACTAAGATGAAAAATTTTCATATAGGACCAGGAGATAATAGGGCCTATATGAGAATTTGTGCCAAGTGTTTGCTTTCAATTCTAAAACCTTAAATAATAAAGATGACTATACTATAGCGATATAGCATGACCCGCAATTTTATTTCTACTACTTTTTGAATATTTTTTATAATGTTTGAGTTAGGTGTTACTATTGGTATGTAAATAAACGTTGGTTTATGAACATTGCAGTTCCAAAATCTAATTTATTTAACCCTCCATCTCCCCCCCCCCCCAAAAAAAAAGAGAAAATAAATAAATAAAATAACTTTGTATCACAGTTTTAAGTCTTACTTTTGTCACTTTTTCACGGTTGCTCTTCATGTACTTCAAAGCAAAAACCCAGGGCGTAGCGAGGTTATTGGCGCCCTGTGCGGTACTTCAGTTTGTCGTTCCACTCCGGTTTCGGTGTACTGCCGCCTCCTGCATTTGGGTTTAGTTGATAATCCCCCCCCCCCCAACACACAAACAATAAATGTGCTAGAAGTGTACAAAATTTACAACCTATTTTAATTGATAAAAAATGATTTTTGCAGCTTAATTATGATGGCTAAATATATGTATAAAGCAAGGGCGGCTCCAGACTTAATTCTCGGAGGGGGCCATCGAACTTTTTACTTAGGTCTATAAATTGTTCAAAATGCAAATTGAACGTGTGAAATCGTGAAGTATGCGAATCTAAAGTTGTAAAACAAAATTTCGGAGGGGGCCATGGCCCCTATGGCCCCCTCACTGGAGCCGCCCTTGGTATAAAGAGATATATATGTGCAGTAATAACTCGACTGCCGTCATCCCGACTTACAGGAACTCGGAGTTGCTGGCTTTGATTCATCTCGTCCAATCGTGTTTTGGTTGAGCGCCACACAACTCTCCATACTCACACTCCGATTACTCAAATTTAAAAATATCAAAAAATATTAGCTCCAATGAAGAGATTGCTTTTCTATTACAAAACGAGAAATAAAAATTTTTTGCCGAGGGGGGGGGGGGGTTGCTATCTGAACCCCCAGACAACGACTTTGTTAGATTTTACGAAGCCTCCTATAACAAAATAACTTCGGATTACAATTTTATGATATGATTTGTCATACAAGTGTGTTATCTAAGATTTTATAACACATTTTTTTTTCTAAATTGTTTTTCTTTAGTATCCGGGCCCAACTAAAAATAATTTGTACGTGCATATTTACATGCAAAGTTATACCACGATTTACGTGAATTCGACTTACGCGGTTATCCCACGGTTCCACCCATCGCGAAGTTTGTTTAGTTTAGTTTGTTTGTGGCAACGCTACGCTAGGGCGATCTGCCAAGGATGGGGGGTGCCTTGGAAGGAGGACTTTCGAAGAGGTTCTAACGCGTATTCACGTGACATCTGGAGAAAACCTACCAAAACTCCATTTTTAGTGGCATAACCACCGTGCCATGGTGAGGCCACATACCTATCGCGTAAGTTGGGGGCATTGCTGTATATATATATCTTCTGCCAAAGCGTTACCGAAACTTCCAACATGTACTTACTACATCCGGTGCTGAGTACGCCAATCTGCAAACGATTATGTAAATGAAAATATGGATAACGGTTTTCCGGTAACCTTAAATGAAGGGTAATTATAGGTTGTGAGCATGTGTAAATCGCCAAATAATGAAAAGTCGCCATTGGTGGCAAGCTATCCTATCTGTTCCCTAGCTTTTATTAACTTTACATGTACGCAAGTCACCAAATAATGAAAAATCGCCATGGGTGGCAAATTTGCAAGGTGTCCAATAGGTTTTACATTATTAAAAATACAGCTGAAACAGATTTTCTTATTTTATTACGCTTTAGCTCTTAATTAGTATAACCTTTGAATGGCAACATTAAATATCATTGTGTTTCTGAGGAGTACAAATAATTTTTCCAGCGATTATAAGCAGAGTCCGCACTCCAGGTGGAGTATAGCTCAGGACCTGTACAACACGGATTCCCATAACAAAATATCTTCCGTGTTATGAGGGGTAGGGGGTCTACTGTAGTGTGAAGTTTAAATTTTTATGTACCAATGAAGATGCAAGAACTAAGCAATGTGTAGCTTAGCTCAGTAACATTCTATCTGATCCAATCTTCGGGTTTTCTCTGTTGAAATTATCTTTTTTACGAATAAGCCCGATTAGGGGCCGAATGCCTCATATGAAAAGCGAGCGTAGCGAGCCTGGGGGCCTTGGCCCCCAGTTTAGAAAAAGATTGTAATAAAGTCTTGGATAAAACACATGTATGGCAAACTATATTAAAATCATAAACGGAATTTACTTTTATGAAATCTAACAATCAAAGTCGTTTGAAGACTCAAAGATTCCCTCCCCCGCCTGCAGAATTTCCTCGTAGCATGCTAACTTTTATTTCTCGTTCTGTAAAAAACTCGCTTTCCGTCTAGTTTTCTATATTTTCTGAAGAGAATTCTAATTTATTTTATTTCGCCAAGCCTATATTTTCAGAAATTTTTAAGTTACCGGAGTGATCACAGGAGAACTGCATGTCGCTCAAACAAAAGAAGAATTAATCAGATTTGAATTGCGTAACTCGGGGTTTCTGAAAGTCGAGTATTACCGGACAGAAAAAAAATTGTGGTCATGACAGGGTAAACACGGGCGCCTGGAAGGGGGGGGGGGGCACTTGCAACCTCCCGGAATTTGAATATCTATATATATATATTTTTTTCATTACATGTATGTGTGTACGCAAATGTGTGTATTTATGTTTGTGCATCCCCAGTGGCGTAACTATATCGTTGAGGCCGGGGGCAAATTCATCAGATAGTGCTTGCCTATATGCCTTTTTAAACTGGGTGACTTTTTACTTCCTTGTACGTAGTATAAGGAAGTAATGTGATCCCGAAAAATTTTGGGGGCCAAATTTCGACATAAAAACCGATTTTGACTACCTCTAAATTTAATTTAAAATTCTTTTTCGATGCATCTCATCGTAGGCTAGCATGCACGATCATATTAACGCGTCTGCAACTCATTTTGACCAGTGGCGAGTCTACTGTGGCCAGTTTTTCCATGCCGTCTGTACGTACGTACGTATGTATGTAACTCGCATATCTCAAAAACTATTGGTCGTAGAATGTTGAGATTTGATATTTAGGATTGTTCTATGATCTAGTTGTGCACCTCCCCTTTTGGTGGCAATCGAATGGATAGTTTATGTACAGGACCGCCCAAAAGATTCGAAATACATTACGCTCTATGGGCCGAAATTCATTAAACTCGCCTAACTCAAAAGCTATTAGGCGTAGAATGTCGAAACTTCATATTTTGGATAGTTGTAACATCTAGTTGTGCACCTCCCTTTTGGTTCCATTCGACTGGATAGTTTATCTAAAGAACTGCCCAAAACATTCGAAATACATTACACTCAATGGGCCGAAATTCATTAAACTCGCATATCTCAAAAACTGTTAGGCGTTGAATGTTGAAACTTTATATTTAGGATTGTTGGAACATCTAGTTGTGCACCTCCCCTTTTGGTTCCATTCGATTCGATAGTTTATCTACAGGACCGCCCGAAAGATTCGAAATACATTACGCTCTATGGGCCGAAATTCATCAAAGCGTTTTTTAGAGGTATTGGGCTATTTCAAACGACTCAGAAGTGATATATGCTGTAAAGAGTTAGAAAATGAATTTCTCTATTAAAAAAAGTGTCTTTATCATTTATAGTTCTGCTACAGGAACACTCAAAAGATTTCCAATACATTACGGTCAATAGCAATTTTAGGGGCATTCATCCATTTCAAGCACAATACCGTCCTACCACATAAGTTAGGTAATGGTCCGACCACGGTCACGTGCCTCCCTCAAGAACTATGCCAAAAGTCGCCAAGCTTGGCGACTTTTGGTGTACGTGTGTGCATATTTAACTCTCAAATCTCAAAAACTATTATGAAATTTCATATATAAGAATGTTGTAGTATCTAGTTGTGCATCTCGATTTTTGGTTCCAATCTACAGAGAGTTTATTTACAGGACCACCGAAAAGAATTTCAGTACCTTAATGTCTATGGACATCTTCATTATAATACAACTGTAGACAGTCATTGTTTGGTACATGCCCAAAATCTCGCCTTCTGTCCTCGACCTTGGCGAGTTTTGCCGAAATATCGCCAAATTTGGCGATAGTTAGTCATTTGGTCCATGCCCAAAGTATCGCCATTTGTCATCGTTCTTGGCGAGTTTTGGCGAAATGTCGCCAAATTTGGCGATAATCTGTCATTGTTGGTGCATGCTTAATATCTCGCCAAATGTCGTCGACATTGACGAGTTTCGCCGAAATATCGCCAAATTTGGCGCCAAAAATTATTTCGTATTTTGTATAACTCTAAAACTTTAACCCGTAGAATTTTGAACTTTTGTATTTAGAACTATATTATAATATCTAACGGTTTTCAATATCTTTTTTGACAGCAATCGACTGGGAATTTATTTACAGGGTGAGCCAAATGACTTCAAATACATTAAGGTGTATGGATGCATTCAATTCATTGAAAGTCTGTGGTCAATGACTACTTTGGCTATCCGCAAAATCTCGCAAACTATCCCAAGTTTGTCGGCTTTTGGTGAAATATCGCCAAATAAAGTGTCAGAAAGAAATCTTTCAAATTGAACTCAGCTTGGCGATATCGAAATGTTTGGCTAGAAATCGCTATATCTTACTATTATTGATATTTTATATCTTTCAAACAAATAAGTTTAGAGAAAGTGCGTAAAAAACATTTTTTATTTAATAGACGTGCAAGGAAGTCATGTGTTGGACACATCAGATTTTTTCTTTCTCACAAATACCGTCAAATCTTGATACTTTGTTTGTTTAACTTTTGTTTGTACTTCAGTAATTGAATAAAAAATTGAAAATTTTACTAAATTTTGTATGATAAATGTTATGCGCTTGCGGCCGTCTCGTGCTGGGGAGCACTATGGCCGGGGGCCCTTTCGCCACTGTACAATCCCCTGCCGGCGCTCTTGAGAGTAAACGATAGCTTTAGAAAACCGTTTCGAGTGTTTTCAAATGCTAAAAACAGAAGCAAAGAATGTGAAATGTAGACAGAATATTTTAACACAGATTATGTTTTCTAGTACCAAAAGGGAGTGAAGAGGGAGGTAACTTATATTGAAATGCACTACATTCCTATCACAACATTTGAGCTGAACAAATGACAGACATGGAAATAGCGTTGCTATTCACTGACCTCTCTGCGAGAGAATGTAAAGCATTTCCGACAGGTCACGCAGGCTAACACGACTAATGATAGATATTACTTGGCGTTATACTGCATGCAACCAGAAACAAAGATTTTAACAATTTAACAGCTTATCTAAACGAACAGCACAGGCAGAGAAAACCTAGTTGATGGTTAGCCTTAGCAATGTGCAGTGCAGTGTCAGTTATGCGTTATGCTCAATCAAGACATATATGACGTCGGGCGCAAGTATTTCTTCCCCTCAAAATACAGATATATTAGAAGGTTAATTAAATGAAATAATTTTGCATTAAATACACATAAGCGTTAAACAAAACTAGTGCGTTTCTGGAGCCCCAAAGGTTTTCTCTCCTAAGGGAAGCAAAATATTTATCAATGCACAGAAAAGCAATACATGACAAACATGAATTCCGAAAAAACAAAATTTGCGAGGAAAACAAGTAGAATGAGAAATAAATTCAAAGTAATGGGAGACAGAGAATGAATGTATGAAGAATGAAAAGTAGCAATAGAGGAGAAAGCGAATTATAAAAAGAAAAGAAAAATAATGGCACAGTTATAAAACAGAACGGGAGAGGGGGGGGGGGGCAATGGTACGTATCAAGCGATATCAGGGGTGGTCAACCTTTAAGTGTTAAAAAAACCTCCCTCTGGCTAAGCCTCTGATGTAAATAAAACGAAACAAAGCGTATGAACTTAGGATTTATTATAGTTAATAATTTTTTTAAAGATTCAGTCAGTTAAATTAAATTTAAATGAATAACTTGGAACATTTAATTCTAGATAATTATTAAACCGTTGGTATTTAATAAATGTGACTTGAATTTGTAGTCTTTTTTTACCAAAGCTTTATATTATAGTTCTTGAAGATCCTTACAAAATTAGGTGTTACAGATGCTATCAATTAATCTTTAACGATTTTTTTTAAAGGTTTTTGTTGCTTATCCCTTAGTTTTGGCCCTTGCCTTAAACAGAGTTCAAAATATCATTTCGTATCAATAAATTCGCAGTCCCACCCTCATTTTCCCCCTCGTTCAGTAGTTGTCCCATGATTTTATTATGCTCTTAACAGGAAACATTAGTTTACAAATATGTTTATCCAAATCTACAAAAATACAAGGGCGGCTCTAGGCTGAATTCGCGGAGGGGGCCTTTGAACTTTTTATGTTAAGTCTATAAATTATTCAATTGATCGCAAATGCAATCCAAATTGAACGTGTGAAATCGCAAAGTATGCAAACCTGCAGTTGTAAAACAAAATTTCGGAGGGGCCATGGTCCCCCCACTGGAGCCGCCCTTGCTGAATCTCTGACAGCCAAATCGCATCTGACAGCCAAATCGCTTAAATTTGGATTTTAGGTGGATAAAAATTAACGCCTTGCAGAGAAATTGAAAAAGGGTTTGTTAAAAGATCAGCTGCGCCACACATCGATACCAAAGCAAGGCAACCCAAAACATTGATCCACCACTGACGGACCGTCTACGTGAGCACATGTGCACGTGAACTCCCGAAGGTAAAACTAAAAAATAAACACACTAATAAATTAAATTTTAAAAATATTAAGTACATTTTTAGATTTTTGTGAATTTAAAAGCATGAGTTTTTCTCAACTCCCTACACTATTATTAAATATACTTACCTTATAATGGCTAACGCACTGTATTGTAGGCATTGTAGGTTACTACAACATAAAACATCATTTCTTTCCTCGATCGCACGTGCGATCGGAGAAATGCCCTTCTGAACCGCTCTCCGAGAACAGAAGAGGATGGAGTTGCGAGAGGCGTAAGGCGCAGATAATATCACACCGTCCGCAGATTTTCAGTGTGCGCACGGACCATTTTTTTTTCCCCCCTCTGTTATCTCTTCTGAATTCTCCGTTTGATTGTTATGTTTGGTTAGTTGATCCATTTTTTTTTTTCATTTTCTTTTATTTAAAATGAGTGTTTCGGAGCTAAAGCAATTATATTTTTCAACATTGTCTTTGGAAAGATAAATTAAAATAAAGTTACCCAAGCCAACACCTTTGTGCTGAAACTTAGCCAAATCAAATGACAAAATGTAAGAAAGACTTGAGATGATTTTTTTTTTGTTTTTTTTTTTTTTTTTTTGTTTTTTTTTTGGGGGGGGGGGATATCGGGATATATCCCCCTCCCGAAATTTTTGGATTACTGATGAAATTCAGTCTATTTATATACATATAAGTTCATATCCCCCGCCCCGAAAAATTTTCCTGGCTACGCGCCTGATCTCAATAACCCACGAGCCGCCACTGCTAACCACATCAAGGTAATTGGAACGGAACATTACGAATAGTGATTTAGAATTAAGGTGGAAGGGGGTAACGGACGGCAAAAATTAGGCTATCATAAAAACTCTAGGTATAAGAAAATATTAAAGCAGGTATTAATTCGAAAAGGAATCGAATGCAGCGGAAAGTTACATGGACTAGAAATCACGTAAGAGAAAGTCGAGCATCTGCATGCGGAAAATTGCGAGAAGTGCGTGAACGATATAGTCTCTTTTCCTATAGCCAGGGGCGTAGCCGAGGAATTTTTTGCCATACAAAATGTATATACTTCACTACATTATCACACGCACCTATACATATATATGAGTTGTAGTAGTCGTAACCCCCCCCATGAAAATTTTCTGGCTACGCCCCTGCCTATAACAAATAAGTTAAATTACGTATCCCAAAACTAGTACGAAAGATAAAAGCATATCGAATACATCGACGTGGTAGGTGAATATTAAGCAGAAGCAAGCAGCTGAACACACAGTGATGAGTAGTACTCGATCGTTACAGCAACAATAACTTCTATGTGTTTATTTTTAAATGAGAAATAAAAACCGCTTTCAACTTCCCTCATACACCTGCTTAGAGAATGCGAGCATGGAACTTACCAAACAGGTCCGAAGGATTAAGCCGGGAAGACGACTTTTATCTTCTGAATATAAACAGCCAATATGTAAGCGACACTGGAGAATTATTCTCTAACCACATTAGCCATGCTCAAACTTTAATAAAATGTTCGGCATTTCAATAAAATAATGCTAGAGCGATCACACTGGCTCACTTGCTGTGACAAAAACAGCAGTCTGTCAATGGGGGCAAGAGAACAAGGCATTTTTTTCATATTAAAAATTCTTATAATCATGCGCTACAGTTATTACTCGCATTTAATATTTCAAGAATTTAATTAATCTACAGTAGCAATCCCCTTCTGCCAAAATCTTAAAACGCTAAGGCAGATAGAGGCAGATTCTTGTAGGCGCATTTCATGCAATTTGGCAATGCTCAAATTCTCCCAGACCAATCAGTAACCAGAATGAAGACTCTTCACATATAAGTATAGCCTTTCATAAGACATTACTTCAGTTTCACATCAAATTAAAAAGCACGAGAAAGAATTAAGTCAATGTGTTTCTTAGTCTTGGAAAAACGAATAGTAAATATTCTCCAATATATGTACTATATAAATTATTCTCTCCTCCAAGCTTAAAGTTCATAAATTTTAAAATTGCTAATATGATCGCGAGGATAACAGGAGTTTAAAATTTCAAATGATGTGCGATTCTAAAAAAATGGGTACAAACACACATCTTAACTTTAAAGTTCTCAGAGAAAAAAAGAAAAAAGTCAGATCTTATAACTGAAAATTTTTTTCTCAGAGAATTTCTAGAAACGTGAACTGCTGCCATTTATTACAAAAGTTTGTTGTAAATATCCTTAAATTAAAGCATTTTAGCTACAAATGGTTAATTTTGGACCTCATATGTTAACTGACGTCTGTGCAACACAAAGAAAAAAACAATTATAGCACATTTTTAGGAGTTTCATAATCAAACTATTGAGTGAATACAATAAAATGATGATTTGTTTACTATTTCGGTCAACATATGGCAGTAGCATGCTTAAAGTATTGAAGAATTACAACAAGAATCCCTACTGTGTTCTTGCCAGTTCTATTTGTTAAAAAGTAACGATCAAAACAACACTATTTGGAAGCTTAAATAAATAATATCTAAGTATGTCAACTCATTTATCAGCTTTTAAAATATTTTTTTTCAACCTTTTAAAACATTTTAAAAAGTTTTTGTGCATTTTCTCTGCTGTAAATATGCATATAAGTCACGATGTCCAAATCGCGTAATGATCGAAACAAAGATTTCTTTAATGTTTAATTTATTGTTTCCGAGTTGCCAGTGTCCTAAAAATTTAAGAAAATCATTAATTACAATCTTGTTTCTCCAAATCAACAGTTTTTATAAGTAAAATAAAATAAAGTGTATAGTTGAAATAATGATTAACAGCATTGATGAGCATGTCAAACACGTTCTGTACGGCCGAAACAAAATGGTGGCAGCTTCGATCTTCACGAATTTTCGGAGATTATTATTTAAAAAGTACTATTTATAAGGAGTAGTAAAACCTCACTAACTTTACAAATTGAGATTCAATGTTTGTAAGTGTTTTATTTTATTAGGAATGTTCTTTTTGTTTTTTCTCAGAAAATGTACTTAAGAAAATTATTTGACGAATTCAAATTACGGAAGGATTGAAACACTAACAAATTTTTAAATAAATTTGTGAACAAGCCATAATATAATTTTTATTTAGAATTCATAGAGGTAAACCCTAAAAATTTTTAAGTTTTTTTTTAATTAAATCAAGACAGTTTTTTTTAAATAAAATGCATTGAGAAATGCTATATATTTTGTAGGATTTCATCATTTAAAACTTAATTCATAATTTAGATTACCATGTAAATTGCTTTTAAATAGCAGTAAATTTGTTTCTGTTTATTTTTCACTCTCTTAATTTATACCTGAATTGTTTATAAGAAACTAACTTCGATACTTCTAATAATGAGTCAATGTGAGACCAAAAACTTTTGTTTAAATGCATATAACAGGTATTATTAAAATTAAATATGTTGCTAATAATATTTTTTTTAATATGGCTCATGAAAACCAACATATCAAAAGACATAACGGACTTCTAAAAAAAGCAAATATTATACATTTGATTAAAAAAAATGCAATTATATAGAACCTATTTAATACTTTTTTAACCCTAGCATTTTTTAGTGCACGTGTCTTAAAAATCCAATGCTCAAGATCAGCAATGTCGAAAATCCGCAATCTACAGATCAAACATGTCCAAACTGTGTAACCTACTGAGCAAAGATACCAAAAATGTGTAACATACAGATCTGATAATTAAATGTTTTAATTCGTAATTTTCCAGAACGCTTGCTGTCTTTTTATGTTTGTATATTCCATTTTAGGCTTATATACTATATTGCAGAAAGAAAAAAAAAATTAAAGTGAAATTCCAGAATTTATAAAATGGATTATAGTTAATATTTGGTGATCCATCCTTTTAGAATCGCCCTGATGCGTTTTTCCGAAATGATATAAAAATCATTTCGCATTTTTTTTTTTTTTTTTTTTTTTTTGGGGGGGGGGGGGGCTACTGTATAATGAAAAAATGACGGATGAGATTGCTACAAAAATTAAATGATTATAAAGAGTATGCAAAACAGCATATACTGTTACAGTTAGCAAAAATAACCTTATAACAGGGGCGTAGCCAAGGAGGGGATAGGGGGTCACAACCCCCCCATGAGGAATTTTTTGCCATATAAAATGTATATTCTTCACTCCCTTATTACACACACGTATACATATATGTGAGCTGCAGTGCCCCCCCCCATGTGTCAGTGCCCCCCCATGATGAAAAATTTCTGACTACGCCACTGCCTTATAAACATATGTCAAAATTATATTGTATGAAATAGTACATTCCAGGTCTTGGATCTGTTGAACGTTTCTAAGAAACAACTGGATGCACCATAATTCTAACTGTGATTAGTCCATGCACTAGTTGTCCCTATGCTCCTCATAAAATCCTTCACGAAAGAATTAACACTAATTACAAGAAATTTATTAAATGCAACAGTGGCGGCCCGTGGTCAAAACTGTTAGTGCAGCCGGAAGCATATGAGCCCCCCCCCCCTTTCCTCCGGACAGGATTGGAAAATCTTTGTTACTGAATTCAAAAGCTGTCAGATTAAGCCCTCACAGAAGAAAAAAAAATTACATAAAAAATGTAAGAGATTTTACTTCCATAAAATGGACATAAATTTCAACCAGCCGCTCTTATCCTCAAAATTGCATTAATCCGTGTCTGATTCGAAGTTTCCTTAGAATTTTCTTTTGTAACGATAACTTGAGAAGAAAAGAAAAAAAAGAAAACTTACTTATTTTTTTATAAGTCAAATCAATCCTCCTTTCTTTTAAACATGCGAGTCGGTCAGTGATGTCCCCATAAAAAGGCGTTGTTTTAATTCAGATATCAATAATTTTAAAAGCTCTTTAAAATTTCCCATGTTTAAAGAATTTTCTCGCTCGCCATGTCCTCTAAATGCCAGTTCTTGCTTACTTAAAAACAATACTGCTTTGATGGGTAATTGTCCATTCACAAGCGTCTATTCAGGCTTACCTTCTTGATAAATTCAGCAATATAAAGTCGAGAGTTTTCCAAACATATATTCTCCTTACCCCCTCCCTCACTTCTCGTGCGAGCCAATCAGTTAGTCGAGTTCTCAAGTTCAGCCGCCGTTAAAAAATCTTTCATCGGCTGTATCAGCTGCATACTCCCTATGCCGGAGAGGCTGCTTACGTAGTCGTTGTCATGGCAACGGTGCTGCCAATTTTCTTTTCAGCGCTCTGGGCTGAACCAAAGCTTTTCCCAATTGAATTGCGAGAAGATTAAAGTGCTTTTTTTCTGAATGAGCGATCCGGCCACAATACGTTTTTTTTTTTTTTTTTTTTTTTTGGTTTTTTTTTCGGAGATTTTTTTAATTTACCGTAGGAATTCACAATTCTAATCTGAATTTAGGAAAATTAGTAGAATAAATTATTTTAAAGTATGTGCTGATAATTTCAAGTGCAGCCCGGCTGTACTTGCTGTATCCCACGAGCCGCCACTGAAATGCAAGAAAATTAATTATACGATATGACAAGTTCTGCTCAACTTTTGGGATAAGTAGCCGTCTTTTAAAGCACTAATAAACTGAAAAATTTTACTGATACGTGTCAGCTTTTCCTTTAATAAATAAACATAGGGAAATTTTCAAGGTTCCAGAAAACAATTGGTGCAGAAAAACCTTAGCATGGAGAACTAGTAATCTCCTCACTTCGAATGGTTTCCAAATTTTGCATAGTACAATTTATAACTTTAAAACAAAGTATTTTTTTAGATAAAAACAAGGCGCGTAATGCCCCTCCATAAACAAAGCGTCTTTCAGCGTAAAAGCTGTCTCGCAACCTACTGAAAACCCTCAACAGAACTAAATTCAAATTTGCAAAACCACAGAACGATTTGGCTCCTGCTCCTTATATACAGTCCCTGGCCATATTAATGTGAACACCAGCAAATATATGTTTACTTTCCGAAGACTGTAGTTCTAAAACGGAGCATTCGATCGAGTTCATATTTGGTGTGTATATATATTATAGACTACTCTCGTACGATCGCTATTGATTTTGATGTGTCCAGGACAAACAGTTTTTTAGAGGACAACAAAAAAGAATTATACATTACGGCCAATGGATGCAAATTCTTAAAAAACTGGGCTAACGTCTAAAAGATGCATTCGATTGAAGATAAATAGTGTATAAATACAGTGAAACTTGGATAAATCGGACTTGTTTAATTCGAAAATAATGGTAAGTCTAAATTTCTCTTCTCTTTGAATTTTATCTCTGTCCTTTCAACTTCGAATCAGCCAAGTTGGACTGTTTATTGTTAAGTCACCTTCATACAACCCGTATAGATTTTGGTGTGCATAGGATTTATAGTTCTTGTACAGGATTTTGTACAAAAAGAATTCTTATGCATTACTATCACGTGTTCGGAAAATCGAGTGGAGGCACTCCAGAATTTTTAAGCTTTTCCCTCCTTTTTTAAGGTAAAACTTTTATGAATAAACTACTGTTTTACGGTAGTGGTAACTCTCGTAAATATTTACCAACATATTTTATTAGAATGGAAACCCTGGTGTTATGGGTAGAAAATGTCTAGTGGTTACATTAATTTGGCCAGGGACAGTATATTTTGTCAGTCGGTTCGAAAAAACCTGGTCGCCCGGACGAATTAAAAAAAAAAAAAAAAAGTTTGTCGTTAAGGCCTTTTTTTTTAATTAATATAATTCAATATATACATACATGGCTGATAAAATTTTTTGCTGGCTCCTAAGATTTTACAATTTTTTTGACCCCTGGTTATTTGTATTCACATGACTCCGGGCAAGTTGGAAGGAAAGAGGACATCGATCCTTCAGATGTAAAAATTAAAGTAACACAGGGATGTTCTGCGTTTTTATAACTTAGGCTCACCCAAACCGTTGACAATAGTATACATGCTCATCCATTTTTTTTGTTTGTTTGTCCCTCCTCAAACGATAGAAAAGTTTCTTGTCTAGAGCTTTTCTACAGAGATAGATAAGTTAGCAAATAGACAATATTGGCAACAATCTCCCTTTTTTTTACCGAGGATGATCCGGTTTCTGTCGAAATAAAATATTATTAGATTATTTTATTTTTTTTTCCCTCTTTTCAGTTCCCTGTGTTCTTTACGTCGAAGGGCTTGGACTGAAGAAGTTCAAAACAATTTTTGAACGAAACGAGTATCCTCTTTCCTTTTACTTCTTATGTGTGTTTTTTACAAAGTTTTTTAATTACTTTATCGTTTAACACCAGTATTTCTTATGCATTACTATCACGTGTTCGGAAAATCGAGTGGAGGCACTCCAGAATTTTTAAGCTTTTCCCTCCTTTTTTAAGGTAAAACTTTTATGAATAAACTACTGTTTTACGGTAGTGGTAACTCTCGTAAATATTTACCAACATATTTTATTAGAATGGAAACCCTGGTGTTATGGGTAGAAAATGTCTAGTGGTTACATTAATTTGGCCAGGGACTGTATATTTTGTCAGTCGGTTCGAAAAAACCTGGTCGCCCGGACGAATTAAAAAAAAAAAGTTTGTCGTTAAGGCCTTTTTTTTTTAATTAATATAATTCAATATATACATACATGGCTGATAAAATTTTTTGCTGGCTCCTAAGATTTTACAATTTTTTTGACCCCTGGTTATTTGTATTCACATGACTCCGGGCAAGTTGGAAGGAAAGAGGACATCGATCCTTCAGATGTAAAAATTAAAGTAACACAGGGATGTTCTGCGTTTTTATAACTTAGGCTCACCCAAACCGTTGACAATAGTATACATGCTCATCCATTTTTTTTGTTTGTTTGTCCCTCCTCAAACGATAGAAAAGTTTCTTGTCTAGAGCTTTTCTACAGAGATAGATAAGTTAGCAAATAGACAATATTGGCAACAATCCCCCTTTTTTTTACCGAGGATGATCCGGTTTCTGTCGAAATAAAATATTATTAGATTATTTTATTTTTTTTCCCTCTTTTCAGTTCCCTGTGTTCTTTACGTCGAAGGGCTTGGACTGAAGAAGTTCAAAACAATTTTTGAACGAAACGAGTATCCTCTTTCCTTTTACTTCTTATGTGTGTTTTTTACAAAGTTTTTTAATTACTTTATCGTTTAACACCAGTATTTTGAGTGTTTTTTCAGTTCAAAATATTATTAGGGCAAATAATGAAGAGGTGTTTGTGGCAACCATGGTTTCAATATGAAATAGCTAAAACTCTGCAAAATAACACATATAAAAGGTACTTATTATTTCAAATACTTGTCAATATTTCTGCCGAAGAAGGACAAAAATTTGTTTGCCCGAAGCCCGCGGGCAGTTTGATAAGTAACCTTCATGTATGTAATTTTACAAAGTTTAAATTATTTCATCTTTTAAACACCAGCTTTTAAAAGTGTTTTTCGTCATGATTGTAGGCGAGAAATTTCAACAGCGAGATAAAGATCGTTATACACTGCAAGGCGAGGCAACTAATGACCATACAAAACGATAGTCCTAGTCCCTATAGAAATTTCCCACTCAAGCTGGGGTACGAATGGGTTGCCTTGGCCGATGATTGCCGTGTGGAGGTTTTTCCTAGGAGATCAAAGGAAATCCCATGCTCATATATTGACAGCTCCCTCAGTGGTAAGATATTGACAGCTCCCTTAGATATATTAGTAGATGTTAAAGATGAGTTCGGGATCAGTTTTTGAAGCCCGAGCTAAAAATAAATAAAATTCAGTTACTTCATTGATACATTACGATAAATTTTGCCCTTTGTGCTAATTAAAGACAAATATAGTTGCAAACTCTTAATGCACTTTCTAATTCTTTATATCCATGTTTATGATATAATAACAGTAATGCTTCAATTTTTATTAAAATTCCGTTGAATACTCACATCAGTGTTAAACATCCGTATGTACTTAGATATATTAGATACAGAAAAATACCAGTTATAAATTTTGTATTGTGACATTAGAAAATGTTACAGGGTTCATACTCATTTTTCAAAATGAAATTCCCTGAGTTTTCCAGGTGATTTTTCAAGAATTTTATGGTAATTAAAAAAAAAAATAAACATAAGTACCGAGTGACTACTTTTTATATACATGCCTCTCTCTAAGGTAATCAAATTATGATAATAGAAATTCAAAATTATGCTCCTTCCTCAATTGTACCATAAACAATGGATTACATCAACAATATGGTTTCATATTCAATTTGACCTACAAAAACCAGGAAATTATGTAAAAGCTTTAGAGGAGTGAAATAGTTTTCAGCACTTTACTGATTGACAGATCCACAATAAATTGTTTATACTACACTCAGTACACAAGGTTATTGGTAAACATTTCCATATTCTTTAGTACCAAGGGCATATTTAAGAAGGGACAGGCCCTTCTGAAACAAGGGTGTCTTTAGGCTGAAATTTTAAAGGGAACCATTGGACTTTTTAGATAGGTCTATAAATTGTTCAAAATGCAAATTAAATGTCACTGTAAAGTATACAAATCAAAAATTCTAAAATATGTTGGTCATGTCTCCCTCATTGGAGCTGCCCTTATTCTGAAAATGTTAGCAATAATTTAAAAAACAGCTTTTTAAACAATAGTAGCAATAAGGTTTAAAACAGATGATTCATCTCGTATATGTCCATTTCTGATATTGTGCATGCATCACTAGGGAAGTAGTCGGCCACTAGATGGAGTGAAGAAGGCCGTAAAAAGTAAGAAATATTTTTAAAAAAGTGGGGTAAAATGTTTTAAATTCCAGGGTTGGAGCTGGATTTTCCAGGTTTTTACAGAAAAATTAAATTTTCCATGAGATTTCCCTGAGTTTTAAGAGCGAATTTTCAATTCCCTGTTTTCCAGGTTTCCCTGAGGCGTATGAACACTGTGTTATATTTAAAACACGTCCAGAAAGGAGATTTTGCATAATAAATTTAAGATATTTGCATAGAATTGCATAAGAATATATTATTGCATAAGAATTTAGTTGATAGGAACAAAATTACTTTTAAAAAATATTTTATGATACGATGTGAATATATACATTTAACTTAGACCAGTAAATAATAAGGACAAAATTATGAATTAACAGCATTATAACACACATACGCAAATGAAATAGCACAACACAGAATTTAGTAAATTATGTGAAAAAGCTAGCTTTTTACCCACCAATTATTTTGTTGCAAGTCCTAGCATCACATCCGTACGTTTATTTTCCCGATGAATCGCTTTTTAAAATCCGTTTCAAGGAGTATGCTCAATAAAGGAGATATTTTTCACGAGCCCGAGCCCGAACGCAATCGTGAATTACAGGGCCCGAGCCCGGTTCGGGCTGAGCCCGTCTCATCTCTAGTAAGTGTGGACGTCAGCGAGGGGCAGTGCAGAGCTCCTTCGTCTTGACAATACCTTAAAACGATCAGCTGTATGCGCAATCCGCTTTTCTTTCCTCCCCTTTTTCCTAAATTTTTACTAGGTCGAAATTTAATCTTAAGAGTTTATTCCGCGGCGATATTGGTTTCGTTAATTGGCGGATTTATTACGTATTTAAATTGAATTGATTCCGTTCTTGGCTATTGGATCAAATTAAGAAGCTGCTTTTTTTAACGAGGAGTTTTATTAAGCGGCGGGTATACTGAAAAAGAATTCGGTCATTAACTTTGGACTAGTAGGAATATGAGCTAGCCAATTTTTCCTGGTTATCATTATCACCTTGCCCGTGATGTGACACGGGTGATATAGATACAATAAAATTAAATCGGCATAACTGCCCAAGGCTGTAAAGTACACCTTTTCTTTCTTTCTAAAGCATTCATTCACATTGACATTGTACCTTGAATCTGTCGTTGATGTCAAGGCCAACTTGTTGTGAGCCAGACGGTGATTCGCTTCTCGTTTCCTTATAATTAATATAGTTGCAATTCTACCATCTTTCATGCCAATCGCAAAAATATATGCTAGTAAGAATGTGGATGCTTAAATATGGACCTCTTATCCCTTAAATACCCTGAGTTTCCAATTTGATACCGGACTTACACTGCCGGATTAGAGTACAAGCCAAATTTTTCATGTCAATTTTACATATAGTTTTTAATGATAAATGATTCAAGTCGTGAATAATAAAAATTTCATATATTTCTTTCAAACTGCGTGTTTTTCGAAAAATTTAGCTTACGCTCGTGGATCGGAAGCGAACTTGTTTAAAAATCAGGCTTTTAAGGGTTAATAACATTCATTAAGTTACATTCATTAAAGTTACCATCATTAATAACTGAAAATTCGGCAGATTTACTATTTTACTGCATAGTTAGTCTATCATTAGTAGCGCAGTGGTTCTCAACCTTTTCTGAACCACCGCCTCCTAGTCCATATTTGCTGTCCTAGTTTTGGATTATGTGTGCACATAGTTTTTTCTTTTGTCTGATTATATGATCTTCATGTATAACACTTTTTAAGGTGTAATTCTCAAATTTTGTAAGTCACCTCATGAGCGTATGGGGCACATTTTACTAACTGGGAATTGTTTTGTACGGGGGTCGTATACAAATTTAAAAATTGTAACTTCTTGAAAATTGACGACAGCAATTTTTTCTTAATGGAGTCTTATTTCCGACTTTAGTTCGAACATTTTTTTCAATTTACACCCACTTATCTCTAATAGAAAAAGAATTAAAGCCCGTTACTATCTTTTTGGGACAACCTGTATACATACTTCATGCTAATTTTAAAATGCTTAGTAACGAGGTACATAGCTACATGAGATAATAGGACACCAAGATAATAAGACTTACATAGCTATATAAGATATTTATTCATGAAAACTATATTTTCAAAATATTTTATTACGTTCCCAAATAGATAATAGGTACGGGCCAACGCTCTTAACTTCAAAGCCCCCCCCCCTTTTGTCTTTGGCTACGCCACGCTCCCATGGAAAGCTGCAGAGCCCACTGGGAGTAGATACCGCTCCCGTTGGGTGCTATGTATGACAAGGAAAAAAGTGGCCTCCCCCTAACCAATGTTGTATTTGTAAAACTATGGAACGCACTGACAATTTTTTTTTTTTTTTTTATGGTGGAAATATATGGAATAATCGTTATAATAATCAGAGAACGACTAAATATGGATAATCCTAAAATATGTAAAAGATAAATAGAAAGCAAAGCAACAAAAAAAGAAAGAAAAAAAGAAATGCAAGACTATGATTATGCTTTTTCAAAAAGGAAAGAAAAATTTTATTTGCTTCAGATGTTTCCTTAGACAACACACAAAAATTCGCGTTTTTTCTCGGTTCTTCCGGAGTCTTGACGATTACCTTAAAATTTGGAAGGCTTAGTCATCAAGCTATTAAAAAATAAAAACTTTAATTCCCGTACTGAGAAGGAAACATTAAGTTGAAAACTTCAAGGAAAAAATTTTCGGAAGGGCACAAATAAAGTCAAATTGCGTCTTCTTCAACGCTGTCAAACTGTTTGTTCTTATAATCGACCAAAAAATAACACTTCAGAGCTAGAGATGAAGAAGGCTCAATCTCCATCCAACGTGCAATTCATATGAGAGCCATGGATCATTGTAGAGTTAGTTTACTAAGTTAAACATATTTATATCGCTAAAAGGCTCAGATATACCTAAGAGAAATTTGTATACATTGAATTCCAAATCTGAGGAATCATGTTCCTTTTCAGATTGATGAAAAAAACACCAATTAAATGCGCCAATAATAATAGGCATGCTACTGTGAGGCGGAAAGTCCTCTAGGAGTACGTAAGATAATATTTTTTTCCATATAATGAAATCGTTTTCTCTAGCAGGTATTTAAACTTTACAGATACTTGCAAACATAGCAAACAGCTCTTTAAATGTCACATATTTTTCCTTTTATTAAAGGGGTAAACATAAACTATAGAAGCAGTTGAATGAAGTGGGTGGAGGATCAATAGAGGAAGAAAACTTCTAGCAGCAAGTAGCTACAGTTGAAAATAAGAACAAGCCTTATACAACAAAAATTCATACTGTAAATTTCAACCTCGCTTTACGTCTGTAATGATGGAATTTGAAAGCGTGTGTTAAAAGTACATTTCAGGCAGATTAACCAATAAATGCATAGCGATGCATATATGCACAATATTTTACAGAGCCGGATTAGAACAGACTAAATTTCTTACGTCTATTCACATATAAAATATAGTTTTTAATAATAAACAACACTTCATATCCTGAATAATAAAAGTATCACATACTTTTTTCAAACTGCGTGTTTTTGGAAACATTAATTAGTTATTCATAAAACAGATATAGAAAATTTAGCTTACACTCGTGATTATCGAGCGAACGTCTTTAAAATTCATGCATTTAAGGATTAAAATTAACATTTAAAATGGAATTTAAGGACTACATGATTCGATGATTCAGTGTAGTGGCGTACGGTTTTCTTTCGGCTGCAATAGTCAGTGTGTTTCGAAATGTGCAGTTCTTTTTAACATTTTTAGTGTCAGACAAGTCTATTGATTTTTCTTCATTTCCTAACAAACCGCAGGAGGTTTGAGTTCAGCCAGCTAATAAAACAACTGATTAGCAAAGTGAAGCAGCTAATTTAGGATGAAAACACTAAAAACGCGATAGGTCGACAATCCTTCCTAGCAATCTTAATGATAGATGACGCTGGGCGATTTAACGCAAAGCACGGCAGTGAAGTTCGGTGACAAAAATACGAAATAAGCAACACATGGTTCTCCCGTAATCAACTAGAAAGCAATGTCATATTTTGTATTTTGCTTCGACTGTTGGCGAGGTTCTCAATCAACAAAAAGCAGGTATATGTCATACTATCCTATTATACCCCATATTAATTCTATATACAACAGAATCCCAGTTATAAGAAAAGAATGTGACCGAAGCAATTTCTTTCAACCCAGGGTTGGAATTTTTGTCGGCAGAATGGTTTTTTTGTCAGAACAGTGGCAAAAATTGGAAAAAACTAGGGCAAAAATGGAAAAAAACTTACTGTTCTTAAATAATGTGCAGTAAGGTCTACGGTTTAATAAAGGTTATAATGGGATTGATAATTAATTCTCTGTACTATTTAATATCACACATTTAATATACTAATTAATAAATTTTATTATTTAAAATAACTATTCAATGAAAACAGTATTATACAAATAAACAAACATTTAAAATGAATTCAAAATTACACATTGAAGAAACTTCTGTTATGCCCTTATTTGGTGACTAGATTTTCTTTTTTTCTTCCTTTTGCTTTTGAATGGAATAAATAAGTTACATTCATCAGTTTCAGTCACTTTATTATTCTGCATCTATAGTATTCAAATATTGCATGTCACCAGTGCAATTAATCGGTTTTGATAATTTTTTGTCTATCTTTACTGTACTATAAGGGGTTCTAACGCGTATCAAATTGCATCCGGAAAAACCGCCCGAAACTCCAGACCGTTAGATCGACGACAGCGTGATAGGCCCGAACCCGTGACCTTTACACTTCAGCCATTACCATGTTCAGTGCCTTTATCCACTGGGGCATGGTGGGGGCAAAAGTGATCTTGAAACAGTGACTCCTAGAGATCCAGTTGTTATGTAGATAGGAAGGGGGAGGAGCAGTGGCGTACCTAGGAATTGATTTTGGGGGGTGCATATTGCCATTACCATGAAAGAAGTAATGTACCAATTGGTGAATTTTAAAGAATATGCTATTATGGGCCCCATATAGGGGTTCGTATAGGAGTTTGACTTCCATCCCCCCATCGCATCCACCGGTATAATAAACAATTTTATAGCATACTGAAATCTTTCAAATTAATCAAGTTTTCAAGTGTTAGAAAACTTAAGATGAGCTCTTCAAAATACATGGGCGGCCCAACGATCCTTCAGTGATGCATGTTGTCACAGGCAAACTGACTAACCTTTTTAAAAGTTTATGGATATTCGGGAAAATATCAAAGTTGCATACTTGTAAAGTTTCTACAGCAGTTAATCTAACCTGTTGTACCAGTCATTTCTTTTTCCATTGCTGATATTCTATAATCATTAAATCTTAGCATTTCTAGTTTGTTTTCATCTGTAGGTATGAGGTTATTTCCAGTGAAACTAAAATATTTATTATCTCAAAATTTCTTTGTGTTTTCTGAATTTTAAGATGTAAAAGTACGGCATTCAAAAATTTATTACTGTTATATGAAATTGTTATTTAATGTACTCTTTTTTGCTTCAAATTGATGTTTGGAATTTTTCTTTCACCAGATTTAAGAAAACTGACTACTGAAAAGCGACTACTGATTCCTTTAACTCATTCTCGGATTAAAAAATAAATTAATTAATTAATTAAGAAAAAGATTGAAACGAATTTAAAGTTATGAACTTAGCAATTCGAGCAAAAGAAAATGGATTGGACGAGATTTCCTGACTTCTCTCCGTTTATGAATAAGAAATCAGATTATCACTAAGTGCTCGGAGGGGGAGGGACATCTTCCATAGAAATAATATAATATTCCATAGATAGTCTATAAGGATGCACCCTCCCCTTCTCTCTCCTCCTGCAAATTCTGACCACTGGCCTCGGCCTCATGAACACAAAGGCCACATTTTTAGTCATCTAAGACTTTCTATTAATTTTTCAAGAATTCACTTAGTTGGAATCATATTTTCCTTACATGATGAAAAAAAAAAATTTGGAAAAAATCGGGTTTCCCCTCCCCCCCACCTGAAATATTTCAATTTTGAGAAATCTTGGGGGTGCATATGTCCCTTTACACCCCCCCTGGGTACGCCACTGGGGAGGGGACTTTAAAAATATAAATCAAATACGCATTTTCTCATCCCCCCCCCCTCCCTCTTCAGCTGTAGGATAAATGTTATTTTTATTTTCAATAAAAGAAACCATCACCAACCTCAAAAACTCGTAAGCAGAAATCTACTTAAGACATTTTTCAATCACAAATAATTAGATGCATCGCCCTCACGTATAGGGGGAGTTGGGCTCGTTGGACCTAGGGGCACAGTGGGCCAGGCTCTATTATTTTTAAAATACTATTTTATTTTATTATCAACAAATGCCCCTAGAAGTTGCACAAATCCTATAAAGAAATCACGTGTTAAAGTGTTAAGGAGCCATTTTTATTTCAATGAGTTTTATTTTAGCACTGCTAAGTAATTTTCAGAAGTCTGCTCAGGCCCGGACTGGCCAGGTCGGCTGGTCGGCGATCGCCGAGGGCCCCCGGTGAGGCATTCAAAAGTGGATATACAACTTTATAATAAGAGTAATTTGATTATTTATTTTCCAGCAATCTTGCGCAGTGACGCAGCGGAGGATCCCAGAAACCCCGCGACGCAAGGGGGCCCCCCGAAAAGTCAGGGCCCCCCAAATCTCTAAAATCGTTAAATGTGATTTTTAGGCGCGTAAGCCTAATTTTCAAATATTACGTATTCTAATATTCTATTTCCTCTAAATTCCTCAGTAAGAGACAGGGCCTGATTTCCGGGAGGGCATGCGGGGCAAGCGCCCGGCCCCCCAAATTGTTCTTTAAAAATTTGTAAATTTTGAAAAAGTTTTCCAAAGAGGGGGCCCCCAATGAAGCTTTTGCCCAGGGCTCCTAAATCGACAAATCGGCTCCTGAAGAGGCCCCTTTTAAATCTCTAGCCGAGGGCCTCCAAGAGACCCAGTCCGGGCCTGAGTCTGCTACTTTTTTTTTTTTTTTCTAAAATTTGTTTAATTAAGATTGGAGCAGTAAACTGAATCTCTGTTATAAGGTAAATTTGTTGATTTAATAATTATTTACAGTTAGTTTAGTTTTTATGATAAAGAAAAAAAATTTTTTTTTTTTTCTCGAGTTGGGGTACATTGGACCATGGTCCATCCTACTCCAAATAATAAAAAATAACTTTTTAGCCATTTTTTTTATTTTAATTACAATCATTACATATTATTCTATTTATGTTTCATAATTATATTAACACTTATATACACTTATTAGTTTTAAGTTACTGTACACAAGCCTGAAGTAAATAACAGTTTAAAAAAACTTACGAGAATAAAAGCCGAGCAAAACGGGGGGATATTCTCTAATTACTACTGATATATCTGTTAAGGCAATTTTAGAAGATTAAATAAATAAAAGTATTGAAAAGAAAAAAGACAAGAGTCTGCAGCTTTGTTAAGGGAAAAAAATGAAAACTTTTCTCATTACAAAAGAGATCAAAATGAAAGCCTTAAAAATATGATGTAATGTATGTTTAATAGCAACAATTGGCAGGGAGGGGGGGGGGAGATAAGAAAAAATTGAACATATTTCCTTATATTAGAAGATTGAAAATTTTCAAAGAAACAAGAGTGTTTCAAAAAAAAAAAAAAAAAAAAAAAAAAAAAAAAAAAAAATCTCCTACAGCAGCACACTTAATTTTTTTGTTTATTTATTTATTTTGAGGGGGGGGGGGTATCCAAATAAAAAATTGTGCTAAATGGATTACTGTTAATGGAAATTTTCGAAAGTGCATTCGATTGAGCTGAAATTTAGCATATACAAGATGTCCAGTCCTAATGGTGCCCAATGACTATTTCCTAAGCCGTTAGTCAGAGACACATAGTTCTAATTTCAAAAATGCTCTAAATTGTACAATCTATTATATCAGAAATAATTGCAGTCAATAAATCAATTCCTATAAAAATTATGAAACTTAAATTTCTATGTAATCCTCCAGTCCTATCAGTTATATTTAGAAAAATTTTCTTTATACAATTTCATCCACAATAAAAAAAAAAAAAATTGCCCTTCTACAACCAAAATTCACAAAGTTATGAAGCAGCAAACATTTTGACTTAAGTCACTCTTCCACGTTTAAAAATGTCCCGTTATGGTAAACCGTTAAGAAGTGGTGTCGTGTGGCTGCATGTGATTGTTTTTCTTGTATTTATGGTGGCTGAAGTTTTATTTTTTATATTGGTTATTTTTGAGAAGTGAAATTTCTGGTTTTTGTTACATTAAATGTTGATAATTTGTGTAGAGCTGTGATGAAATCGCTTCATTTTACGATGAGCTGTTTCTTAATTCTTTATCAAGTGAATTTCGGGAAAAATTTGAAAATGTTGGTTGTGAGTTGTGAAGAATATGTATCTAGTGTGTGTTGAGCTACAGTTATTGCGCTTATTTGAATGCTTGTCATGGATTTATTTTGTGATAAATGCACAGTGTTAATGAATAAAATTTAAGGTATGTGGTGCCTTTATTTATTTAAATGTTTACTCCTTGCATTACTACACTGGTGTATAGTTGAGAATATTTATGGTTTATCTTTTCGTAATTATGTAAGGTTTTTAGTATGTTGTGTTATTTTTTGTGAATTGGATGAAAAAATAAAAATTTTTAAGGTTTTAAGAAGAATGGCTAATTTTATTCGTTATATGGGTTTGCTTCTGATTTACAGAATTTCCGAAGAATTTTTAGGTTTAATATGAATAAATATATAAGGATTTTTGAGTTGTTTGTGATCAGATATGATTCTATTCTGATTTACTAGTGTAAATTTTGTGTATTTTGAAGGTATAAAATTTCAAAAATCACGTGGGGGAAGAAGTAGTTGGTTTATTATAGTGGTTTTTTGTTATTTTTAAAGAAAATTTTTGCTGTATATTTCTCCGACAGTATATTTTAGTATTCTGCATCTTTTCAAGAATTTTTTATGTGTATGTATAGCCCCGAGTTAAGAGTTTTCTACATGGATTCATATTTGCTTTGCAGCCAAAGGAAGCTTTACTTTGAAAAAATGTTACGCTAATTAGGATTTTGTGAAGGAATTATAAAGTGAAGCCAAATTTTGTGTGTATCGATCCCTGAATAATAACTTATCTTATGAATATAGGCCAGTTCTATGACCTAGAAAAATGCATTCAAACATTACTCACACGAGAAAAAATATTTTTTACGTGATTTCTAGTTTGAATGATTTGAAGTAAGATACATGATTTTTCCTCTTCAGTTTATTTCATTGTTGGCCCCCAAAATACACTCACGATTGAATCTTCAATGGAAAATAGGTTTTTTAGAGTACAAAGCTACAGAATAATATTTAAAATGTTCCTTCAAAATTAAAAAAAAAAAAAAAAAAAATGAAGAAAATCTGAAACCCTTTCAGATTTTAAATACGCACCAAAGTGCTATAGATTAAAAGCGTATCATAATTTATGCGTTGTCCCTATTTTCTTCCTTATTCCAAGGTTGGAAAGGGTATCTTTATTCATGAGTGAGCAGTATGTTTCTTCCTTCTTTTATAAAACCCATCTTTGGAATCAAAATCTATCTTAAAATCGCCTACTAAAATTATTTTACAATCTTCGCCAAGTATATTACAACTATACATCAGCGTTTTAAATATTGTTTCGAATATGCATCATAATCCATGAGTGTGCCGTGTTTGTCTTTCGTGAGTTGATTCTTACTGAAATGTCCCAACTCTCGCTAAGGTAGCGATCATTAAACATATGGAGCTACCACGACGATTTTTTGTATTTATGTCACAATTGTAATTTAGAATTAAAATGACGATTTGGAACAACATGTAAGTAAGGCATACCGTTACATTTTTATTTATTTTGGGTTGCAAATTAAAGTAGTTTTAATAATTAAGTGTCTTCAAATTCCTTAACTGGTGCGTTTATCGCTAATTTGTTCACTTTAGTTTTCATCTAGTTCTTTTGGGAGTGTTGAAATGTGCATAAGGCCTAACTCTATATTACCGGAAAGCGGAATTTTCTCGCAGAAAAGAATTTCTGTCGGGATTATTTTCTGTCGGCACTTGACTCCACTCTAGCATAATACGCCTTACCATATACTACGATGCAGGCGCCATCTATCGTTTTCATTTTAAATCGTTTATTGCTAGGTACATTTGATGATTGAAACAGCGCGAAAAAATACATGAATACCGAATAATTTCTCGCTAAAATAAGCATTCACTTTATGAATAGGACGACTTTGATTAGAACACATGAAATTAAAAAACGTAAACATAGTTTATGAGTTTAAAACATTTCCTAGTAAGAGAAAAATATGGAATTCTCACAGCATTAAAATTGAATGAAGATCCCCAAACTGCAGATGAAGAGTAAGTACTATTTTAAATACAAAAACGTTGGTTTTAAGAAAATATCCTTTTTTCTCATTTATCATTTTTATTGAATACAAATTTATAACACAATAAGAATTATCTCTCAGATATAAGTACTTCAGCATCGAAATGTGACGCCATCTTGTTTTTGGATGACAGCTCTGTATCTAGGCGAATTCTTATTGGCTGGCACATGGCAGAAAACGCGGGCAGAAACAGAAAAACCGGAAGTTCGTCAATTTTCAGTTTCTGTTTTCTGATTCTGTCGTGTTTTCTGGTATTATGGAGTCCAGGCCTAACTCCTAGAGACCCATGACTGCGAAGCTCGCCAAAGTGCGGTGATTTTTTAGGTTGGCGAGAGTGGGTAGGTTAAAATAGGAACCAACTCTTTCTTGTTCCATAAAACACATCTTTGGAATCGAAATCTATCTTAAAATCGCATACTGAAACTGTTTTACAATCTTCGCCAAGCATATTCCAACTATCCTCCAACTTCGCCAAGCATATTCCAAATGTGCCGTGTTTTCCTTTCTTGTTCCACAAAACACATCTTTGAAATTGAAATCCATTCTAAATCAAGTACCAAAACTGTTTAACAATTTTCGCCAGGCATAGTCAAACTGTACTTCACCTTTATAATACATTTAGAAAGTGTATCATAATCTATAAGTGTACAGTATTTGTCTTCTCTCTTCCATAGAACACATCTTCGGAATTGAAATCTATATTGAAATCGCCTACTAAAACTATTTTACAATGTTCGCCAGGCGTTTTTTAACTATATTCGATACATATAATAAATTGTTGCATTTTGGCAACCAGTTTAGCGATCATTTATCAAAAATTGCAAACCTTGTGCGACTTTCAACATTTTATTAATGCCACACCCCCCCCCCCCTCCACATTATCTGGCAAACATATTTCAAAAGTGATTCGACGCGAAAATTGTACCAAAATCGTGTCTACACAAAAAGCAAGGTTGAATTAATAGCACTCTGGTGCTAAAAAAAAAAAAAAAGACTTTGTTATATAGCTAAATAAAAGCTTTGCATGTATGTCTACATAAAAATCCTTATGTAATTTTTGAATGGGGCCAATTTACAAACAGCTAATAAACACTTTAATTTAAAGATTTAAGGAATAAGTTGTGGGGATTTGAAACTCAACAAAGGTAATAAAACAAGTAGTTAAAAATAAAACCAATTTAAATAGTTATTAACCCTTTTGTGGACAGTGACTAGACATTCTATTTACCAACTTGTGACATTTATGGTGGTGATCACAATAATACAGAAGCATTAGTTTATTTTCCTATGGCTATTTGCCAGATAGTAGTGAGATTTGCACAAAATGAGGTACTGATGTATTATCCTGGCGGTCTGCCAAGATGAGCGATTTTTTGCCACGATAAATGCTGGACACATGAAATTATTTATGGCTTAGAATACGATTGGCAACAGTTTGGCAGGAATAACCACCAGGATAATACGTAAGTACCTAAAATTATAAAGAATAGCAAAGAGTTGTACATATTTTTCATCAGAGTGACAGTTATTTTAGACAGAAAAGTTTTAGGGATTTCATTATATTTAATTATTACTCCAGATAGATGCAAAAACTGGAAAATGTGATAAGAATGCTTGAGTTGGAAAGGGTTAACTAATAAAATAAATACATTAAAAGTTTAAAGAAAAATATTTCTTACCCGAATCACTTTTTGAAACATCTGGTGACACATCTTTTTTCTCTGGTGAATTTGCAGGTGCAACTGGCATTATTGGCAATAAATGAACAGCAGGTGTCACAGGCTGAGAATTGCCCATTTTCAATTCTTTGTCAGCCAGAGTTTGTAGCCTTATATCATATTTTGGATATTCATAATCCGTTGGTTTTTCCTCTGAAAGTAAAACAGAATTTTGTACAGGATAGTTACTGATAAAATTATTAGATTGTGTGGATGTTATCACGGTGGGCTCTTCAGCAACATACTGGGATTCAGTTCTAACGTATTTTTTTACAAGAACAACAGTCTGAGAATCAGAAATCCTATGGGAAGTTCCCTCTTCTAATGAAGGCACAATAGCAGTTGTATTGCCTTGAGGCAAGGTCACAATTCCATCTTTGGAGGCCTTCATTATGACCTCCTTGTGATTTTCTATCATGTTGGATGAAGCATCCCGCATAAGAACCTGTCGTGTATTGGCTGGCTGTATGACTGATAGAGGATCAGATTGATTAGTGCTCAGATGAAGTACTGAAGCTCGAGCTTCAGGTTGTGCTCCAAGATCTTGAAAAGCAACAGGATGTTGAATAACCTCTGTCCGTATTGCACCCGGATGATATACAGGAGTAGTGGGTTGAGACTGATAGTTATTTGGTATAATATCAGTAGTCCCTGCTAAAGTTTGATTATCTTGAGTTATAGTCCACTGAGTTGCCTGTTGATTCACTGTTGGAGAATGAAGAGGATGACCAATTGGAGTAAACAAATTTATTTGATTTGCAGCTGGAAATCCTCTAGGTGATATAGGATTGGGTGTATTATTTGGTGAAAATGGAGTAGCTGAACGTGAGTTGCCTAATGAAACAAGCATATTTGCAGCTTCTGTTTCATCAAACCTTCCACCTTGATTTCGCTCTCTTTCAAACACTTGTGTTGATTCACTATCATGGGAAGATTCTTCCCACTCAATCTCTCTACCAGTGGCAGAATCCTTAAAAGTCCCTTTACGGCGACCAGGAAAAGATAGCGATGGTGGGCGGATACTTTTTCCACGCAAAGATAAATGCCTGGAACAGTATCCCCTTCGCTGAGACTCTTTTGTACATCCTTCTTTTGAACACAGCCTCCTCCATTGTTTACCATTAAATTTTTTCCTTATGCCATTAGGTGTTGAAACAATATCACCCTTCTTATACTTATTATTGAGCATAGCAGGAGAACGGGAGGTACCTAAGCATTCAGATGAATCTGTACTAGCTCTACTTAAAACAGTTTCACTTTTACGGGATTGAGAACGAGGAGTCAAACTTCCCTGTGACATTGCTGAAGGTCTCTGATAAGGATAAGTAAAATAATCTTGATCAAATTTAATGTTTTCCCTTTTTAAATCATCATCTGATGATTCCTCATCAAAATGAGGACTACGGCTAACTTTCTTATTTAAAGTTTCATGGACTACTTGATCAGATGGGCCAGAATTATATGCATTTGATAAGGGAGCAATTTGCATTCCATTAGGTGATGGGGAAGTGTACATATCTGATACAGAAGCTGACATTCTTAAAGGCATCTCTTGAAAATTTTGATGATTAGTTATTACCTGTGTAAATGCACTGGATGGTGGGGTACCATGATCTACTGCAGTACCTTGAGTTCTCCATGCAATGTTCTCACTGTGTTCCAATTGCTGCAGATTGCTCTGGGCAGAAACCGAGAGCTGAGGTGGTGCTGGTGTCAAAGGCATTGCTGGTTGAGGGTCCATATCAAGTTCTTCCCACCATGGAGGAAGAAGTAACCTTAAATTTGCTCGAGAAACTCTAACAACAGTATCAGTGTATCCGTATTCTGAAGCACTTTCTAATTTTACATGAAATAATACAGGCTTAGGGCTGACTGAAACAACTTCTCCAACAAAGAAAACATTCTCATCTTGGTTCACCCTAACACAAACACAGGTACCTACTTTGACTTGTCCTGGTGATGGACTGTGATCACTAATCACATCATATTTTCCATTACCAAGAACATCATAGATACATTTTGTTGATTGGTCTTTGTCAAACATAATGACAATATCACAGCCATTTTTAAGTTCTTTTATCACCCCAGGTAAATATACACTATTATATTTAGCAAGTACACGATGACCTTTCCAGTCCATCAAATCTACATCAATCCCATTTGGAGATAAAAATGGAATATGTGATGGCGATGCTTGCTGACTTGGTATTTGTGTAACTGTCCTCGTTATTACAGATGGTGGTTCAAATGGTTTATTAATCTCAACACCTAACATGTCTTCGACTTCAGATGGGTCAAACTTTCTCTTCTTTGGCACTTTTTTTGCTAATAGTTTTAAATTTTCCTCTTTATTACAACTATTGTCAGTTAAATTTGGAAATCTCTCTGCAGTATGTGACACAACAACAGTGGTCTGGATACATTCCAGCTTTGGAGGAGATGGGGAAGTTCGTATATTGTGAGTTGGATGAACATCTCCAGAATCAGTGGAAGATAACTTATTGTCACAGTTTAATTTTGGAGAGATCCTGTCATGAATATTTGGAAGATTTTTAAGTAATGGACTGGTATCATTATCTACATTATTATTTGCTTCGATTGAAGCTTTTTTTAATGGGCTTCTGGAACCATTGTCAATTTTATCATCTGTTGCATCAAGAGTTACATTTTTCTTTCTACTTCTTGTAGTTCTGGCAGAAGGTGTAACTGTTTTTGTAGCTACACCTCCTGCCTTTTTGTGTCTACTATCACTTCTGCGATTCATGGCGACATGATGAACTCACACTGTGATCCCATGCTGTGCAGCAAGGCTATAATAATAAAAAAAAAAAAATATTATATTTATGTGATAAAAATACTGAGTTTCATTTATATGACTATCAAAGGAATAATACTCAATACTGAATGAGACAGGAAAGAACTATTAATGTAAACGATTATATTCATGCATGGATAAATAAATAAAAAAAAACCTGTTAAGTAAGTAAACATAGGCTGCTCCCTTAAGAAACAATGACACTTTCAGCAGTTTTTAAAGAATTAAATGTCAAACTTTTAAAAAATCCAAGATGTTTTTTTAAATGTACTCTTATAAATGATGAATTTATATGAACTATGAAACATTGTGGAAAAAATTGTTTTTAATTATAGTGTTCTAAAAAAAATTTTTTTTTAATAAATAAATTCCTAGAAAGATATGAGCCAAATTTGGAATGTGTGTTTTACACTAAATAATTTTTTTTCTTTAAGTTAATAAGACTAGGATTATTTTTTATGAGAATATACAGCACAGTGTGTAAAAGAATATTAACTCTCTGGCATAGTTGTTTTCTAAAACTGTTCTCACTACCCCCCCCCCCCCTCAAAGAACAGCCTTAAAATTTATTTCATGTTAATAAGGTCAATTTTGTCTTTACTATAATTTTCTTATTTTAATAAGAAAATTCAGAAAAGAGCCTCAAATAGTTTAATTTATGAATCCTTGAAATGTATGAATAAAAGAATTTAGTGTATAAACCCAGGTTAAATTTATTCGACTGTATCAAATATATATATATATATATATTATTTTTAAGTTAAAATTAGCTAAATGCCTCACCATATTTTATATATGTACTGAGAAACTTTTTGTATTATATTACTAATCATATTATTACTACGGTTGCATAGGCATCAAGTTATATGAGCCCACGAGAATCAAAAATGATTTTTTCCAATTATGGGAAATATGATTATGCATAGGATATAGCATCGCGAATTCTGGTATGCATTTGAAGTCAAGAAATTGACATAATGATGGCACAGATTTTAAAAAAAACTTTTATGCTAGGGTACTTTTATTCCAACATACCACTGTATTATCTAGAGAATGGATTAAAACCTTATTCTACAGATTAAAACTTCTAGTTTATCAAAGAATTTACAGTAAACAAATCAACATATTTAGCACACACATACTAAACTAACTACCTATACAATGGACATTTCTTCAGTTATACTCCTTTTTAGGGATGCACCGAATATCATATTTTGCCGAATAATGAATATTCGGTGAAAATTCTAACTGAATATTCGGCCGAATACCGAATACTTGGTTAAAATTTATTAAACCGTTATTAAACTTAGATTATGCAATGATTAATTTAATTAGTTTTTTCTTAAACAATATTTCATATGGTGTAAAACTTCAAAAATTAAAATGCTACAAAATTTAATATCCAAGTGTATTTCCTTTATATATTATTAATAACTTTTTTAAATATTCGTGAAATGCTGGTAATTTTTTACCTGCATATTTCATTTTAAAAATTAGCAGTTAATTGACTTTACATATTTATGAACACTTAATTTTTTTTTAATTCCTTGTACGTAGTATAAGGAAGTAATGTGATCCCGAAAAATTTTGGGGGCCAAATTTCGACTAAAAAACCGATTTTGACTACCTCTAAATTTAATTTTAAGAATTTTTTCGATGCATCTCATCGTAGGCTAGCATGCACGATCATATAAACGCGTCTGCAACTCATTTTGACCAGCGGCCGGTCTATTGTGGTCAGTTTTTCCATGCCGTCTGTACGTACGTACGTACGAACGTATGTATGTAACTCGCATATCTCAAAAACTATTGGTCGTAGAATGTTGAGATTTGATATTTAGGATTGTTCTATGATCTAGTTGTGCACCTCCCCTTTTGGTTGCAATCGAATGTATAGTTTATGTACAGGACCGCCCAAAAGATTCGAAATACATTACGCTCTATGGGCCGAAATTCATTAAACTCGCCTAACTCAAAAACTATTAGGCGTAGAATTTCGAAACTTCATATTTTGGATAGTTGTAACATCTAGTTGTGCACTTCCCCTTTTGGTTCCATTCGACTGGATAGTTTATCTATAGGACCGCCCAAAACATTCGAAATACATTACGCTCTATGGGCCGAAATTCATCAAAGCGTTTTTTAGAGGTATTGGGCTATTTCAAACGACTCAGAAGTGATATATGCTGAAAAGAGTTAGAAAATGAATTTCTCCATTAAAAAAGGTGTCTTTATCATTTACAGTTCTGCTACAGGAACACTCAAAAGATTTCCAATACATTACGGTCAATGGCAATTTTAGGGGCATTCATCCATTTCAAGCACAATACCGTCTTACCACATAAGTTAGGTAATGGTCCGACCACGGTCACGTGCCTCCTTCAAGAACTGTGCCAAAAGTCACCAAGCTTGGCGACTTTTAGTGACGTGTGTGTATATTTAACTCTCAAACCTCAAAAACTAGTATGAAATTTTATATATAAGATTGTTGTAACATCTAGTTGTGCATCTCGATTTTTGGTTCCAATCTACTGGAGAGTTTATTTACAGGACCACCGAAAAGAATTTCAGTACTTTAATGTCTATGGACATCTTCAATATAATACAATTTCAGACAGTGATTGTTTGGTACATGCCCAAAATCTCGCCGACTGTCCTGGACTTTGGCGAGTTTTGCCGAAATGTCGCCAAATTTGGCGATAGTCAGTCATTTCGTCCATGCCCAAAGTATCGCCATTTGTCATCGTTCTTGGCGAGTTTTGGCGAAATATCGCCAAATTTGGCGATAATCTGTCATTGTTGGTCCATGCTTAATATCTCGCCAAATGTCGTCGACATTGACGAGTTTCGCCGAAATATCGCCAAATTTGGCGCCAAAAATTATTTCGTATTTTGTATAACTCTAAAACTTTAACCCGTAGAATTTTGAACTTTTGTATTTAGAACTATATTATAATATCTAACTGTTTTCAATATCTTTTTTGACAGCAATCCACTAAGAATTTATTTATAGGGTGAGCCAAATGACTTTAAATACATTAAGGTGTATGGATGCATTCAATTCATTGAAAGTCTGTGGTCAATGACTACTGTGGCTATCCCCAAAATCTCGCAAACTATCTCAAGTTTGTCGGCTTTTGGTGAAATATCGCCAAATAAAGTGTCAGAAGGAAATCTTTCAAATTGAACTCAGCTTGGCGATATCGAAATATTTGGCTAGAAATCGCTAAACCTTACTATTATTGATATTTTATCTCTTTCAAACAAATAAGTTTAGAGGAAGTGCGTAGAAAACATTTTTATTTAATAGACGTGCAAGGAAGTCATGTGTTGGACACATCAGATTTTTTTTTCCTGGTTACTGATTTAAATTTAAATCAGTTAGTAATAGCAAGGATAATGTAATGTGTCATGAGATTTAAGAAAAATTGAAAAGCAACAAAATTCAAATTTAACATTGGAGTGTTTTCTCTTACATTAAAACTAATTTCATTGTGATATTAGTTTTTTGTGCGATTGTGTAATGCTATGTTAGGGATATCTGCTAAGGATGGGGGTGCCTTGGTAGGAGGACTTTCTAAGGGTTTCTAACGCTTATTCACATGTGATATTAGTAAGTAACAACTTGAATCAGTTTAGTACTATGGTACTATACCATATCTTTCATTCATGATATAAAAAATGTATTTGTTTACCGATTGGTGAATACTTAAATTTGTTTACTATTCGGTTACCAAATATTTAAGTATTCGGCTGAACCGAATATTCAGTTTGTCTGCCGAATAGGCAGTATACCGAATACCAACCGAATATTCGGTGCACCCCTACTCCTTTTACTAGAAAATGTATGCAAAGTAACCATATTTTAGTTTGTCATTTTGTGAATATAAATTTTGTGTTCAACTAGATCCAGGAAAAACACATTTGACATTTTAAACTCCGATTAAAAACACTATTTTATATTTCTTTCTTAGCTGCCATGACTGTATTTTTGCTAAGAATATTTATTAATCAAACAGTGATGCCACTCATAAAATAGCAAAAACGAGGAAATTAAACAAATTTTTTTTAAAAAGAAAAAGTAGAAATTATAAAAAGAAGAAAAAGAGAATATATTACATAGTTAAGAAGCAATTTAAAAAAAAAAAAAGTAATGAATGTGTAGAAGAAAAAAAAAGTAAAAAACATGTTTTAATTTTTGTTTCCTTTATATATATATCCTAACTAATATTATAAATGCGAAAGTGAGTTTGTTTGTTTTTTTTGTTTGTTTATGACGTTTTCATGCCTAAACCGCTGAATCGATTAGGATGCATTTTGGTTTAGATATAGATGGGACCCTGGAGATGGTTATAGGCTACTTAGAATTTTAGATTTTTAATTACTTTTCTAATTATTAATTAAAAACCGTTTTTACGTTTTTTAGGCGAGTTTTGCCGGTATCAAATGATTCATGTTTTGAGATAACAAGAATGCTATTACTTCAATAAAGGAGCGCATGCATCAGAAAAACATTAAATACCACAGAAATTAAGCCAGTTTTATGCCAAATCTATCTATCTGTAATAATAAAAATGAATGTTCTCCAGACAAATCTACAGAAAGCAGAGCTTTGTAAATTTGAGCATGACTGAGCCCATAACTTCGGTAAAGTGCATCTGAGGGTCAGAATTTTGAAATTTTAACTACTTTTCTAACTATTAATTAAAAGACGTTTTATCGCCCGCACAAAATGATTTATGCTTTTGAAAAAAAAAAACAGAAATTCTATTTGCAAAATCACATGCATTTGAAAAACATGGAAATTATATTGATTTTACGCCACATTAAAAAGCATAAGTAAAGAAAAGTGTATTTACGTATCATCCCGGCGGTCCGCCAAGACAAGCCATTTTTTGCTGAAATAAATGCTGGGCACATGATATTATTAATGGTTTTGAATATGATTGGCAACAGTTTGGCAACTCATTTGACGAAAAAACAGTTTGGCGGGAATGACTGCCGGGATAAAACGTAAGTACCAAGAAAAGTCCGGATGTGTTTCTTAAAGTTCATAAATTTCCAAATCCTACCAATAATATAAATGTGTACGTTTGTGTGTTTGAATGTTTTTGACTGAATCACACAAAAATGGTTGAATGGATTTAGAAAAATTTAAATAAGCTAATGAAAATAGCTTATGAAATATCTTAAGCTAATGAAAATAGCTTATGCCCTGGATTAACATACAGGCAGCCTTTCAAGCATATAGCATAAATAATTCTTTTACAAAGACACTCAAAATAATTCTAATGCATTGCGCTCTATCGGAATTTTGTAGATACTAAACAGATTCTAAAACTTTTTTCACTGATTGAAAGTTACATTATTCCTGAGTATCATTGTTTGTTTGTTTTTGGATTAAGACCGATTGACTGCACTAGGGTCCTAGGCCTATATGGGAAATTCCTCTGTGGGGGACTTTCTAGGGGATCCTAGCCCATATTTACGCGAGGTTTTTTAGAAAACCACGGAAAACTGGGAGCGGCTAGGTCGACAGGCGCGACCGGGGTTTGAACCTGGCACCTCCCCCCTTGCAGTTTTCAGAGCAGAACTTCTTAGACACTGGTGGCATCCAAAGTGTTATAGGCAGGGGCGTAGACAGAAATTTTTCATGGTGGGGGGGGGGGGGGGGGGTTACGACTACTACAACTCAAATATATGTATACGTGTGTGTGATAATGTAGTGAAAAATATGCATTTTGTATGGCAAAAAATTCCTCATGGGAGGGGTTATGACCCCCCTAACCCCCCCCCTTGGCTACGCCCCTGATAGGCTACCTTTAATGCATATATCACAGATAGTTCTTTTACAGGGATGCTAATAAGAATTACATTACGCTCTATGTACATCTCTGTAAGTACTGAACCGATTCCTAAACTTTTTTTACTGATAGTAAGCTACACTATTCTTGAGTATTATAAGCTAAAATTCATGCATGTAGCACAAATAGTTCCTTTACAAGAATACTCAAAATAATTCTAATACATTATGCTCTCTGGGTATCTCTGTAACTACAGAACCGATTCTCAAACTTTTTCACTAATAGAAAGCTGCTCTATTCCTGATTAACATAGACTAAAATTCATGCATATAGCATAAATATTTCTTTTACAAAACAGTTCGCAAATGCTTTCATAACTGTCTCTATTCGCCAAATGCCTGAAAAAAATCTAAATTTAGTAACTCTGCATATTCTCTTATTTTAAATGAAGTATACTACCATGCATTATACTTCATTTGAAACAAGTAAAAAGCAAATAATATTTAAATGCAGTTTCTTTTGTCGCAACAATATTTGTTATTCACACATGCTACATTTCTCTCGGGACCTAATTCTAAAGCCGACGCGGACGAAGTCGCGGGTAGCAGCTAGTATATATATATATTTTCATTGACAAAATATTCTTTGGTTTCACCTATTACTTTAATTATTTTACACCATTTTCTTTCCTATCTAAACCTGTCCTTTTACGTGGTTTGAAGTTTTTCCTTTACTGATTTTTTTGGAAAAAAATAATTTAAATTTGATTTAGAAGTTAATTTTTAATAATAGCATTATAGATTTAAATAAGGGAATACTAAAAGGAAAATATTAATTTTAGGGATGCACCGAACACAATATTTTGCTGAATACCGAATATTCGGCACAATTCCTAATACTTGGTTAAAATTTATTAAACTTATTAAACTTTGACTGCCACAATTAATTTAATTAGTCTTTTCTTAAACAATATTTCATATGGTGTAAAACTTCAAAAATTAAAATGCTACAAAATTTAATATCCAAGTGTGTTTCCTTTATATATTAACTTTTCTAAATATTAGTGAAATGCTGGTAATTTTTTTACCTGCATATTTTATTAAAAAATTAGCAGTTAATTCACTTTACATATTTATGAACACAATGTTATGCGTTTATTTTTCCTGGTTACTGTTTCAAATTTAAATCAGGTAGTAATAGCAAGGTTAATGTAATGTGTCATAAGAAATAAGAAAAATTGAAAAGCAACAAAATTCAAATTTAACATGTGAGTGTTTTCTCTTACATTGAAACTAATTTCATTGTGATATTAATTTTGTGTGTGATTGTGGAATGCTATGTTAGGACTATCTGCCAAGGATGGGGTGCTTTGGTAGGAGGACTTTCTAAGGGTTTCTAACACTTATTCACATGTGATATTAGTAAGTAACAACTTGAATCAATTTAGTACTATGGTACTATACTATATCTTTCATTCATAATATAAAAAATATGTATTTGTTTACCGATTGGCGAATAATTAAATTTGTTTACTATTTGGTTGCCGAATATTTAAGTATTCGGCCGAACCAAATATTCGGTTTGTCTGCCAAATAGGCAGTATACCGAATACCAACCGAATATTCGGTGCATCCCTAATTCATTTTCAAGAAGGAAGGGAAAAGATTGAAATTAATACAGTGGCACCTGTCTAATGTGACCACTTTCGGGACTTTTGTGGTTCCTATATGTGAGGAAATTTTCTTTCAGTGTAAAATAATAAATTAAACTTTTATCATTATTTTATAACTTTCAGGAATGAAATTGACAAATAGGAAGAAGTCCGAAAGAATGCGCGAACAACACTTGAGCAATAATATTTATGAATTTTAAGTTTAATAAATATTGTAATTGCTACTGATATTAAGTCTATTCCATGTACACACAAATTTGTCAATGAAAAATTTTTAAAAAGTGCAGAAAATTTTTAAAAATTGAAAAAACTGATTTTTCAAAAAAAAAGAAAAAAATCAAAAAGGCTGAAGAATCTCGTTTCTGTATACACACCCATCAAAAATAGAAATAACATATTGTTGAAATTAATTATTTTTTAACACTGTTAACAACAGCAAATTATAATACAGTTGCTTTCATAGGGTGTGTTTTTTTTTTTTTTTTTTCATGTGTTTCCCCGATGTTATTTTTATAAAGGCTGACATTCTTGTGTAAATAAATGTATAGGCATTTCAGGTCTTAACTGCAACACTAATTTTACACAGGATGAAGTTCATCTATGATCCAAACTTAAACTCATCAATACACTTAAGCTATTGTATAACCAAAGAAGTTGAAGTCAACTTTATAAATTTAAGAAAAGGCTTATAAATTTAGAAAAGGTTTATAAATTTAAGAATGCACAACTTAAAAAACAGCACAGAAAATTCACATTTTTTTAACTTTATCTACAGTTACCAGACAACTAGTATTAGCTAAAGCTGTCCATTGGAATCTTAGGAAATATCACGAATGGAAATGTTTTAAAAGTTATTTACAGAAAAAGTTCGATTGTTTTTGCCGCCTGGTGCAGTTGTACCCTTCACAAGCCCCATGCGTGACCCTGATAAATTATAACTGATATCCCATTCAGCTTTTCTGAAATACAAGGTATTCTGACAACACAGCGTGCAAGCATTGTATATAACGTTTCAAAAATATATTCAAGTTCGTATAGCTTAGGCAGTGGCGGCTCCTCCATTTGGGCACATGAACCCCCAGAGGAAAAACTAAAGAATAAACAAATTAACAAATTAAATTTTAAAAAAACATATTAAGTACACTTCTAGATTTTTGTGAATTTAAAACGTTAGTTTTACTCTCCCCAACACATCACTATTATTAAACACGCTTATTATAGCTAACACACTGTATCGTAGGTTACTACAGAATAGTTTTTTGTCGCTCGCATGTGTGATCGATCGAACAGCCTTTTGAACCGGTCTCTGAGGCAAGACGTCGAGAAAGTTGCAGTAGGAGCGAGGCGCTGCTGATATGACTCCGTTTGCACACATTTCTTGTGCTCACGGAGGATATTTTGCTGTTATCTCCACCGAATTCTTACTTGGCTTGTTGTGTTCGGTTAGTTAATGCATTTTTTTCATTTTCTTATTATTTTCTTTATTTTTATCATTTTTCACTACAGTATTGTTTACGAATTAGTGTAAATAAATAAGATGGGAGTTAAATAAGTATTTTCGAGCTAAAGCAATGATATTTTGCAATATTATCCTTTGAAAAAAGTGAAATAAATATCAAGAAAACACTTTTGCTAAAACTTATCTTGGTGACAAAATGTTAGACCAAAGATGACTTGCTTTCTTTCAGTTGCGTGCATTGTTTCCCTTTAACTGCTGGAAATGCAAGTATATTTTAACTTGTAAGGTGCGTTGTATCTGCATATTTAATATTCGAAATTAATTTTGTGAACCTCCATTTAAATAACCCACGAGCCGCCACTGAGCTTAGGAACAGAAAATAATATTCTTGCAAAATGATGCAGGCAAATGCTTAGAATGCATTCATAGTTAGTTGATTCCTAGCGGTATAAGATTCCGACAGAAATTCATTTCTTTATTGGAGATTCATAACAAACCTATTCAACAGCCTTTACTCATCAGTTTTTCTCGGAGTGAAGGAATGTTTAATAGCAGATTACTTACTATTTCAACTGTCCTCTATAATTTTAACATACCTTTTCGACTTACACTTTATTTTAACATTCAATAGTCTTCAGTTTAATAAAGTTATAATTGAGATTTCAGTATCTCCCCTCTCCCCCAAAAGTATGATAATTTTAGATATGTGTATGTCTATACCGATAAATTGTATATACAGGTAAATAGCTGAGGCTCAGTTCTCCCCCCTGCAAATAATTCTGAAAACTTGACGCCTATGCATGGTTGTCAGATTTGCTCCCCATTTTGCCAACCAGAGAGGGTTTTTTTTTTTTTTACCTGGAAAAAAGAAAGAAAAAAAAAGGGGGAGGGTTAACTTTTAACTAAAACTTTTTTTTTCTTTCCCATGATATTTTATTTTGCAGTAAATTTTCAAAATATAACTGAATTATCTTATACTCATTTATTTGAATTCTATATTTTTCTCATAAAATCATTCAGGTTCTCTCACACGGAAGATAAGGTTACTTATATTTTATCAATGCTTTTAATCTAAATTTAGTTTTATGATGCAATAGCATAAGTTAGTCACTTATTAACATACTTGGTTTTAATAGTGGCACACCCAGGATTTTTTTTTTCGGGAAGGGGGGGGGGAGAAGCTACAGATCCTGCTGAACTCATTTAGTGACCTCGGATATAGTTATAACTCTCTTTTAACGTCAAAATATTTTGTACCACTTGCCCATTGTATAGAAGGCCATTATCAAAGTAACTCTCAACAGTGCCGGTCTTCAGAATTTTTCCAAGTGGTATCAATTGTAAAAATGCATCCCCCCCCCCTTCCACCCAACGCACACACACGTGTAGCTAGTAAAGTTTTACGAGGAGAAAGAGGTCACTTTTTTTTCGCTCTTTTTCCCAAGTGTAGTGTTTATTTTATGTATAGAAACTGAAATGGTGAAGAGCTAATAAAAAACAATGTAAAAAATTAAAAATTTTTGCAGGAAAAAAATTGTGCATGAGAAAATGAAATACAGATGCAACAATTTCTTTTATTTTTTAAATTGTGGTAGAAAAATGGCACAGAGATCAATAAATATACTATTCGGAAAAATACTTTTCTCTTTACTTACATTAATAAAAAGTCTGAATTTAATTAAATAGTAAATATTAAAATTGCATTTACTTTTACATAAAAAGAAGCAGATCCTTTTTTTAATTCAGTCAATCTAATGAAAATCCATATTCTTTTTTAATAACGGGAATAGTGTGAGAATTTCTTAGCTTAGCATAAAAGCTTTCAGATGTGTTTAAAAGTCCAGATATTTTTAAAAATAAATCAAAAATAGACATTCGTGTAAACTGCCTTAGAGATATGAAAAATGAAATACTTAAAAGAAAAAACTCATTTACCAAAAGGATGCAAAAAGATTGAACTTCAGATGGCAGCTACGAAATACAGAGCTCAGCTGTGATTAAATAATCCACATATTGTTGAAAGAAAGATAAAATAAAAATGCAAAAAATAATTAAAATGCGGAATTCCATGGATCTGCAGAAGATCTCATCCCTGTTTTAAAGATAACTAGCTCAAGTTGTGCACATTTTACAGATTGGGAATTTTTTGAACATCTGCTAAAAATGTTGACTGATAATATAAAATTGTGTACCTAAAAAAAAAAATTGTAATTTATTATATATATCTACTATCAATATTTAAGGAATATTCAGATCAATGTTTTTGAGACACAGTGTATATATGTATATGTGTGTGTGTGGCTCATCAATAAAAATATTTCTTTTTAAGTTATGTATCTGCATTTCAAAGATGATGATTTTTGAGATCATGATAATAATCAACAGATAAAAAAATTAATACTACACCAGGTATGCAAATAGCAGCCTGTATTGCACGACTAAAAAACTGTGATACTAGTGACTAAAAAATACATTTATTTTCGTAATTTTGAAAGATAAAAAACTTCTGCCACCCAATTTCTGTTGGTATGACTAAATATTTGGATCCTACTTACATCCCTGTACTACACCTAACACTGTTCAAAAATCAGATCTAAATGCTTAAAAATAATAATTTCTGAATACAAAATAATGAAGTTTTAAAAAACCAAAAGTGTTTAAATAACTTAAAACTTCTGTCTAAAAATGTGTGAAATATAAAATGAACTCAGATTAAAAGTGATATTCAATTAGATCCTTTGCAATTTACCTATATATATTTAATGTGTTATTAAAAATGAGTACAACAAATAAAATTACAAAACTCATCCAATATATTAATTTATTTTTTTAGCAATTCTTATAAAATTAAAATTTAACAATAGAGAAATTTTAACTAATTTTATCACACCAGGGCAAGTTTCATTGTAACTTTTTGCTATTTGCATCAAAGAAAAGACAGAGAAAAAAAAACGGTTTGAAACATAATGTGCTTTTTTTAGACAAAGACTTTTTAAAAAACTAAACATTTGAGTAACTCTCCTGAAATGTATTAATTTCTGTACCATAGAAGTAAAATATAAAGCAGTGAAATATCCCAAAGGTCAAATATACCAAGGGTCAATATACCATCCATTGACCTTTCTTTACAATTTTCATATTTCTTAGTTTATGCTTATTTATAGCTTAAAATAAATTGAAAAATGTATTTAATAAAATTTCATGCAGAAAAAATATGTAACACTTAATTGCATTATATAGTCAACTTTGGTTATCGTAAACCTCTAGGAACCGGCCTATCTCGTTCACTAAAGCTGAATGTTGCCATGTTGAACAAAGAAAATAGGTAACCAAAAAATAGTATTTTATGACCAGTCTGTATATTGATTATGTAAATATTATTTGACACATTTATGGTTATAAAAAATATTAATGAGTCCTACAGTGATTAAGTAAATAATTAAACTCCCACAGTCATTTTGGAATTCCATTCAGTCAGCAAATGGTGCTGTCGCCAGCCTTAGCCTTACCTTTTACACAGCTGGTATAAAAATGGAATAGTCCAGGGTCAAGAGCAAAACTTCTGATTTTGTTCACTTAGAAAAGTAGCCAGCTTCTGTTAGTCAATGATTTTAGAAAATTAGTATGAAACATTCAACGGAAAAATTTGACACCCCCCCCCCCCCTCTTCCTTGTACAGTATGGTTTAGCACTACTCAAGAGTCTAAAACTGCATTTTGAAGCAGGTGCTTGAAAATCTCTCTCTGTCTACTTCCGTGGTTCCTAACTAGAGATCCGTGGACCACTAGTGGTCTGCGAACAAGTTCTAAGTGGTCCACAGAGTGAGTGAGTGTTTAATAAGTATTGTGTCTTCACAACTTCATGAGGTAAAAAGGCAAAAAGCTTAATTGTTTATGGTCGTTCTCAGCAAATTAAAAAACTTTTGCTTCATAGTCCCTCAAAAATAAGAAAAAATCAAAGAGTCCCACAACTAGTCAAAGAAACACATGCGAATAAATCACAATGATGGAAAGGCAGAAATGGAATGTGCAACATTTAAAATTAATTTCCTAATTCATTAATAAAAATAATGTATGCATTTCTAATTTTATTCAAGAATCTTTTTTGAATTTTTCATTTTATCATTACATTTTGTGCATGTGTTCTGTATTTTAATTTTTTTCTTATAGATTTAATTCTTTGCCCCCCCCCCCTTCACCCCTTTCCTTGCCCAAGAATTGTTTTAAGGGGTCCGTGGGCAAACTCAAAGAGGAAAAGTGGTCCACAAGTTATGTTGAGTTGGGAACCACTGCTGTACTCGAATCTAAAAGAGGCATTCTTCTTGGAGATAGGCATGGAACAATCACCTTTGCCATAACTAGAATTTCAGATTCGTTACTACATAAGTAGGTTAAAAAATGTCTAATTACAAATAAATCATAAGCATTGTTCATTGTTATCTTATTTAAATTGAAACTTATTTCAAATTAAGATTTTTAATTGTTTAAATAATTAACAACTACTGCAATTTATCAAAAAAGTTTTTTTAAACATTAAATTTCTCATTATCAATAAACAGATATAATTTGTTTAATAAATACCTTTAACTCTGTACTGTATTGATTGATCATTTCAGAAATCCAAATACTGAATTGCCAATTTGAAATTAGACAAAAGGATAAATGAAATTACTGTTTATCATTGCAATGCATAAAAACTAATTTACTGTCATATATAAAAATTTGTGAGACAAGAAACATTGTTTTCCCATAAATAAATTTTAATTTCATTAAACAAAATTGTGATACATCCAAAAATTCACAGCCTTCATACAACATTCTCAGTTTGAAAATAATCCCGTAAAATTGCGGAGGAGGGAAAAAAAAAAAAAAAACATTCACAGTAACACTGGAAATTATAATAGAACCAAATTTGCCAAAATTTAAATGTAGGGTAATTAGCTGTTTTCTTCTATTTCCCTTATATTAGTGTCATAAACAATTTTCTGTTCTCTTCATTGATCATTAAATTCAGACATTCCTATATTTAAATATTTTTTCAATAAACAACTTATATATATGTATATATATTAATGACTATGTCCTTCTATCTCCCACCCCCTTTATTGAAAATTGTCCGAAAAATCTGTAACAAAAATGCGACATAATTTTACATATATTTAAATACTATTAGTTCAGAACAGCTTTAATTTTTGTTACAATATTTCATAAGCTGTAGAATATGCTTCACATGTATTTTTCTATAAATAAGTTACAATCATAAAAATTTCACCATAGGGTTACCAATAGATGAGAGATAAAATGACATAGTCAGGTAATATCGTTTTAATATGGCAATAATGAAATTAAAAAATTAGGAGGGTTCAGGGGTCTCCCCCAGATGAGGCTCAAACAGCTGAGATTTATTTATATATATATACAGTAGAGAGCCAGAAATCTGCACAGCTTGGGACCATGGCTTGTGCAGATTTTGGGCCGTAAAAGATAAATCGTTACATTTCTGATTTAAAAAGAATAGAATACAACTACAATGAACGGTCAAAACTATTTCACTTATATTTTCAGATTTAATACCAAAGCATAGGAGAAAAAACAAGACTAGCAAAGCAAATGGTTTCAAAATTTTCTTTTTCAAAAACATGTTCTGTGGTGGTTTGTCTTAATTTTTTTTTTTTTCTACTTTCAGTTTCTTCCTTTCTTTTGTTTATTTATTTTTGCAAATTATAAATTATCATTGGTTCTTGTTTTGTAACAGATTTTCGCTGTTCTAAAAATTTAAGGTATTCTTCTCCACCTTTAAACTTTTATCAAATGGATTGTATTATTACTATTACCCAGGTTTTCATCATCATCAGAACCATATTTATCTGTATTAACAAAACACTTTTCAAAAGTTTCATCACTAGTGGATGACTGCAAATTTCATTATTTATAGCAGAGAACTAGAGAAGGTGTGTGGATTTTTGGTGCTCGACTGTATATATATATATATATATATAAATAATATACATATATATGTATATAAATACTTCCAAAACAATTTAAAGACAATTCTTTAAATAAAATATTTTTATAGCCCTTTTATCGGCAGATTTACCTTGTACTAGTAGTAGTAGTAGTACAAAGTAATCAAGTACCAGTGCATAGTAGCAGTACTACTTAATCAAGTAGTACTACTAAATTCAAGTCAACTAGGGTGTAGGCATTAAAAAATGAAGCTGTAAAATTACACATGAAAATATTCTTTTATTGCAATTTTTTTGTATACAAATTGAAGTATACATGTTATTTATAATTGGTACATGTAACTTTGTTGTACAATAAACATTGATCATATATAACGAACCAACTAGAATACAAAGTTTGTTGGCCCGTCGAACCAGTAATGTTTTTACTTCAATTTTTCTAATTTAAATTTTCTTAATTTATTTCCACAATACATGTTATCCAATTTTACCAATACGCATCATATAATTTAATCTATTTAATATTTTTATAATAGATACTTATATTTCTTAATTCAGCTCTTAAATCAAAATCAATATTTATTGCTCATATGATTTCTTTTGTTTTAAAATTTTTTTAAAGCATGTATACAGACCAGGGAAGTCACGGAGTCACAGGTCCTTTGAACTACTGATTCAATATTTTAATTTCTACCCCTATATCAGATTATGCATATATCAATATATAGGAAAATATAATTATGCCTTAGTTAACTAAAGTCTGCAAAAGCAAAACAGATACATAATAGAAATACAAAATTTGCAATACATAATTTACAGTGCAATGGAAATAATTAAAAAATTTCCAAAATATACAATAAATTATTACTGCTCACAGATTGTATAATATTAGAATTCCTTTACTTTACATGCTTCTTGAGAAAAATAATTAAATTTTGAATTTACTACTATGGCTGAAAATAGAAGAGATCTTAATGCTGTTTCACTGAAACATTTTGTAAAATTTATTCACTGATTTCTGACTAGTAAATTTCGTTCAATTTAAATCATGAAGCCTCCTCTCCCCCCCCCCCCCCAAAAAAAAATAAATAAATAAATAAATGGCTGCAAGTAAAATTGTTAGTGTGGTTTTAAAACTATACAGAGACTAACCAATATGAAAGATTATGATACATTTCGACAAATTGTTTGCTAACCGAATCCTGATGATTTATGTACAACAATATCTTGATATTTTAAATGCATTAAAATTTGTCATTTCAATAAAGTGCTTTCGCAGTCTTGCGTATAAATCTGATATGGGCCTTCGAATATAAAAACTGTTAATGCACATCTAATTTAAAAAATATAATTTGTTTGCGGCTTTATGAAAAGAATTTAAAAAAAAAAAAAAAGAAATATATATCTCTTTTTGCTGTACGGGTTAATCAAAATAAACTGAACTTTTTTACCTAAACAACATACATTTAATAAAAGAGGAATCACTTTACCGCAGTCCTTGTATGGCATAAATATTGTACATTTTTAATAGTTGTCAATGAATATTTCAGTTGATTATAAATCAATAATTAATTAAACACAAAGTTTTCGGAATAGGATATTTCTTAGAAAATATTGTCAGTCATCAAAAAATATTAAGCTACAAAAAATTAAACAACTATCTCCTTAATAAAAAGACAGCACCCATCAGAAGAAAATATAAAGCTATTGAAAAGAGTATGCAATCAAAATTAAAGCATGTTGATCAAAGACATTGAGGGGGGAATGGAATTTAAAATGAAATCTTTAAATGCTACAACAAGAAGGCTGCAAATTTTGTTCTGTAAATCATTTGCACAAAATTTCCGAAATGAGCAATGATTACAAGTCAAGGATGATGTAGATACTTACTAAGCAACTGCATAAACTATCTTTTAAATAAAAATCAATGATCGAAAAACTATTTTGTTTTGATAAGAACCTTTGCAAAATACTTTGCAATATTTTAAACGAATGTATCATGAAGAAAAACAAAGAACTATGATGGTTAAAATCAGAATGATGCAAACATTAAAATCACAACATTACGGAAAAAATGTAAATAAAAGTCCAATTTTTTTTATCTCAAGGAAATTTTTATTAATAGAGCAACTAGATTTATAAAATCTATGCAATTATTACACTGTGCAAAATGTTGCACAAACACGATCGCATGTACACGACTTTTTAAAATGACTACGAAACCACATTACAACAAACCTCACGAAAAGACATGTTTATTTTGTAGCTCATACCTGACAGGCAGCCCTGTAGTGCACGTACACTTTAAGCCTACCATAGTTCAGCGTTGATCGACCGAACAAACATTAAAAATCCAACAACTCGCGATGAAACAAAGGTAGTCCATGTCCTTTACTGGGAATGCTAAATCTTAAAAAGTATGCACAGTTGATGATATATGCAATAATTTGTGCAATTACTTACAAATTAAGTTCCAAAATACATCCACTACGACATTAACAACACGAGCTCCATCTCGTTGCTGATTCTTGACCTAAAAATGGTGAATGAGTAACAGAGCTAGTAAAATAACAGCATCTGATTGGACAGAATCACAATCACGTGCCTGAAATGTCTGGAGTTGTGAGCTTCTATTGGTTGTAGTAGACTCTGCTGGGTCTATTCACTTGCAATATAATTTCTTTTATTTTCTTTCTGGACTTCGTATATTTGCAGATAACTTTTATGCAGTGCAGTGATGGTGCATAAATATCACAGATGCTTCCAATAAACCAGCCAAAGATGCTAGATTTTTAGTTTTTGGAAAAAGCTGTATTTTGTTTTCGAAAGCTGACGTAATCGGCAACCTTGTCGCGGCCACGCAGTGACTTCATTGAGCGAGCAACCAATCAGCGCCTGACGTAGCTAGGAACAAGGCAATTTCTCTTAGAGTTAGGAGGAGTAGAATGAAAGCGCTCTCTCCGGGAAAATAAAAAATATAATTCTCTCACATGAGAGTGCTGGTTCTGGTTTTTGAAATGCGAATAACACAAAGACTGACTGTTTCTACCTGAGCATATTAAGAAATACAAAAAGAAGAAAAAAAATGTTTGTCTTCTCTGTAAATTGAAACATGCCTAAAAAAACTTCCTCACAACACAAGCAATCGCTCTCTCCCTCTTTCTCTGTCTTCTGAAAGAATCTTGCAAAAATTTCAGATAAAAAATAAAATTTTACATACATATTTTTTAAAGGTAGAAAATGCTAAGTGCTTTTCTTTAGTACATTTTGCTATGATAATATAATTTTGATCTGAAATTATCAGGAAAAGCTAAAAAGGCTTAGGATTCGGTAGAAAAATAAATAGGAATCACATACAAATACAAGATCGAAAGCATAGGCGCACCCACGGAAGGGGCTATGGGGGCTGAAGCCCCCCCTAAAGGTAGAAAGTTAGAAGGGAAAAGCTTTAAAAAATGAAAATTGTCGCTAATGTATTATTATTTTTTCTTTTTTTAATTGTCTTCAAGTTATTTCTAACCAAAAAAGGCATTTATTTAAAAAAAGTTTTTAAATAAATGCTTATAGTTAGTTTATGAAACACTGTTAATCTCGGTTACAACATCACTGAAAAGATCAGATAATTATTTATGACTCCATACCGAGTTACATTGCTTGTGGGCTTGTGTTCTATGGGACAGTCAAGTGGTACCGAATATGTGGACGTTATAAGAGAGTTGCAACTAATCGAGATCACTATAACCGAGTTCGTTCAGCAGTATTTGTATGTCGCCCAGCCCCCCCCCCCTAAACTAAAATCCTGGGTGCGCCACTGATCGAAAGCATTGTTTTTCATACTCTATAATTAATAATCACTTTCAATTCTACATTTTCTAACGAAACTTTAAAAAGTTAATTAATGCTCCATAATCTGCACTATTTAAAAACAAATACACAGTAACATACCATAGAAGGAATGGGAGTTTTCAGCCGGGGCCAGGGCCCGATCATCACAATATTGGGCCCAGTGCAAACACAAATTTTGGGGCCTTTGCACCGGACCATAAATATTTTACGGGAAATTGCACGAAAACAATATTATGCATCTAAGTTATTTTAGATACATATAGCTACTTAAATATACTGTTCGTTTAAATACTAAATATAAATACAGTGCACACCGGTTATAACGGACCTGGGATATAACGTACTGTCGGTTATAACGTACCTAGAAGCTAGGTCCCGATTGAAGTCATGGATGACATATTTTTCGATACAAAATTTTTTAAAGAATATAATTTTTTTAACAAATGAAATTTTTTTATCAAACATAAATTTGTTGAAAAATACAACATTTTTGGGCCCTTGAAATTGGTGGGCCCAGGGCAAATGCCCCGGTTGCCCTGCCGATAAACGGGCCCTGCCCGGGGCTCCACAAGGTACACCCTCCAAAAAAAGTATTCGAGCAAGACAGAAATTTCCTATTTTAGATTTGCGAATAATAATTGAGTTTTTGAAAAACGCACGACTTGATAGAAATATGGAAAGTCATATTTATACATAGCCTAATTTATATTCCATGATAAATAATTTTTAATATACGAAACCAATGTAGGAAATTTCTCTCTTGCTCGAATACTTTTTTTGGAGGGTGTACAAGATAGAGGACCTGGTGGCCATCATTTTAAAAGTGTGCGAGAAACAAGGCTGTCGCGTCTCTTCTCGCAGTGGTAAACCTCTGTCTCATCTCGCAAACACTTTGTCGCGTATCGCAGAGAAATTGCCTGTCTCGTCTCGCGCGAGACACAAGCCGTCTCGCAAAATTAAGAACTGCGATTTTGTTACCGTATTTTTAGTAACATTAATACTATTTTATTGAAAATTAATATTAATAATAGCATTTAGTTACATATTACCATATTAGTACATGTATTAGTTACCATATTAACTCATATTTGAAGTGATAAAAATTCAGATTTAATCCGTATATATAATGTGACATGGCACCGAAAAATATTTGTTTCTATTTATTTATTTCCGGAACAGCGTAAATGTAATATGTATGATTGATGCAGGGCCGGCCCAAGGGGGGTGCGAATGTAGGCGATCACCTAAGGCCCCGCGCTTAAAAAGGCCCCTCTCCCGGGCCATTTTTTCGCTGTGACATTAGACCGAGCTTGGTAGATGGTTGCGATAAATCCCGAATAAAAGCAGAAAAATTAAAACTAATATGTACTAGCAGTGCTATTAGTAACTTACATAAGACATGATCGCCTGGGGCCCCGCACGCCCCTCGGGCCGGCCCTGATTCATGGGAGTTTCATTTGCTTTTGAAATTATGTAAAGCTTTCAATTTTGTTAGAAATGATGCGGAACTCAGGACATGTTGCGCAAATAAAATTTTAATCTAATTAAGCGGCCCCAATGTGCGGAATAGTGAATTCATAAAAGTTTCATTTCGGGACAGGATAATTATAGTGAATCCTGCTTATCTCCCCCCCCCCCTCTCGTTTTAGTGTATGAGATATGTGTTTCATATTTAATCGGGAATCCGGGCTTAACCTGTTCATTCACACCATCAAAAAGAAGAGACAACAGAGAAGACTTGTGACAAGGGTTGTTTCTCTACATGGATCTTTGAATACTCCGCTGAAACCCAGCGTTGTATAAGCTCCTGTAGATCATTCATTTAAGTTCGCATCGCTTGGCTTATGGTGAAAGAAGCATTTTTAATAACTGATGAAACATTTTATTAATAAATATTAATTTATTTAAGAGAAAAATATGAAATATCCATAAGATTTAATTACATACGTATTCATAAAATCAAAAATTATTATTACACAATTAGAGCATAAAATATCAAAGTAAGCATACTTGTATCAACTATTTTTTAAAAAATGTAATAATTATAGCCAGACATTCTAAATAAGTTTGAAATTTTTTCTATGAAAAATAATGATAGCATACTTGAATAATTGATTCATAATTCTGGATTATGCATAAATATGAATTAGACATTAAAACTCACTTGCAATTCAAACCTCATTTTTAAGCTATCTAAATATTTACATAAAAATATAGTTTAAAAAACCAAAAAACATGCTTTAGTGATAAATTGAACTAACTGAAAAGCGAAAAATAATTCTTAATATAGAAATAAATTAATGAACGAAAAATAGTATTATTGTGAAAAGGCGTGGGACACTTTGTCCTATACTTTTTGTATCATTTTTGTACTAATCGTACCGATCGAATATTCCTAAGAACTGATGTATGGAGCACCCCACGCTTTTTTCACAATAATACTATTTTTCGTTCATTAATTTATTTCTATATTAAGAATTATTTTTCGCTTTTCAGTTAGTTCAATTTATCACTAAAGCGTGTTTTTTGGTTTTTTAAACTATATTTTTATTTTTCACTTTTTAGTTCGATTTGCTATAAAAGCGTGTTTCTTAGTTTTTCTTAAACCGTATGTATTTAAAATTTATTTTCAATTTTCGATATATCTCATAAGACACTAAATAACACTAAGTTGGAAAGTACAAACTGTGAGATAATTTATTTTCACCGTGCACCAGCACCAGTGGCGTAGCCATGATTTTATTTCGGGGTAGGCTGGGTATCAAATTTAAAGCTAAAGTTCAATTGTAAGCTAAAATCAAAATGTAAGCTAAGTAAAGGGTCCCATTTCTGGGGGGAGCAGCCCCCTGAGCCCCCCCCCTCTTGCTACGCCCCAGCTGTGCACCAAAGTATTAATCAACCTGCAGTTAAATGCTACATTCCTCACTAAAAAGGAAAAATATGTCTCTAATCAACAAATAAAAGCGTGTTAAAAAGAATGGTCTTAACATGTTCTTGCACTCAACTCTTCCATAATGTGATGGATCACGATATTTTGTAAAAAAATAAATAAATATTGCCGTGCCCAGGATTCGAACCAGGGTTATTGCGGCCACAACGCAATGTACTAACCACTGTACGATCACGGCCACAGTAAAAAAGGTTTTCTTAAGATTGTAATCTTTGGAAGTGTTCTACTTTCAATCAGGATAAGAAATGAGGAAATGATTTAATCCCGGCGATCCTGATCAGGATAATGAGATAAACTTATAAAAGCATTGTATTGTCACCGGTTCTTCATAAATGTACAAAGTTGAAATTAAATCTGACCGTTTAAAGTGTGCCAAATTTGAGTTCAAAGGAGTCGGTTACAAACATACATACAGGTGAAGCTAATAAATAAAAGCGTGTTAAAATCAGGATAATGGGATAAACTTATCAAATTATTATATTGTCATCTATCCTTGATATAGTTTAAATTAAATCTGACCGTTTAAAGTGGGTCAAAATCGAGTTCAAAGGAGTCGGTTACAAACATACAAGCATACAAAGATACATACAGGTGAAGCTAATAAAAGCGTGTTAAAAAAAACAACAATTATCAGAACTATGAAACCGAATATCTATGTTGACACCAGTGACCAGTTGGGGGGGGGGGGAAGGTTAATTAAAAGAGTAATCTAGAAAAAAGTTCTCCAACAAGATGATTGAATTCCATTGGTTTTTATTTAAAAGCAACGATTACACTGCGCAAATTAATAAATGATTGGTTTCTTTAAAAAAATCATTATGTAATTATTATATACAAATTTATACATGGAGGGTTTTTTTACATAAAATTACTATCTAGATAGACATATAACAATATATACAGTGGAACCCCACTTATACAACCGACAATACACACACACGCGCGCGTGTGAGTATGTGTGTGTGTTGTAAGAACTTTTCCCAGACCTGATCAAACATTTTAAGTGGTAAAAACGTCTTAAACGGAAAAGCACTGAGCATAAATGATGGAAAATATATGCATATTTCTTTTATAAAGGATAATTTAAGTATTCTATTATAGTTTTATCGTTTCTTAAAATGAAATTATTACGAACAGGAACGTTATATACGAGCAGGAGTGTCAGAGATCAGTGACGAACAGAAGTGTCATATAATAGCAGCCCTGACTTAGCATCCATTTGAGCTAATGATACAAATGCATTACAAATATTATAAAAATAACTTTTAACTCTCGCTTGCTCAAATATGTAAGTAATTTTAAAATTCAATTTTGGAAATCTTTATGCATTGCGAAACTCAACAGCTGTCAAAAATGGGTTAAAACGTCCTAGTAAAGTTTGTGCCTCTGGACCCCATCTAAATATGGTCAGGCTTTGGACTTAATTACCGCCTTTTCTCTATTTACTTATTATTTTTCTGTCTTCGACTCTTCTCTGTTTTCTTTCTTTTTTCCAGTTTCTTTCTTTATGCTCTCCTTTGTGTGTTTTGTATATCCCTCGTGCTGTCCTAATTTAAATTTACTTGTTTGTGTGTGTTGTAGAGTGCTGATAGTATACCAGGAACGATAACAAAGGCGATGAAAGCTAAACGGTAGAGGTTTCAGGCAAAGTGTACCCTCCCTTCTCGGGATGGCATACCTCCTCAAATACAGCACTGCAATTCTGATTGAAAAGTAATTTGTATCGTAAATTTATGCGAGACGATAAATTCTCTCGAGAAATTTCGCGCAAAATAAGACTCTGTCTCGTCTCACAAAATATTTCCTCTCTCGTCTCGCAAAAAATTGCTCGAGATCGCGAGGCAATGCGAGATTTCTCGCGTCTCGCGTCCATCCCTAGTTAAAAAGTTAGATCAGCGGATACTGATCTGAAAAAAGGATAACTTGTTTTTATATCCGCGGATACGGATATGAAAACGGATAATTTGTTCTCATATCCGCTGATACGGAAACGGATCTTTTTGTTTAGAAATTATTTTGAAGAATCTATCATCTTGAAGCGATAATTTCATACACAATGTGGGGAAAAAACTACCACAATGATAACTTGCTGATCATGTGCATTGCATGGATTAAAAAATAGTTTAGTGGTTAAAAATCACATTTTTAATAATCTTAACAGGGTTTTTATGAGCATTAAGTTATCGAAACGGTTACCAAACCAAGTAGCTTTTCAAACTTACAGAACCTCTTGTAGTCTTATTAAGACAGTAGTTCTAAAAACCTGTGGTTTTGGAATATAAATACCACTAAGTATGTCAGACAGTTGAAAATTTTTAGGATGTCTCTTCACAAGCTGTATTAGATACTATAGTGAACGATAAACCTCTTCCGGTAAGAAATTTTCAGAAAAGTTTTTGTATCGTAACATGATGGTGTTCTTGCAGTGGCGGGTAGTGGGTTATTTAAAAGGAGGTTCACAAAAAACAAATTTCGAAAATTAAATATGCAGATACGACGCACCATACAAATTAAAATACATTTGCGTTTCCAACAGTTAAAGGAAAACAATGCACGCAAATGAAAGAATACAAGTCATATTTGGTCTTACATTTTGTCACCAAGATAAGTTTTAGCAGAGGTGCTGTCTTGATTCATTTTATTTCAATTTTTTTTTCAAAGGATAATATTGAAAAATGCCATTGCTTTAGCTCCGAAACACGTCTTTTACTCCCATCTTAATTATTTACACTAGTTTGTAAAAAAATAATGTAGTGAAAAATGATAGAAATGAAGAAAATATTAAGAAAATGAAATAAAAATTAATTAACTAACCGAACATAACAAACCAAGGGAAAATCCGAAAGAAATACTGCCAAATTGGCCCTGTGTGCACAGTGAAAATGTGCAAACGGAATGATTTCATCAGTGCCGTACTTCTTCGCAACTGTCTTCGCTTCTGATCCCATACAGAGCAGTTCAGGGGGAAAATTTTCCGTGCACGTGCGATTGAAACGGTGTTGTTCGAAAAAACCATGTGATTTTGGTACATAAGTACAAATAAACTAATTATGCCAGGCACTTCAAATTTTTGAAACTGTCTCTTTACAAGCTGTACTACATACTGAAATAAACGATAAATAGTATCAGTTTCAAAACTTTTAGAAAAAATTCTTTAAAATTGGAAATTTTCGCAAAGCGTGTCTTGAATAACTGACTCTTCGAAAGTCGGAAAATCTCGACTCTTCGAAAAATCTTGCCGCTCAGATCCATGTTTAAGAATTTTTTCTGAAAATTTCACAAAAGCCACAGCTTTTTCGCTTATTGCAGTGTGTAAAGCAGCTTACGAAGAACCATCTGAAATTTTTTGGAGAGCATATTAGTTTATTTCAATTTGTGTACCAAGACTAAAAACAGAGTTTTTTCTAGTGAGGGAAGGGGGAGAGAGTAAAACTCACGTTTTAAATTCACATAAATCTAGAAGTGTGCTTAATATTTGTTTTAAATTTAATTTGTTAATGTGTTTATTCTTTAGTTTTTTCTTTGGGGGATCGTGTGCTCGAATGGAGGAGCCGCCACTGTGTTCTTGTACTGTAATAATAGTAAAAATCATGAATAATTATGTGTAAATACCATAGGCTGACTAATATGGCGGGGGGCGGCTCCTAAGCCCTCTCTATAAAGATTTTAGTTCCCTATATGAAAATTACACTTTCTGCAGCACCTTCTGGAGCCCTTTAGTGTGTGGGGTAGATGAAGCCCACCAGGTAGAACTATTCAAAAAGGTTACCAAGTTATGCAAATAGTAAATACGTGCAAAAACTTTAAATTTCTATTACTAATTTAAACAGGGATTTTTTTTTTTTTTTTTTGCTAAATAAGATTTAATTTAAAATATAACAAACAGAAATTATTAAGTTTTAAGCAATAAAATTTATGTTTAACTACAAAAAAAAATTAATTAATATTATAGAATAATTTCTTTTTTTTTTTTTTCTTTTTTTTTTTTTTTTTCTTTCTTTTTCTTTACTTAAAAGCCATTAAAAGTTCCGTGGAAGATCCGCTGAACGAAAGCAGATCCGAATACAGATAGGGATAATTTTTTTTCGCCCTGACAGATCAGGATAGGGATATTTTCTTCTTCAAATATCTGTGGATACGGATACGATATCCGCCACACCGTAGCTTTAATCAGCATCTGAAAATACATTTTATGCCGTGTTTACTCGCGTAATAGTCGCACTTTTTGCCGCTTTTTCATGGTGAAAGTCTAGGTGCGATTATTATGTGGAGAAAATTTACTGCATAATATGGTAACTCTAAAGGAATTTTTTTCTTCTTCAAAACGAGGGTTTCGACTACTATGCGAGGACGAGTAAAGACGGTATTTAGCAATTCCACAGTTCTGTATTCGGTAAAAACTTATTTGACCTAAACGAAATGTATAGGACAGCAAAACATTCTTTTGTTTAGCCAAAAACGGGCAAATAGAAAATAACAAAAGTATATTTAAAAATATATATTAATCAACGTCATCACTTAAAAACTGTAAAATGATCTATAAAATAAAAAATCGGATTTTTTTTTTTTTTTTTTAACGTGAAAATAGAAACTACTTTAGAAAGATAAGGTAACAGTACGACACTCCTAACCCCTCCTCTTTAAGCACACTTGAATTTATTACTTGAATATATTATACTTGAAAATATGTTTTTATTCATAAAAAAAATCTACCTATTCTTCAGAAAGTATTGTCAAAATAATTAACAGTTATTCAAGATTCCAAAAAAGTAAATAAACAAATAAAATAAATAAATGAATTTGCTGTCAAAATAATTTAAATAACAAATGTGTATAAGAGCAATTATAATGGAAAAAATATATAATATTTCTATAATACAGTGCAAGTTTTTACGCCTTTACAGTATCTAAATATTTTTAACTTCCTTTACAGTAAGGAGGAATTTATGCAGCCTTTAGACATACAGGTCTACTTTATTTATTCCTTCTTTTATTTATTACATAAATCATAGCAGCTAGTTCATATATGTGGTAGTTATATAATAGTAGACAGGGCCGGCCCAAGGGGGGGGGGGGTGCGAATGTAGGCGATCGCCAAAAGCCCCGCGCTTAAAAAGGCCCCTCTCCTGGGCAATTTTTTCGCTATCACATTAAACCAAGCTTGGTAGATGGTTGCGTATATCCCGAAAAAAAGCAGAGAAATTAAAACTAATATATACTAGCAGTGCTATTAGTAACTTACATAAGCCATAATAAAAATGAGATCCCGCTCTTGCGCTTCGCCCCGCACGCCCCTCGGGCCAGCCCTCGTAGAATTAAATACATGACGAATAATTTTTACACGAAATTTTAGGCAATTAAAAGTTAATACTGTTTTAGATTTATTACCGTGTTTACTCGCGTATAGTCGTACTTTTTATGCCAATTTTAAATTGTGAAACTGTAGGTGGGACTATTATGCGGGGAAATCTACTTCACAATATTGTACATTCAAATGCTAAAATACTTTTGTTTTTAAAAAAAATTATAATAAAATTAGAAACTTACCAATTGTTTCCAGATTATGTGATGTTTATTGAAAGTCGTTTCGTCATTTGTACACAAAAGCATTTTTCTTTCTTTCTTTTTTTTTTTTTTTTTTCTTTTTGGTAAAATTTTTATAGACATAACATTTACAAATAATCTTTGCGAAATTTTTGACAAAAAATTCTAATAACATAATAGAACATAGATAATTCATATAATAAATCACTCTAACTGACGGTTTTAGTACCGCTGTAGTTCTGGGAAGAGTACAGCTATTAATTTTCCATTTTCTAGATGAAGGTCAAATACGCGAATGTGACTTTTATACAAGGAAAACATTTTGAGGATTTTTTTCCCGTTCAAAACGGGTGGGGGGTGGGAACGGGTGGCTGCGAGGGCTACTACTATTACGCGAGTAAACACGGTAATTAAAATTTAGCAATTTTGTTTTAGTAATCATTTGTTAGTTGTCAAACTGATATTGCCGCAACACACAAATACTTAGTCACTAACAACTTCGTCATATATACATGAACAGTTCTCTCTCTCTCTCGCCCCCCCTGCCCCCCCCCCTGAAAAAAGTCTTATTTTTTTATTATTATTCTCTTAAAACAAATTATTTTTTGTGTGCCTCTAAAACATTCTTTCATCTACTTTTACAATTGGAGATTTTATCATCGTAAACTGACCGAAAATAAATAAATAAACTCATTTTTATTTTTTTTTATTTTTTAAATCGAATCGGCTTATACAACAACGAAAATGGATAATTCAGAGTTCTCTGTAGAAATCTCGACCCAACACCCTTTGCTTCCAGATTTGACAAAGACGATTTGAGGATCCAAACACAACACTTGCTTTTGGATTTTACTGTGGAAACTGCGTGCTAATTTGGTCAGCACTTAGTTTTTACAAAGAAAGAATTAATTCTATTTTTACCGTGTAAACAGTGATGTAACATAAGTTGTTTTCGGTTTCTTCGCATCCAAAATACGTTCAGGAAATGTGGCATGACACCAGTGGCGTATGTAGATTTTCATTTCGAAAGGGGGGGGGGGCAGATCCAGTATTTGGATCTTTTTTTCCCCTCCTCCTTCTTTTTCTTTCTTTTCTTTTCTTTTCTTTTTTTTTCTTTTGTATGTGTGTGTGTGAGGGGAGGACGTTATCCGGATGAAAATTGTTTGAAAATTATAAGACCTTTCGAACCCTTTTAAACCATTAGAGAAACGAGAAACTGAATACATGCATATATATATACAGTCGAACCTCTATATAACGTACTTTAATTTAACGAATGTTTTTTTCTGTCCCGACGAAAAGGATGCTGAAATGCTCTGATTTAACGAATTTTTAGCATTGATTTAACGAACAACAATCGCTGTTACAGAATATGTGTCTTGCGATGTACAGCTAAGTACGTGCGATAGTGAACAGAAAGAGAATGAAGATTCTGAAAGCAGCGAAGATGAAGAAACTGGATTTAAAAAGGTGACATTCCAAGAAGCGGTTTGCAGCTTGAATATTTAAAAAAAAAAAAAAAAAAAAATGTCTCACGAGGTTGATGATGTTGTTCTTACGAAGTTAAAAAATATCGACAAAGAACTTTGGAAAGTCAAAACAAAGCCACAAAAACAAAGCACTATCAAGGATTTCTTTCAAAAGTGCCAATAAGTATGTATGTATTATGTATTAAGTTTTAAGAGCAAGTAACATTAAAGAATTTAGATAATTTTAAAGTTGATCTCCTAACATAAAACTTATAATTTTTAAGCTCGTAGTAAACAATAATCATTCTTTTTTCACATCTATATCTATGGGTACTTTGCATTGATATTTTTATACAATACTCTTTACAAAAACTGATATTCGATTTAACGAATTGCTTCGATTTAACGAACGGATTTGTGGGTCCCAATCAATTCGTTAAATCGAGGTTCGACTGTATATGTGTGTGTGTGTGTGTGTATTGAGATACAATGTTAAATATATATATGTAAGGATGTTCGCCGCTCAGGGGCGTAGCCAAGGGGGGAGGGTTAGGGGGTCATAACCCCCACCCATGAGAAATTTTTTGCCATACAAAATGTATATTCTTCACTACATTATCACACATATGTATACATATATATGAGTTGCAGTAGTCGTAACCCCCCATGAAAAATTTCTGGCTACGCCCCTGTCGCCGCTCTATTAGTAATGACTTCCTCTCTCCGAAAAAACTGCAGTCGAAGCTGGTTGAGGTTAATCTGTATTATTTTTCATACTTTGTTGGAGAAGAACCGGCGACCTACAGGCGCACTTGGTGCGTGTTAACCAGGGCAGTTACTATAACGAAAGTCCTCGCAATTTTCTTGCTCCTGACCTACATACCCCCTACTTTCCCAACCTGCCGCTAGGTGCAAAGGCTGTAACCCTTTATCGTTTAACACCAGTATTTTGAGTGTTTTTCCAGCCTTTCTCTGATTGTTTCTCTGAAGTGATATCATTTACTTACTTAGCCCAAGAATTTTAGGTTGGGCCCCCACAAACCGAAAACGCCTGTCATTTTAGCTTAATTCGCACTTTTGATCTTAAGTGCTCTCAAAAATTGTCTCTGAAAGTAATATTTGTCTGGTCGAGAAACAAACTTTACAGTGAAAGTACTCTGTTTCACAGAGATCAAAAATGGTTTTTCAGATGACTTTGAATTAAATTAGATTAAATTGTCAAAGGCTATTTTATTATTACATAAATATGTGTGTGTGTGGGTCATCCATTTGAAAGAATAAATAATTAGTGTATGAGGTGCGGAGGTATTAGTGATAAATGACTATTTAGAGCACAACAGTTAGAAGGAGAGAAGCCTAGCCACGTCCAATTCCCGGAAACCTCTGTACGCTATCAGGTAACGTGTTAATTTTATTTTTCGTTGCAGAGGGAAGTACCATCACCATGTTCTTTTTTTATCATTGCAGCTGGAGGATTCACATTCCTTCCCTTTACAGTCTATGTTAAAGGTCAATGGGCTTATTAATATTTTTACAATATCATTCAAAATCAAATAGAACATTCTTACTAAATAATTATAATATGATTTTTAATGTACTAAATCTGATTAATTTTAAATCCCACTACAGTTATTTAAATGTTTTAAACTACAATTAATATATTACTACAGTTAATATAAATGTTTTGAAATAACAGTTTTTTAATGATTGTTTTGCATTTTCGGGAGAGGCCTAGCCTCCTTCCTCCCCCCTAAGTATACCACTACGTAAGATGTCCCACCTCTCCGCAACTCCAAAGAATTCTCTACTCTTCTCATACATAAAAGTTCTTACGTAAATTTCTCTGCGCTATTTAACCACAGGTGTAACGGGCGAATTTTGAAGTTCCCAACTTCTCACCTCCAAAAGGGCTTGGGAATATCGCCTACTCTTACAACATAGAAAACATAATTTTTCAAGAGGAGTTTATGAGCTTTCTATAGGGAGAGGCTAGTCAGCTTAGTTTCGATCATGTTACTTCAGTGTAAAGGAATACACCTTTAAAAAATGGTACATTTACTTTATTATAAAGAAAGAAACATAAGAAAAATTTAAACAAATTCAACGTTTATTTGTTATAAATTACAGTAGAAATTGGAAATCGATAAGTATGCATAAGGAGAGGAGTTATTTGGGCAATGTAATTAATGACTGAATTTTTATTAAATTAGAAAAGTAACGTTGCTAATTATTTGGTTTAAAAAAAAAAAAAAGAACATCAGTGGTCTGTTCACAACTGCAAGTGGACTCTCAAATAAAATTTCGAGCCCCTCGCCATCCCCTATCAGCATGAACAACCATAATGATTCTTGATTTTTTTTTTAAACTTAAAATTGGCAGTTGGCCTTTGCTAACCTTTAATAGAAAAACGAGTAGTTTTATAAATATATAATAATTTGTTAAATAACGCCTGGTCATTATGCATATGCAGACTTACTGGGTTATCCATTTTTACCGTAACACACAAATACATACACATATATTCTCTCTCACACACACACACATAATAGTAAACGCAGAGTGACCCATAAGCATTGACCTAAACATTTATTCCCTAAATATTGATCATAGGCATGTGTACAATAAATTACAAACTTAACGCAAAAAAAGGGTATAAAATTTTATGATACTGATTAAATTTTTCCGGGGATTAAATTTAAATAAATATGAAATTTAAATTTATATTGTGTCCCGCGTGCATACACACACACAAAATAAATAAATCCCAGTTAGTAAAATATGCTTAACTAGATGGTGTACAAATTTTCAGCCTTCCATTATAAAAAGGTTCAGAGATATATGTTAAACCATTTTTCAATGGCTCTCGAAGAGAAAAAAATCACTTCGGAAGATCGCTTTTCCAAGACTGTAGAAAAAAGAAAGAAAACAATGATTGCATAAAATAATAGTTTTGCTATTGGTATTGCATAGCCTCTTACCATCTTTGCTTAAACATATCTCTGAGCCTTTTTCTGATGAAAGGCTGAAATTTTGAATGCCCCCAAATTAATATATGGGCATGTTTTACAAAGCACGAAACTTTTTTTTTTTTTTTTTTTTTGTACGGGGGCAGCATAAAAATTTAAATTTTGTATTTATTAAAATTTAATTTTCTGGAAATTTCAATTGATTTTATAAAATTCTGTACTTTTTTTAGCCTAACTTTGTAATTTAACGTGTACGTCTATGATTATTATTCAAGGAATAAAATCCTTTTCCAGTGTTTCTGTTGGGACACCCTGTATATATCTCAGAATAGATAACTTTCGTAGGGTGAAATTAAGACAAAAATATAGAGGAGTAAGGCATTGATTTCATTACGCCACAAGCATCAAAAGTCGCCATTTTAAATCCACTATTTCTTTAATAAAACCCAAATACAGTATTATGAATCAAAACCAACATAATAAATTTTGTAATCAAGTAAAATATGTTCTGTGATCATTGACACACGTTTTCTAATCACCCCCAAACACACATACTGTGCTAGAATTTTTCTTTTTTTTAAAACCGCGCATGGCACTTTTTACTGTCGCCAAGCGGTCTGGACTATTCTGGACAGATATCTGCTATTTAAACAGTATTTGATGGGAACTGTGCCGTTTTGCGATAAATGCAAAACTTTTTCTTTTTTTCCCTGTAAGTCTGAAGTCCGAATAAAATTGCACAAAGATAAAATGATGTCTTTTTGAGATTATTCTTTTTTTTCCCATTGTACCTCGAAACATAAAGCCAACGAATGTGAAATAAATATTCACTAATTATTACAATTTTTTCTCGTAATTTTTAAATAGTATAATTTTAGATTTTCTGTATCTATGAGAATTCAGATTAATAATATTTCTTCCTTCTTTTTTTTCTTTTTTAATTAAGATATTTCCTAAAAAGTCTAGTATGTTATGCTATCTACTGTCTTCAGATTTATAAAATAATCATTGAAAAGCTATTAATTAGTTTAATCAAAATACCTAAAGTTTTTTAAAAATGTAAAAAACAAAATGGAAAAAAAAGACAGAGAGAGAAACAATTATTATCAAAATTAACTTAGGTCGAACCATGTTTACTTTTAAATAATATAATTTTTTCCATAATCAAGGTTCAGGCATTTGGCTTATCGGCAGACAAGAGCTATCCCCTCTTCGAAGAACATTGCCACCAGTGAATTGAGATGGGTTTGAACGTTGTTTTGAAGCTTCCCATTGGTCCAGGAGCTTCAAAGTCTCAACTATGTCTTCACTTCAGAGAGCATAGATGTAGCGTAGGAGAAGGGTTGGGGGAACAGGGGGATGTGCACCGAACATTGTTTCAAAGTATTTTGATTTAAAACAGTTGTTTTGAAATTTAAGAGAAACATTTTTTTCAACTCTTGAATTCAATATGGGTGCTGTCACGATAAACTTATACGTGGAAGACGTGGAAATTACTCGGTGATAAGTCAAGGGCCATAAAGGACTGTCAGAAGCTTCAAAACAACGTCCAAGCCAATCTGACGTCACCATTATGTTGAAGTTGGAGCTGTTTCAATGGGACTTGTTTTAATACCTAGACCTAGCATAGCTTGATTTTCATCTCTTCCTTAACTGAAGAACTAATGAAAGAGACCAAAGCTTCCAGAACAGCCAGGAGCTGCAAAACATCATTTAGGCTCTTCTCACATCACTGGCAGTAGCGTTATTTTAGGAGGGGATCAGAAAGTCCTTAGCTGATAAGATAAATACAATTGCGTCGAAAAGTAATCGCAGTCGTACTTCATTTTCCATAACAAGCTCCACCCCCCCCCCCCCGTGAAACAAAATAAAAGTTGATCAATTAGAATATTTTTATCTCAAAATTTTAGGGCACCAAACCTTCTCGTGTTTCAGAAATGTGAACTTCTTGTAATGTGCCAGAACAAAGTAATCATTTTTCAATAAAACCTTCTCCACACCGCTAATAAAGGCGCTTTGTACAAATCCAGTCACTTTTCAGAGAAACAACTATCAGCATTAACTTTATCTCATTTTTCTTTCTTCCAAATTTAAAAGAAACCTCTTTTCTACTCCTGAATTCGATAGGTTTCTCCACCCCCCCCCCCCCAATAAAAGTGTAAATAAATAAAATATTCAATCAGGCTCAGTTAATGTCCAACATAAGTAGTATAACGGTATTCAAATAGCGAAAGTTTACAAAATTATCAGTCAGAAAATTATCAGGCTTGCCGTAAGAAAAACAAGCATTCAACTGCGCTTTTAATAATAAATTGGATGCATGTTTTATTAGCCTGAGAAATAATAATTAAGACTAATTTACTAAATTATAAACTAAATTAAATTGCAATTATCATTAAACTGGAAGATAAAGCCCGTTGTGGAGGCAATTACAAAGGGCACTAGAAAAAACATTTGATAAAACTATGTCTAAACTCAATATATTTATTCTTCATCCACTTAAAATAAATAATTTCATATTCAATTTTTACTATATACCAAAATCGAATTCCATGCTCTACTGGAAACGCGCGTAAACTTTTCGCATTCGAATGATTTCTTTTTTCCTTCAGAGGAAATCATTTTATTTGTGGGAAAAAAATAATAAAATGGAAAAACTATTTTAAACGAATTGGAGTCGCAATTTCCCCTTCAAAGCCTGATAACCGTGACTTCAATATGACTTCAATATCACTGCGACAACTAATTTGGTCACGCAAATGATTAATTTTTTTTTTTTTTTAATGTACTTTCGGAAATAAAATGGAACTGAAAGTAGCGAAAAATCGCTTAAAAAGTTAGGAAACGGGTGGATTTTGAGATTTTTAAATTAGCGTGGATTGTTTTCTATATTTTTATACATAATTTTGATAATTTTCAATCAGATCGTACAAACGGTGTAGATTTTATTACGTTTTTGAGATTTAAATCTTTTTGGAGTAATGGTAGTAAAAGTTTGATCCCTCTACAAGTGGCTGAACTAAAGTTGTTAGAAAGTCCGTGAGTCAGTTATCAGCGTAACTATATAGTAGGATCAAAACACACAATTGCAATTATAAAACAATTAAATAAATAATGCGTCCAAAAATGTGCCTGTAATGCTTAAAAGACCCTTTTTTGGGGGGGGAGGGGAGGGGAGAAAATAATTTATAACCGTCCTGGCGGCACCGTGCCCCAAGTTAAATCTTCCGGCTACTGGCCTAAGCGTTCAGGGAACAGAAATCGCAACATTCGAAGCTTCACTTCGACTTCGGCTACACTCTATGCAGAAATGAAATTACAATACATGAGTAAAATTTGTCAGATTTTTTGCCAGTTTCTAATTCTACAGATTCAGCAGTTCCTTTTTAATTTAATTTTAAAATCAATTCTCATTTATTACTTCCAAACCAAATTGCAATGTGATTAGGATCTCAGTTTGTTTGTTCTTCCATACTCTAACACAGTGGCGGCTCGTGGGTTATTTAAATGGAGGTTTACAAAACAAATTTCAAAAATTAAATATGCTGATACGATGCAACTTGCAAACGCTTACAAATTAAAATATATTTGCGTTACCATTCCAGCAGTTAAAGGGTGCGATGCAACTGAAAGAAAACAGGTCATCTTTGGTCATACATTACGTTACCAAGATAAGTTTTAGCAAAGGTGCAGTTTTGATTAATTTTATCTCTTTTTTTCCGCAGGATAATATTGAAAAATATAATTGCTTTAGCTCTGAAACACTTATTTAACTCGCTTATTTAAGTGTTAATAATTATTTATGCTAGTTTGTAAAAAATATTGTAGTCAAAAATGACAAAAAAAGAAAATAATAAGAAGATGAAAGAAAAATGGATTAACTAACGTAACATACCAAACCAAGGGAGAATCCGGAAGCGATAACCAAAAAAAAAAAAAAGAAAGAAAGAAAGAAAGAAATGGTCCGCACACTGAAAATGTGCGAACAGAATGATATCAGTAACGCTTTACTTTTCCCGCCATTCTCTCAGTTTCTGTTCTCAGAGAGCGGTTCAGAAGGGCATTTGTCCGATCGCACGTGCGCTCGAGGAAACACTGTGCTGTAGTAACCTTCAATACGCTGCATTAGCTATAATAAGCGTATTTAATAATAGTGGGGGGTGAGTAATTCACACAATCTAGAAGTGTACTTAATATTTTTTTAATTTAAATTTTTTAAAAGTGTTTATTTTTTAATTTCTCCTTTGAGGATTTCACGTGCTCATGTGCTCAAAGAGAGGCCACCACTGCTGTTCTTGCAGCAAATAAACATGAAGGTTTATTGAATGATATAGAGCATAACATAGTAAAAATCGCTCTATGTCATTCCGTAGCAGTAGCGTAGTCAGGATTTTATTTCGGGGGAGGAGGAAGATTGTGTATTAAAATTTTAAGCTAAATATAAAATTGTAATCTAAGTAAAGGGTCAATTTTTTTGGGGGGGGCTACAGCCCCCTCAACCCCCCTCCCCCCCGCCATCAGTCTACTCGCCTGATCCTTAGTATAAATAGTTTTTTTGTACACACAAAATAAAAATTCCCATAAATAAAGCTTGCAGTAATTCATTGTTTAAAGAGCGTTTCAGAGACGTTAATCGAATACATAAAAACTATAAAGAATGGCATGGAGAAAAAAAACAGTTCATTCATATTTTTTGTTTCTTTCACTAGGAAAATTAAGCAGAGAAAATATCGTACTATGTTTTCAGGAATGGACTGAAATACTTAAAAAAAAATTATTGACCATTAAGTGTTACCTTTTAACTAATTTAGAAGCTTGGACCTTACGTCGTTCAAGCAGAACAGTTTTCTACGGCACACCTTTAATTTGCAGGTTTTTTTTTTTAAGTTTTTCAAATAAAACGTTTAAGTTTTTTGCTATTTTCTGACTTTTCTGTAAAGTGCTCTTTGTAGATAAGTTAAATGTTTGAAACTTTCTCTAAAAATGCATTTTTCTATCGTTATCATAAAAAATTAGCTTAAATTAAGAAATTCAAAACACTTGTAACATTTTTAACAGCATATTTGAATTTATAAAATCAACTTGAAAGCATTTTTTAAGTGTTTACTAGAACAATTTTAAAACGCTAGTTTTATTTGCTTTAAAAGACATTGAAACAAAAATTATATTTCTAAAATTAAGCAACAGAGAATCAGATGGCGTGGTTTTTCTCAAATTATTACGCATTTATCTTTAGTCAGTAACCGCACGCTGCTGTTGACCCTGGGAGTTTAGTATTCGCCGTTGCCATCACCGTTTATAAATCGGCGTGCTTTGGCGTCACCGTAAAATTCAGAAGTAAAATGTAACAGGTGAAAAAAAGGTTAATTTTCTTATAACAATCTGAATTCTTCAAAGAGTATTTCTGAAATGACACCCAAGGCATCCAGGTTTCTAAAGACGTAAATATTCAATCTTTTGTCGAATAAGAAGTTCAAAATTTACAGCCAAATAAAACGAAATTGACTTATTTTGAATTTGTTTCTTTAAGGAACAAATATTTTCATTTTAAATGATTGAATATATTTACAATTCTAGAGAGGGCATGTTTGGTAGCATTTTTATAAGGCACATTTTACGTTTTTAAATATTTGAATGATGACACATAAAACACATAAGGTCTTTCCTGTGACCGAAATTTTGTAATTTGGAAACTCTCCTCCTATAAAGTTCCTCTGTTTCGTTGGCTTCTAAATATGAAAGTGTTACTCATCAGCAGATCTGTACTTCTTGCACTGCTTTAGCATCAAATTTGTTGTTGTGGTGGGATTGCGGCCAATACACGTGGGCTCTAGGCCGAAGGGTGGGGTTCCTCCGTGGGGGTCTTTTTATGGGGTCCTAACCCGTATTTACGTTAAGTTTCGGAGGAAACGACGGTAAACTCCGAACGGTAAGGTCGGCGGACACTACCTGGTTTTGAACCAGGTACCTTCCCAGGCCCGGACTGGGAGGGAGGGGCCTGCCCGTCTCAAGAGAAGGAGGGGGCCCGGGTTATTGTGCAACCGATAAATAATAGGATGTGTGAACTTTCGGTGTATGGGGGAGGTATGGTGTTATTAATAATTAATTATGATTTATAATTAATGCATTAATAAAATATTGATCTATTAAATAATATGCGTCATTCATATTAATTAATCCCTTGTTCATTCGGGAACCCCCACTCAAAAAATTTGAGAACTACATTTAAAATGAAGTGTTTTGAAGATTTCTGGGGAGCAATTGCAGCTGCAAAAAAATTTTTATGTGTCAAACTTCATTCAAGTGCTCTCAGTATAGCACTCTTTTTTTCTTTCTTTTTTTCTGTTTGGGAGTCCGCCGAGGGCTGGGGCCCACCCGTCTGCAGACAGTCGGACATACTGGCCAGTCTGGGCCTGTAACCTTCCGTCTCCCAGTTCAGAGTACTATTCGCTCGGCCGCTGGTGGGGCAGCATCAGATTTGTAATTATGAATAATAGATTCATGAATAGATACATAGAAATTTGTAACCATGAAAAATCCGGTTCGACCGCGTGTGATATGTATTTTTGCAAGCATACAAATCACTACACAATATGATGTACATAAAATTAAAAAAATTGCTTTTCTTAAAATATATCTGTGCATTGTTTCCTTCATTTTCATATGTCAGTACAACGTTTTTCATATTACTTGGGGAGCTAAATCTCTAATTATGGTGAAATTTATATTAGAAAGAAAACAAAAATTCCATTAACCACGAAATACGTTTGAAAGTGCTTTTCTTAATAGGTTATATGCTGGTGGATATAGATTTCTAATTGCAAGAATACGATATTGAGGGTAGTATCTCCCAGGAGCGGCTCCAGCGAGGAGATCAGGGGGGGGGGGATAACCCCCTCCGAACTTTTTGGTTTGGACTTTCGATTCATGTACTTACTTCACAATCCCACACGCTCAATTTGCATTCTGAACAATTCATAGACTATTGAAAAGTTCAATGGCCCTCTCCGAAAATTCAGCCTGGCGCCGCCCTTGGCAGCTCACTACTCTAGTCCTGGAAATATAAAAAGTCACCTTGCTGTATCAATCAAAGGTAAATCCCAAACTTTTTTTTTTCTGTTGTCAGTCTCTAAATAGCGAATTGATGTTGGAAATTATTAACTGAAACATGTTCTTAGCGCGAATTTGAAAAAATTTTTAGAATCGAAAAAATCGATAATTATGAATATTTTTCTCCTCGCGCGCACAGGGTGTGGCTAAGTGGCTACTTAGCCACTTTGTGGCTAGATTTGGCCACTTTAAGAGCCTAACTAGCAACAAATTTTCAAAGAGGCTACTAGCTGTTTTAGCCATATTCTTTCTGTTTTAAGCGATTTCTGAGATTTCTGACCATTTCTAGCCATTTTCAACCGTGGTTGATCACACTGTCCGTTCACCTCCTTCATATTTGTAGTCTTCCATTTGCATTAATGTTACTTAAATTTATTTTATAATGTTCATGCGCAAACTTTAGGGTATAAAATTCGCCATTGTGTGTGTGTGTGTGTGTGTGTTTGTTTAAAAGGAGACGATATGCGGCAGCAAAATAAAACTTCGCAGACTACTGTCTGGATGTCAACAACACAATAGGATAGTTTCACTTGACGTCACATTCATTCCTTTCAGGACAGACATTCCAAAATCAAAATTTTATTATTTGTTATTGAAATCAGTTATGGGTAATTTATTATTCTTTCAGATCGAAGTCATTTTTAACCATTACTAGCCACTTTTCGCTTTGTTTCTAGTCACTCTATCTCCGGCAGAGATGGCAACACTGGGTTCAACAGACGTTCCAATAGAGTACGAAGATATCTTATTCTTCCTTCGACTTTTTTTAAAGATTGGACTGATTTTCTATAATTGAAATTTTTTTTATTCGGGGTCATCCTAAAAAGTTGTTTTTTATTTTCTTAATTGTACAGTCCTTTGTAAAATTTTTGAATATGAAACCTGCATGTCATTAGAACCCCTTTTCTGATTAAAAGTATGTAATCAAAATTATAGTGATAATTAAAAGTATTGTGATAAAACCAATTGTTTAAAAAGTGTCCACTCTGACGATTTGAAACACTCAGTACAGTAGGTATAATTCAGTTTGAATCATTGATTTGCTCCATTTTCATAATAGAACAATGAAATTCGGTATCTCTGGTGTAAACAAGGCTCAATAAATCAAATAATTTAATAAAAAGTGTCGGTTTCAGAGTTAAGTGAAAAAGAAATATGTAAATTCATACCTCATTTAAAAAAAGTTTAGATTTACATTAAAAATATATATATATATCGTTAAAGTTTAAGCAGCTTATTTTTGTGACAATTATAGAACTTAGGTTTTATTTGTTTGATATCATAAAGATTGGGCTTAGGATCCGAATTTTATTTCATTTATTCAAATTTTTGTGTGGGTGGGGATTTTAAATTAATTTCACTTTTAGCAAGTCTTTATATTCGTACCTTACACATACCTTACCACGCATAGCATACTGTAGCAGAGATAGAAATTTTTTCACGGGTCTCTGTAGTTAAGTATCACTACTGTATCTAGTACACTCAATGGAGAGGATGATGCCGCAATCCCTGTATAATTTTATTTTGTTTGAAACGGAACACCGTCATTGAAACGCACTTCAAACGATTCTCAATTACAAGACCGTAATGTAATGCGACTCTCTTGTGTCCATGGGGGCGCAACTTACTATGGGCAAGATGAGGCAATAGACCCCCTTAAAATTCAAGAAAATTTAGATATCACCTCTTTGAAATTAGTATTTTCTACTGTAGGAAACATTTTGGCCTCCCAATGTCACATGATCGCCAATGCTTGGGCCACCTGTTAAAAATACTACCGGCCATTGCGAATTGTATAACGCAGATAAATTTCGAGACGATCGAAGCAAGTTTAAGGCGTATACAGAGCAGACAAACTTTTAAAAGCTGCTAGCTTCAGTTAATAAAACGGAATGTCGCATTTCAATACTGGCTGGTTGACATGAACTGATAAGGTGTGTATCCTTCACTTAATTACTTTTGCAGTTTATTGTGAACCGGAATTCCGTATTGTGAAATTCATTTCTCTTCCACTTATTCTTCATTACTTTCTCATAAAGGGCACGATAAGGATGAAGTGTAAATATTTTTCTTTTTTGGGAAGTTCAACACACTTAGCATGTTATAAGGAACTTCGCCAATATGAGGGCATTAACCGCAGTGGATGAAAATACAACTGCAAGATAACTTCAAAATTTTGAAAGTCTTTCATATATTATCTGTACTCTAGCATTTTTTAATGATACGTACTAGAAATTTTCCATTCAAAGAATTATATAATGAGCTCGACAGTGGACCAGTATACTTTATACTCGGTTTCCATTAAAACACCGAAAGTGAAGCAGCGTCGACATCGATCAGTTCTTGGGAGGGTGACAGACAACATAATTGACTGTCCTTTCTCTTTGATTTATCATATATCGCATAATTTCCCCCGCCATGACCATCTGAACTCAATGTCCCATTTTTTTAAGCAACTTTCACTTGTAACAATATATGGGGCACTGTGAATGCACTCCTGCGTTGAATAAGTCTGGTCGCGCTGTCACGGCAGACTATACATTTGTAAATTTAAAAAAAAAAAATTACAGCTGCAGTGAAAAGGTTTAGGATTGGAAGGCAAGCCCGTGGCAATCAAAACTCTCTCGACTGGATTATTGTGGGCCGTGTACGGTAGGGAGCTAGTGCACCTAAAATCTGTCGAGATTACAATATTCTCCATGTTCAAATGATACTTGGAGACGTTATTTTAAATTAAGTAATTAAAAAAGGGACTAAAAAATTATTTAGTCGCTCTTTTCACAAGCTTTAACAAATTATAAAATTCAGTAATAATATATTCAGGAAAAGCTACATCAAAATAAAAAGTAAGCAAAATCTCCCCAAGTCAGACGTATGTAAAATAATGCATTACTTCTTTTCTTATGAAATTTTAAAAACTGGCATTGGTTTATCACTTGCTACAGTGCATAGTGCAGTATGCAAAGAGACAACCTAAAAATTTTCAAGTGCCTTGAGATTATTTATTACTTTAATCATAAATCAAGATATTTCTGAGCTACAGGAGCTTTTTGTCTAGAAGTATGCGTGGATAAATAAACAAATCACAAGCTTTACAAGACATCACTTTTTGAAAATGAATGTAGAAAATCCTACCAATTTCCTATCAAAATTAATTACTTGTTTATTTATGTTTTTCTTTTAAAATTCTTCTCCTCCATCTTAATCATAAAATAAGATCGCCATCGGCTATAAACTAAAAAATGTGAAACACTTAAAAAAAAATAAGAAGAAGACAAATTATATTTATACAAAGACTTGGGGAAAAATGAAAAAACAGTTTTACGACTTTATAAAGAGATTTAGTGAATTTAATGCATAAATGTGGATCTCGTGTACCTCTGCGGGTAAACTCTTTATTAACAGAATATTTTTTTTTTTAATGATTTTGTTTGATATCCTAAAGGAAATGAAAACGCTTTAATCAGCTGAGACGAATGTTTCAGTTCATCGAGCTCTAGTTTTAACTGCCATACACCTATATTTCGGGTTACTAAAAACACAGTTACCCTTGAAATGTATTTCCGCTCTAAAACTAAAAAATATAATTTAAAATTGCTTTTCCTTATTGCGGGATTTGTTTGTTTTAATTATTTTTTTCCGTTTAAATCACTGTACAGCAAAGCTAACTTTAAATTCTTACTCATTTAGGAGAATTAAAGCACTCAAGGCTTTATTCAGCAGTATATCTAAATGTTGTTAAATGGACCATCAGGGCCGAACCTAGAGCATTTCGGGGATTTTCGAAACAGTAGAAAAGGCAGAAGCTTTCCCAAAAACGACTCCCTCTCATTATCCTTTTGTTAACAAGAATCGAAATTTCGGACTGATTGTGTGTCAGGCCCGGGCTGGCTAGATCGAATGGTTGGAAATTGACGAGGGCCTCCGGAGATCCCCACAATAATGGATATACTACTTTATAATTAGAGTAATTTGATTATTTATTTCCCAGTATTCTTGTATCTTTAAAGCAGTGGCGCAGCAGAGGTCCTCAGGCACCCCTCGACTCGAGGGGCCCCGAAGAGTCAGGGCCCCAAAAGCTCTGAAATAGTTACCCTTTAACGCGCAGTGTTCCCACTCTGGGAACACCAAACTCTGACGTTTTGATTGTTGCCAGTCACGAAGAATAGATTTGATTTCTATGAAAATAGTTGCGGGTGACATAGCTCCAAGAGAATCCTTTACTTTTTAGCACGTCATTTCCCATTAAAAAAAATTGTCACGATTATTTTTAACAGCACTGACATCTGCTGAAAAATGGAAGAATGCGAGAACAGCGGGATAGATTGCCCAATGCTGAAAAAAGGGCAGCCGTTGCCATCGCTCGACTTAACTACCAGCAAGATGGCGGACGAACGAAACGTTCATCGCGTGCCACAGATCAAAAAAGGATCTTAGGAGATCCTTTTTTGACGACAGCTGGCTGTGCCCAGATTGCGGACGATCGAAACGTTCATAGCGTGCCACAGATCTAGAGACCCTTTTTTGACGACAGCTGGCTGTGCCCGGGCACAGCCAGCTGTCGTATAGCCGAGGGCCCCCAAAGGTGCCAGTCCGGCCTCCCCCCCCCCCCCCCACTGGGTATGGATTTGACATTTACATTACTGATAGTGACGATATTTTACCCAGTAAGCATTTAGCTTTAGTTTGCTACTTTTTAGTATGGTTCTGATTAAAAGAGTTAGACTCCATTGATCGTCCAAAAGGCAGACTTTTTCACAAAGAGGCTGGATTAATATTATTATTTGTTAAGAAGGAAGCAAATTTAGAGAATTTTGGGGAGGTGGAGGGGTGGGGGGAGACGTCTATCCAGGCATCCATTTTGTCTAAATCCCTGTTTCCTACGTTCCACGAATATTTTTAAAATGCCCCCTTAATTTTCTAAAAGGTATTCCCAATTTTCTTCTTTCAACTCATTTCATCTCAAATAATTTGCAAATAGTGGCGGTAGTAAAGAAAAGGGGAGGAGGGAAATTTATAGCAGAAGCAGAAATGCTGAGTTATTTGCTAACTTCTGATACTTGGGAGTATATCTCATAGTTGAAAATATTTTGTGATGGCATTCAAATTAGTAGTAATTTTTTAAATATTTTATCTATAGAATAAATATATTTTTGCACAAGTAAGAATTGAAATTTTTAAATTGAATTTTATTGTTTGCTATTCTAAATTACTTGTATGGAGGGGCTTTACGTATTTATTTCTACTGAGGAATACTTGATTTATCAGTCTATTGGTATTTGTATGAAATCATAGGATGCACAAACTTTTTTAGAGGAAGGTGATGATGAGAGATGAATAAGTTCAATAGAATTGAAACGAGTAATAAAAAGGTCTATATTAACTCAGTTTTGTAATGATAAGAAAGAAAAAAAAAAACACGGTAAGAATAATTCAATTTCTGTATGAAGCTCATTTTGCGCTGTTATCTGAACAGTTGTAAAAACCTGCCAATTTCAGCAGTATTTTTCGATATTCCAATGCTGCATCGTTTCTCATTGATAAGATAGAGTAAAATTCTTTCATTTAATGATAAGATGTATTTGAAATGTGTTTCAGGAATAAATGTTGCCAGATTTGAGTTTCAGATGAAGCCTTTAAAATCCATAGACTTTGTAGATTGATTTATTGAGTTATAAATCACCACACATTCTGTATAGATTTTGGTGTATTTAGGAGCTGTGGTTTTTGTACAGGGAGTCAAAAAAGAAATCTTATACATTGCGGCTTATGGACGGAAATCATTTAAAGTAAACTAGTATCAAAATCATGCACTTGAACATGCTCAAAATAGAGGCGCATATTACGGGTTACTGCGTCTTGCATATTGCATAGATTTTGACGAGTGCAGAACTTATAGTTTTTTACAGGGCTACAAGAAAGTACTCTTAAACATTGCAGACTATATTAAAATATTTGTACTTAAAATCCTCCACACATTCACATAATTTTTTAGTGAAATCACCAAATTATTTTTTTAAATATACTAAATTCATGACATAAATATACAAATTTAGGAGAAAATATTCGAACACCGTATACTAATTTTCGCTTTTGTTTTTTATTGAATTATTCCAGGTTCAAATTTATTTAAAAACAAAAATCGTAACTTCGTAAACCTCGTTCGGAAAGTCAAGTGAAGTTACTCCAGATATTTTTGTTTTCTCCCTGAAGTATCTTTTAAGATTAGACTAAGCACCGTTCCACAAACAAAATAGAAGATTCGCACTTGCTTTTCCACACGAACTAAATAGACTTTGGAGGTTAAAAAATATGATTTTTTTTTATTCGTGACCAACTGAGCTCTTTACCTTGTCGTTTCTAGCAAGAAAAGACTATCAGAAGTCTGATGATTTTTTTTTTTTAAGGAAGAAAAGAAAAGAAAGAAAACCGACTTCAGATTACTTCAATATAAGGAAAATTATTCCAGTTGTGAAAGAGTAGGGATTGGCAATTTCTTGCAAAATATAGAAGATATCGTCCAGCTAAGTTCTGTTTCGAAAACTTATTCTTTTGAACCAAACGTGGCAATAAATCGGCAATAGTGGACAAACTTGGCTACTTTTGATATACTACTACTACTGCAGGTACTGATAACCTTTTTTGGCCAGGGGTTCCCAAACTTATCCAAGTTGCAGCACCCTTAAGATAATTAGAATTATCTCACAGCACCATCGTCATACAATATCTCTTGTTTTATATTATATTAGCCGCCTCTGGCGACCAGTTGGTTCGCCATCTTAATAAATCTTGTTCGGAGAGAATCCTGTTCCTCACCGGCTTACTTGGCACTGAAATCTCTCAGATTCTGAATGGAATTTAAAATTAAGATGGTTACAAACAGGAGCGGCCCTAGGGTAAGTGGCGCCCCCTTCTAATGTAAAAAAAGATGCCCCCTTTTATGCTCCACTTAGTTTTTGAGTTCGAAGTGACGCCCCTTTGAAGCCGACGCCCAGATGAGATGCTTATCCTGTCGGGCCGCCCCGGGTTTCAAAAATAAGATTGTTAAATGATAAGAACCTACAAAAAGGTACGAATTATTTTTGTCTTATATTAATTCTGAAAAGCTTCTGGGTATGTTGGCCTTTATCAAAAAAAGGAAAGGGAAAAAAAAAAAAAATCTGAAACACTTTCAGATTTTAAATACGCACGAAAGTGCAATATAATAGCGTATTATAAATCCATGGGTCTTCCCTATTTTCTTTCCTTATTACATTAAGTTGGAAAGTATATCTTTATTCATGTGTGGGATTAAACAAAATTAAAAGTGATATTTCTAACATCCTTTTTCTGGATGTAGTACATTAGAAATAGATCGGGAAAAGCTGAGCAGAAAAATGCACAATTCCAACTGAATGAAAATTTCAAAAACTTATTCTCGTGTATTCATAATCCAAGTAGCAGACGATGAAATTACGATAAATTGCGACAAGCGTTAGAATCATCTCCTCAAAATCGCACATCAACCATTTTATTTTTCGCCAAATTAAAAAGTTGCACATTTTAGAATCGGAAAATTTCAAAAAACTTTTTTTCTTTGGAGGATAAAACATTTCATTCCTGCTCTGATTTCACATGCACACGATATTTTAATTAAAAAAACAACCTTACAAATAATCTAAATTAAAAAAAAATCGTTATTATTGTATTTTTACTTCAAGAGTTTGATTCATTTAATAAACTTCCCAAATATGGCAACCTAGGTATGCTATATTCTCTCTTTTTCCACTGCGGGGTTACAATTGCGAAATGGCGAGAGCAAAAATTTGCCTTTTGCGACACGTTTTTTATAGATATCTTCTAAAATAATTCGAATTTCGAAAAAATCGCTTCAAGGTATGTCGGGACCCGTCCTGGAGAATTTCCATACAAAATGTGGTAGGTCTACGACCATCCGTCTGGGAGCTAGGCGAGGTGCAGACATACTAACGGACAGTTTACACTCTGTTTTATTTATATAGATATTCAATTTATATTTGTACGATTGTGAAGAACAAATTAGAGAAGTAAAGTAATAAGAATATAAACATAGTTCTAGCTTAAAATTCTAGCAGTGAAATCATGCGGTCCCTTCGCGGCACCCCTTGCCTCTGTGTGGGGCAAGGCATTTCTTAATAATAATACTATCATCAAAACTTGATAAAAGTAATGTGGGACCACCCCTAAGGTAAAAATAACTATCGAAATCGAACCAAGTGGTAAAAAGTTACCGCTAAACACACATACACACAAAAAGATATCGGTGAATTGATAACCTTTTCCTTTTTGAAATCTGTTAATAATAATAAGAATTCAGAGAGTTTCACTGAAAATCAAAGCTGGAAATAGTTGATTAACAGTGAAAGAAAAAAATCGAAAACCTGGGAAACTTGATTCACACCTCTAGTCTGTACGTCAAAACAAATATCTCATTATCTAATCTCAAATAATTTAACTAGCTTTCAAATCGCTCCTTTTGTACACACGTGCGGCGTTTCATCAGAGCAACCAATAACAATTCTTCAATACAAACTAAAACTTTTTTAGAATGACAATACCTTTTAGAATACACATGCAGATAATAAAATCACTTTGCTATCAGTCTGCCATTGACTGATAAATGGACGCAAAAAAATTTTTGCTTGGAACTGCTAACACCTGGAACAGCATTATCGAATGGGCATTCTGGGTAATAACCCATTCGAATAAAAATGCAGCCTCTTTAATTTGTTTGCTCCCGAAGTTGCTAAAACGCAATGGCACATATCCCTTTCTATGCTTGTTGTTGCTGCGCCGCACTTTTGGCATTCGAATGAACAGTACAGAAATATTTGTTGTTGCCGTTTTGCAACACATATAACGTGCTCTTAATATGTACAAACTATATACGTATAGCCATAATTTTTTTAAATAAAAAAAGAGGAAAATAAATGCCATAAAAACGTCATTTAAACACCTTCAGGCACATCAGAGGTTCTTAAAATGTGGTCTGCGGAGACCTGGTAGCAAGCGAAATTATATATATATATACTAGCTGAAGTACCCGTTCTTCGCACGGGAATGAATGGAATTTTTGATATTAATATTTGTTGTGATTACTATTTATTGTAATAAAGAGATATAGCAAAATGGATATCGCGTTATATTGTGTTCAATAATCATGCATACTGAATTTCAAGGCAATCGTTTTTACGGTGCAGAAGGCGATGCGGCGTAGCACAATCTAGTGTCGAGTTTTAGCAAAACGGATACGGCAAAAATATTCTTCGCATTCAGATATCGATGTATACGAATTTTCATGACGATCGGCTGAATAGTCTTGAAGTTCATGTGTTGACGCGACATCTAGTGTCAAGTTATAGGAAAATGGATCGTGCCAAACTCTTCCCCGTCTTCAAATATCTATGTATACCTATTTTCATAGCGATTATTCGCACAGTCAAGAAGTGATACACTGCAGGGCCATCTAGTGGTTAATTAAAGTAATGATTTGCTACAGCGCCGTCATGTGGCGAGTTATAGCAAAATGGATAACGCCAAAATATTCTCATTGTTCAAATAGCTATGTATACTGATTTTCATAGCCACCGTTTGAATGGTCAAAAATTTGGCCTGCTGCAGCGCCATCTAGTGGCGTCTTAAAATAATAATGCATTGCAGTGCCGTCTAGTGGTGAGTAACATCAAAAGTAACGCAGTTAGAATATATTCTTCGTTCTCAAATGTGTAAGTATAAAAAATTTTATGCCGATCAGTCGAACGGTATAGAAGTTGATGCGTTGCAGCGCTATTTAGCGGTAAGTTACAGCAAATGGATAGTGAAAAATATTCTCCGTGTTCTAATATTCGTGTGTACCAAATTTCATCGAAATTTGTTGGACGATATTCGCATAGCAAACGGCTAAACGGAATAGAATTCGACGTTCTGCTGCGCCACCTAGTGAAAAGTTAGAGGAAAACGGATAGCATAAAAACCTTCTCCATGATAAAAGACTTAGGTGAACCAAATTTCATGGTGATCGGTAAAACGGTGCTGGAGTTTTTCAACCTCCTACACACATACCAACATTCATTTTTATCTATAACCAGTCTTATTATACGTATATACCAGTCTCAAGTAAAATCCAGTTTCAAATCTAAGCCTCGCCAAAGTGCCAGCATACGCCATTTTGCAAGAGTTTTTTCAGGGAATCATTCGAAGCATTGACTTAGCAGCAATCAAAATGGGAAATGGTTCGACCGCCAGGCATTTATTTGAAAAGTGGAATCCCTTAATACAGCCGCATTTTTTAAATTATCAACTATAACATGTTTTATTCATCGTTACCTCTATGTACTAAATGCGAAGATCTCAATTTTCTGAAATTTGGCGGATTTCCCCCAAGTTAAATCAATGTACTCAATTGGCGAGAATTCTGAAGCTACATCGCTTGAAATGCCCTAATAACTGCATTATTTCTGCACGGATAGTTAAAATTTAATGCTGTATTCTAAGAAAACCTATACACTTGTTTTCAAAAATGCTATTCCCTTAAGCTCTCAGTAAATTGAGCCAAAAAGCCTAAAACTGTGCAAACCGCTAGAACTCACACTCTAAAAATCGGCCTATCAGCCATTTTATTTTTCGCCAAACTAAAAAAAATTACATATTAGTCTCGGATATCTTCGATCCTCATTGTTTTGCGTATAAAACATTTCATTCCTGCTCTCATTTCTTATGCGCACACGATATTATAATTAAAAAAAAATAACCTAAAAAAATAAACTAAAAAAATCATTATTATTCTTTTATTTTTACTTTAAGAATTTAAAACATTTTATTCGGCAAAATCGCCACGCATGGCAACCAAGATGCTTATTTCACACACTTTTTTCACTACAGGGGTTAATATTACGTAAAGCTTTCTGCGTGGAGAACATAAAAATTCTCTTAAATTCCGGGAACGGAAATAAAGGGAACACTTCAGGAGGAAAACGTTTTTAAGTGGAGTTTCAAAGTTTTAAAGTGGACTATCATTTATTCTATATTATTTTACATATCTGTGTAAAATTTCAGGCTGACATGTCCATTTTTGTGGAATTGTATACTACCCAAATCAACAAATTGACAAACAGAATTTCATTTTTATTTATAAGATAACCTACGCTTGTTTTTAAAAATACCCTCTCATTAAATTGCGCCAAGCGCTAGAATCATAGAAAATCTGACACACTTTCAGATTTTTAAATACGCACTAAAGTGCTATATATAAAAAGAGTTATAATCCATGGGTCTTCCCTATTTTCGTTCCTTCTTTCATGAAGTTGGAAAGTGTATCATTATTCATGAGTGTGATTAAACAAAATTAAAATTGATATTTCTAACATCCTTTTTTCTGGATGTAATACATTAGATGCAGAAAAGCTACTCTGAAAAATGCACAATTCCAACTGAATGAAAATTTCAAAAACTTATACGCAGGTGTATTCATAACCCAAACAGCAGACGATTAAATTACGATAAATAGCGCCAAGCGTTAGAATCCTCCTCAAAATCGCGAGAATGCTGAAGATAGATCGCTTGAAATCCCTTAATAACTGCATTATTTTCGCAGGGATCATTAAAATTTAACGCTGTATTCTAATAAAACCTTTGTACTTGTTTTCAAAAATCCGTTTCCTTAAGCTCTCAGTAAATTCGCCAAGCCGGAAACTGTGCAAACCGCTAGAACTCACTTTCTCGGCATTTGAGCCATTTTATTTTTTCGCCAAACTAAAAAATTTTAACATATTAGCCTCGGAAATCTTCAATTCTTATTGTTTTGCGTATAAAACATTTCATTCCTGCTCCGATTTCCCATGCACACGATATTATAATTAAAAAAAATATAACCTTACGAATATAAACTAACAAAAAAAATCATTATTATTCTTTTATTTTTACTTTGAGAATTTAAAACATCTTATTCGGCAAAATCGCCACACATGGCAACCACGATCCTTATTTCACACTTTTTTCACTACAGGGGTTACAATTACGGAAAGCTTTTTGCGTGGAGAACATAAAAAATCTCTTAAATTCCGGGAACGGGTGGACTTTCAAAGTTTTAAAGTGGACTATGATTTATTCTATATTATTTTACATATCTGTGCAAAATTTCAGGCTGATAGGTCCATTTTTGTGGATTTGTATACAACTCAAATCCACAAACAAATAAACAAACAAACAAACAAACAAACAGAATTTCATTTTTATTTATAAGATATATATGTAGGAAGCTGAATGCTGATTACAATCAAATAAATAAACAAACTAATAAAAAAAAATACTTTTTAATCATCAAACAAGCCCTTTTGGCTCATACAGCACTTATGCTATTCACACACTCCAAATCTATAGAACACCCACTAACTTTTTATATTTTCATGGAGTTAATAAATTTTGCGCGTGCAACTTTTTGCAACGCATTTTAAGATCAGGGTCTCGTTTTAAATAAAACCAATGAGTTTATTGGAATCAGTGACTAACCTGATCTCACATATATATATATATATATATATATATATATGGTTGTAAACCGTATAAGATTGTAACAAAGTTACAACTATAGCACTGCAATATTTGATTCCGTTCTGTACAAAATATTTATGTTACAAATAAAATTGAAGTATAAAAGCAAACTTAATGTAGAATCGGACCTCATATACCATTTAAACATAGTGCTCGAAATTGGGGTTCTGGTTTTTAAAAAACAACTGTTTCCATCTCATTAAAAATGATTTACAGACAACATAATAATAGCTCTATTTTGACCTATATCTTCCCAAGAAATGCATGACTTTAATGAATTATGATTTGTAATTTTAAAAATCATTTTAGTACTGTTTTCATTCACTTAAATGTTTGTTTATTCTATATCCCAATAAAAAATATTCATCTTTACAAATGCGCCAAGACCATGTATTTGCATAATTCTATGTTTTAAAGAATATCTACCTACTTTCGTTCTATTTTTGAATTATTAATATTTTTTTGGTTATATATTGATTACATTACTTGGAGTATGACTTGGATTTCTTGATTCGTAAATTGGCTATTTTGATATAGAAAAATATTTTTGCTATTATTGATTTAAACGCAATTGCAGTGAGATAACTGAGTCAGAATCAAGTAACAATAACGGCAAATGCCATGAATTGGGATGAGGTCCGCAAAAATAATGTTATTCAAGAGGGGATTCTCGGAGCACATGAGTTTAAGAACCCCTGAGTTACATAGCTCATACATTTTATTTCTGTACCAGTTGCCTACCCGTTCTTCTCACGGAAGTAATCAAATGTTTTTCTGACGCATAGAAGTGAAATCAATTCCATCTTAATAAAATCTCAAGAAATGCGAAATTCTTTGGCTCGTAATATAAACTGTTTAGTAGCCATTTTCTTAATTTTAGTGGCCAAAACAGTATCATTTTAGTATGATCTTGTAGTTAACAAATAAACATACGCCATTTAGCTTTATTTAAGAAGGAATGAATAAAATAATAAATTAAAAGTTTGTGCGTTATATAACAAAGCATATCGTACATTTATTTTTACAGCACGATTAAAAAAAAAAAAAAAAAAATTAGAATACTTGATGAACGACTAATAGCAACTTTGAAAAGAAAAGGGATTTGACAAAAATCGAAATTTGATTTTCAAATTAGTCTGGAGCAGTGGCGTATGCAGACTTTCTTCAGGGGGGGGGGTTATAGACGTAACTTTGAGTTAAAATGCGTAATATTTAAGCTAAAACTTCAAAATGTATGGATATTTTGTTAAAAACACTTTGACAGGGGGTGGGATTGAACCCCCCTCCCCCTCGTATACGCCACTGGTCTGGAGTGAGGTACAAGTATCCAAAAGCTTGAAAATAGTATAAAAAAGACGTTTTTATTCAAAACAGTCGCCCACGTGAATTATCTTTAAATTGATAGCAAAAGTCAACTTTTTAGTCGTCGGTGCACCCTGTATGGGTGGCAATTTTTTGCAATATTATAAGACAAATCATCAAATGCATACGTGAATATTAAAATGTGATTGTTTTGAAATGGTTCGTATTGAGCTATAAATACTGATTTATAAACCAGTCATTGCTCTCAGTAGCATATTAGGAGAGAGGGCGAGTGCTTAAGCTCCCCCTCCGAATATGCAAAGGAATTATTTAAAACCATATACTTTATAACATTTATATTAACTCTAGTAACAATAAGGTTTAAAATACCGGATCGCCCCTTCCCCCTTCCCTGAAATTGAAATCTTTATACTCCACTGGCTAGGCTGTCTCTTGATTTTTCATTATTAAGGGTTAGCATAAGCCACTAAACAAAGACACACACACACACACACACACCAAAAAAAAAAAAAAAAAAAACGCACTTACGCCTTAAATGACAATTTAACTATGCGGATGAACATATATAATAACGATAATATACAAGAAATAAATAAACATGAATTACTCATGAACAATTACCATTTAAAACAAAGTAAAACAGCAGCTTTTAGCCATGCTACTCGAACGTTACGTCCTGAAAATGGGATGTTTTTTACGACTAAGAAGCAAATTCTCCAAATTAACTTCACTGAAAAGCTAAATGCGAAAGAACAAATGCTTCTTTTCAGCCTCCGGCAATAGACAGAACGTGCAATAAAGGTAAGTGACCTATGCCACAAATCCACTTTCTAATTTGTGAGTCACGATATAGTTTTGGTAACTACTTGTCCTTAAGAAAAAAAATTGAATTTTTTATTCTTTAGTATCAAAACAATGTAGAAATGAACTAATTTTTAGATTTTGTGAAAAGGGTGCAAATAAATGCCAAAAATCATATTTTATGTGTAATAAATTTTCTTATGAAGATATATTTCGCTTCCTTAATTAAATAATTTAAAAAAGACAAAATTTAAATAAATAAATAATAATAAATATTTCTATTTGTTCTAACACAACCAGTAGAACTTTAAGATATTTTTAAAAATATCTTGAAACGATACTTTTCTTTTTTCCTCTTTTGAGATGCTAAAATCGGCAAAAATAAGATTAATAAAAAGAAATAAATGGTATAAAATACATGCAAAAAAAAAAGAAATTATTTCAACGAATGTGAACAAATTTAAACAATGTTTTATTATTTATTTCCTTGAAATTTCTTCCTATTAAACAATATTAAATTTGAACAAGATTTGTAAGATTATTTCCTTGAAATTTAATTTTAAAATTGTTCCATGTATATAATGTTAAGGTCAAATGATGCTTTTTATTTTCTTGGTTATTTATTTTCCTAGAATTTAATTTTGAATTGTAGTACTGTGAATGTAGGATGTCTCATCAAATTTTTAAATAATAGCTACATAGATGCAGCCGTAACAATGGCTTTAAATTGGCCCGTAATGTGTCTTACATACTGATAGATAGAAAGTTAATCAAAATAAACATTTTTTTTTCTATGTATTCATAAATTTTTTGAGACAGTATAAGACCTAGCCTACATTTATTAATTAACCGTTATGTTTAGTCTTGCGTTACATTAGCCAGAGGGCTGTTAGAAAAATAGAAAACACTCGGAAGAAATTCACTGAGGCGTTCAAACTTAAACAATTTTTGTAGGAGGGCCACAGAAATTTTAGAGCCTAAGGGCCCATTTAGAGCTTAATCCGGCTCTGCGTCTCTTCAGACACCCCTTTGAAATATTCTCGCTGCTTCGAAATTAAATGCCTATTCTGTAAGGCATCATTTCGACCGTCATCACGATCCGTTTTACACCAGGAGTGGGTAAAATGGGTCAAAATTTTTAAATTAAATTTATAACTAAGTTATAATTTTAAAAATTGGTCTTAAATTGCATCAAAATATTCTGAAATAAAGTAATGTCAAGATACAAAATTTTAAAAAAATAAGGAAAAATTATCACTTTATTGGTGTAAAACTTTGTGAAAATAGCCTAAAATGACTGATATCACTTACTACTTATCTCACCCGGCCCTACTCTTTTGTGTTTCGCGACCCCAAGTTTATTTCTGCACATAACGGATATTTTCTGTTGGTGATACAAAATCTTACTGAATGTAAGGTGTGACAAGTTAGATTTTTTCTATTCCCATAATAGTACAACATATGGGTGCTTAAAATGGTGCATATTCATAATGCATTACAGTATTTCATTATGCTTTTTATTTACATATTGATTTGCAACTTTAATTTATATTTCCTAAACAAATATACTTTATATGTTAGGTGTACCACAGGGCTCAAAATAATATTTTAAAACTGGCAGCAAAAAATACACCGAGATTTTCTAAGCTAGCAGCAAAACTCATTTAGCAGCACACGACAGAACCTTAAATGTTCGTAATATTGGTCAATTGCAGGCAATGAGAACAAACAAACGTACAAAAAATACGCTAACATTTCTCCCTTAAGCATTTTGTAATTTCATATGTAACCTTAAAATATATCCGAGATAGAAAGAAAAATAATGCACACAATATAATACATTAAAGATCAAACACTCGCAGCTAAACTTGCCGCGAGAACCGTTGATGGTCGGATCTATGGACTATGCTCACGGCATTTGCCGCGGTTGAACTGACTTACTTCGAGCATTGGTGTACCGAAAAGTAATGTCTTTTTTTACATTAATTCAGATGAATTTTTAACCAAGTTTTGTATCTAAATAATAAATCCATATTTTTTTAATTTCAAAGCTATAATTTCGATATGTAACTGATTTTTACTTTTAAGGAAGATGTGAAAAACGGGAAGGGTAGTCCCCACCCTCCTTGGAGGATGATTTTAAAAATGTTCTGAAATTGACTTTTAACGTATCCGTCATCCTAGTGTGTTACATTTTAGAGCAAGACTTTGGTGCATATCTTTGTTTTTCTTTCATGAAGATATTGTGAAAAGGGCATTTTGGCCCCCTATTCCTCAGATTTTACGAATTTTGAGCACTTACGCTACGAACTAAACATATCTGCCAAATTTCGTATTATTAACTTCAGTAGTGTCGGCTAGGGGAGATACTGATATGCAAAAAACGATATTACTCTGCACTTCCCATCGTAATTATACTTTAAAATACCCTGGAACATTATAGATTTGAAAAACATTGTACAACACCGAGATAATAAAAATTTAGAGATAAGGAACACAGCAGAGAAAACTCCTGTTGAATTTGCGATTAACACCAATCTCCATGCGATATTGTACAGTGATTCAAGGAATGAACCAGAAGATGATTGCTAATCATGCTAATTCCAGGATCTTGTCGGTAAACATTAGAAGTATGTGCAGTAAGAGTGCTTCAATTTAAAAAAAAATATAGTTTAAAAAAACAAAAAACACGCTTTAGTGATAAATTGAACAAACTGAAAAGCGAAAAATATTTCTTAATATAGAAATAAATTAATGAACGAAAAATAGTATTATTGTGAAAAGGCGTGGGGCGCTTTGTGCTATATTTTTTGTATCATTTTTGTACTAATCGTACCGATTGAATATTCTCAAGAACTGATATATGGAGCACCCCACGCTTTTTTCACAATAATACTATTTTTCGTTCATTAATTTATTTCTATATTAAGAATTATTTTTCGCTTTTCAGTTTGTTCAATTTATCACTAAAGCGTGTTTTTTGGTTTTTTAAACTATATTTTTATTTTTCACTTTTTAGTTCGATTTGCTATAAAAACGTGTTGTTTAGTTTTTGTTGAACTGTATGTATTTAAAATTTATTTTTAATTTTCGATATCTCTCATAAGACACAAAGGAACACTAAGTTGGAAAGTACAAACTGTGAGATAATTTGTTTTCACTGTGCACCAGTGGCTTAGCCAGGATTTTATTTCGGGGTGGTCTGGGTATCAAATTTAAAACTAAAGTTCAATTGTAAGCTATATATCAAATTGTAAGCTAAGTAAAGGGTCCCATTTCGGGGAGGGGAGCAGCCCCCTGAGCCCCCCCCTCTTGCTACGCCCCTGCTGTGCACCAAAGTATTAATCAACCTGCAGTTAAATGCTACCTTTCTCACTAAAAAGGAAAAATAGGTCTCTAATCAACAAATAAAAGCGTGTTAAAAAGAATGGCCTTAACATGTTCTTGTACTCAACTCTTCCATAATGTGATGGATCACGATATTTTGTAAAAAGAAAAAAAAAATATTGCCATGCCCAGGATTCGAACCTGGGTTACTGCGGCCACATCGCGATGTACTAACCACTATACGATCACAGCCACAGTAAAAAAGGTTTTCTTAAGATTGCAATCTTTTGAAGTGTTCTACTTTCAATCAGGATAAGAAATGAGGAAATTATTTAATCCTGGCGTTCCTGATCAGGATAATCAGATAAACTTATAAAATTACTGTATTGTCACCGGTTCTTCATAAATGTACGAAGTTTAAATTAAATCTGACCGTTTAAAGTGGGTCAAAATCGAGTTCAAAGGAGTCGGTTACAAACATACAAGCATACAAACATACAAACATACATACAGGTGAAGCTAATAAAAGCGTGTTAAAAATGCTGGAGTGTGCTTAGTGGTGGATTCATGTAAGGGACTAGGGGCTTCAACTCCTCCAAAAGACATTGCCTACGGTAGCATTTTGCTATATTGTTATATCGTATGTTCTTAAAAAATCATACAATGCTTACTGTTATTAAAAATCTTCAATGTTTCGAAGAAATTAATCTCAACGCATAAAAAGTAGGCTAAAAGCTCAGTTTTCATAAGTAATAAATTTATATTAATTAGAGAATTCAATTACAATTTAAATTTAACCTCTTCAGATTTGACATAAATCTCACATCTCAAATTAAAGAGCAATCTCATAATTGCTTTTAAAAACACATTACACTTAAAAACGACAAATGGGAAACAAATAATTTCTCGAATAAAAGCTTAATTTCTAGTCTCTGTTTCATTGATAAAGAATTTATCAATGAAACAGAGGCTAGAAATTAAGCTTACCGGCCACAAACGGAGACTGTCAAGAAACTTTTAAAGGTAAATAATGTCCTACAGTATCGTTCCAACTACATGAATTTTGAAAAAAAATATATATATATATACACAAATTTAACGGAGGAAATTTCTTTAACATTCAAATATTCTTTTGCGTAAAGCAAACAAAAATACAGCATCAAAAATTACACACAAAATTAACACATCCAAGGCTGTGTACCTCAGTTTAGATTAGAACTACAAAAAATCGTAAAGGATCGTTCCAACAGAGGTAATGCGAAGATCCACATATGTGGACCTCTGGAGCGAAGAGGTCAAAGCTCCGTTAGGTACGTGGACTACGATCGTAAAACAGGTGCAACCACTTAAAACATTATTGAATAATTGCGAAATTTCCTATTTTAGTTTCGTTAAAACTTAATAATTAGTTTTTGAAAAAACACAAAATTAGAAAGAAACATGAGAAATTTTCTTATTTATGCCCTAATAGCACAGATGGTCACAAAAGAGTCGCTGTGACGTCACAGAGGGTCACAATTGTCACAGGACTGTCACATACTACTCACATTGTGACTTGTGAGTGATGTGACTCTACTGTGTGGTCACTGTGAAGTTTATTTGTGACCAGTCACCAGGTGACGTCGCCGTGAAGTCACCATGTGACTAGTATGTGATCGGTCGCTAAGTGACTCCACTGTGAAGTCACCATGTGACTAGTATGTGATTGGTCGCTCAGTGACTCCACTGTGAAGTCACTGTGTGACTATTTTGTGACTACTGATTTTTTGGACTTCAAAATGACGTCACACTGGCCGCTTTTGTGACTTTGGAAACATACTCATTTTTTCTAATATTTTGTGACAATTTCTTTCCTGAAACATTTAATAAATAAATGCGAAAATAGTAATTCAATAAAACCTCGCAGTTATGTAGTAATGGAATTTAGTTTAATTTATTAACTTTTAAATTATTTCGTTTAAACAAGACAATATTATTTATAAAAAAATATTATTCTTAAAAATTCGTTATCGAGTTAAGAGTTCTAATCACAAGTGAAAACTAAGTATCTGTGAGTAAAATTAACAATTTCTTTCATATCCCCATGGCATATATGTTTCGATAGCGTATGATAGGTTTAAATTTCGGATGGGGGGAGGAACTATCCGGTATTTTCAGCCTTATTGTTACCAGAGTAAATACAAATGTCTCAAAATTGCTGTTTTTTAATAATTGCTTTAAGTTTTCAGATCCCCTTCCCCTTTAAATACGTCTCTGGTATGTTTGAAAGTTCCACTACGAAAAATTTGAGATAAAACTATGGGTCTAAGTCAAGAATACTTTATTTATTTTATCTAATGCATGTTTTTCCAATTAATTTTATTTATTTTTATATGAAATCCTTTTTAGGCAAAATATAGCAAAAATATAAATCTTATCCCTCATACCTTAATATATATCAAACCTTACATGTCGCACATTACAAATTGATTTCATAACCGAATAAAAAATTTCAATAAATCATTAGTTTTTTCGGATGAATATCTAAATAAAACAGCACATTATCTTCTGAAAATAATTTATGTGGAAAAAGAAAGATTTCCAAGATTTTTAATTTATATTTATTAATTATGATATTTTTTATATTATTTATAAAATAAATATATATATTTATATATACAACTTATTTATAAAATACTCACAAAAAATATAAATTTCCAAAAGAAGCCGTCAGAACTATCTTTTGCAGCCGTCAGTTTACTTTTAAAGGTTGCCGAGCACGGTAAGCACAGCGTTGCGGTCAGATGCTGGGCTAATAACCATTAGATCCCTGGTTCGATTCTGTACCTCAACTTTTTCTTGCCTGAGAGTTTGGTGCTGCCATCTGGTGCATATTTTCGGTAACTCTTTTTCCCCGAATTTTTTCGCTGTCGCAAAACTGTCTCATCGTGACTTCTCTGAACGGTCGCAATGTGACTACACAGCGAGAGGACATAGGGACTCTGGCGTGACTTTGCTACGGAGTCGCGGCGACTGTTTGTAACTCTATTGTGACAGTATTGTGTGGTCGCATTTCAGTCACAGGGGACTGTTGTGCTATTAGGGTGACATCATTCACTTTTACGGAGCATAATAATTTTAATATCAAACTGACATAGGAAACTTGACTTATTCTCGAATACTTTTTTGAGAGAATGTACCTAGTCTACGATCGTAGACACCGCGCCTAACGGAGGGTTAAGTATTATCACAAAATAAGTTAACCCTTTAACGCGCAGTGTTCCCGCTCTGAGAACACCAAACTCAGACTTTTGACTGTTGCCAGTCACGAAGAATAGATTTGATTTCTATAAAAATAATTGCGGGTGACATAGCCCCACGGGAATCCTCTACTTTTTAGCACGTCATTTCCCGTAAAAAATTGTTACGATTACTTAAACAGCTGGATAGATTGCCCAATGCTGAAAAAAAGGCAGCCGTTGCCATCGCTCGACTTATCTACCAGCAAGATGGCGGACGATCGATACGTTCATCGCGTGCCACAGATCTAGAGACTCTTTGTAACGACAGCTGGCTGTGCATGCGCACAGCCAGCTGTGTCAAAAAAGGGTCTCTAGATCTGTGGCACGCGATGAACGTTTCGATCGTCCGCCATCTTGCTGGTAGTTGAGCGATGGCTACAGCTGCTCTTTTTTTCAGCATTGGGAAAGGGTTGCGCCTCTAGGTACATTTTTCAAATACCAATTATGTACACCTAGACCAAATTTGTAACGTTTTTTATTTAAAAGCAGCGATTACTCTGCGCAAATTAATAAATGAATGGTTTCTTTAAAAATATTATTCTGTATTATTATATACAAATTTATACATGGAGGGTTTTTTTCCATAAAATTACTATCTAGATAGACATATAACAATATATACAGTGGAACCCCACTTATACAAGCGACAATACACACACACGCGTGTGAGTGTGTGTGTGTTGTAAGAACGTTTCCCAGACCTGATCAAACATTTTAAGTGGAAAAAACGTCTTAAACAGAAAAGCACAGAGCATAAATGATGAAAAATATATACATATTTCTTATATAAAGGATGAATGAAGTATTATCTTATAGTTTTTATTGTTTCTTAAAATCAAATTATAAAACACAAGAACGCCATATACGAGCAGGAGTGTCAGAGATCAATGACGAACAGAAGTGTCATATAATAGCCGCCCTGACCAGTAGCGGATCCAGAAATTATTTTTGGGAGGGTCTAAACTTTGAAAAAAGCTTATTTCACTCAAACAAAACGTACGATGAAGCAAAATTTTAGTATAAAGTACTGTAAAACTTTTTGGGAGGGGCTAAGTTATAAAAAAAAGATCATTTTATCTACTTAAAGTGTATAATAAAGCAGAATGTTACCCTTTAGCAATCTTTTTGGGGGGGGGGCTGAAGCCCCCTAGCCCCTGTTTTCTCAAAAAAAGGCTTCATAATTATAATTTTTTTAAACAAAAATCGAAATTTCGGAACGGGGTCCGTAACCCCTGAACCCTCCTCTTGAATACGTCCTTGGACGCAGGCTCTAAAAGGGTTAACTTCGAATCGATATGATACAAATTTAACCCTTTGAGGCGCAACCCTTTCCCAATGCTGAAAAAAGGGCAGCCGTTGCCATCGCTCGACTTAACTACCAGCAAGATGGCGGACGATCGAAACGTTCATCGCGTGCTACATATCTAGAGACCCTTTTTTTGACGCAGCTGGCTGTGCCTGCTGGTAGTTAAATCGAGCGATGGCAACGGCTGCCCTTTTTTCAGCATTGGGCAATCTATCCAGCTGTTCTCGCATTCTTCCATTTTTCAGCAGATGTCAGTGCTGTTAAAAATAATCGTGACAATTTTTTTACGGGAAATGACGTGCTAAAGAGTAAAGGATTCTTGTGGAGCTCTGTCACCCGCAACTATTTTTATAGAAATCAAATCTATTCTTCGTGAATGGCAACAGTCAAAACGTCAGAGTTTGGTGTTTCCAGAGCGGGAACACTGTGCGATAAAGGGTTAAATAATGTGAATAATTTAATTTTTGCATGCATGCTGTCGCACAGCAAGGGAGTGATGAATATGTCACAAATCTTTCGACAAATAAACAAATAATCATACGTTCGCATATTGTTTGATTTTATTGTTTCGAGGAGAGTATCAGATTTGATTGATCATCCAAATCAAATCCGATACGCACTTGCATGCATAGATACTAAGCTGAAGAAGATTTAAATTTTCCCAAAGTGCTCCGATATCGGCCACCATTGTATTTCATGCAGGATTTGATAGAACAAACGCTCTATTTGGATAGATTCATAAACAATTCTGTGTTTGCGCAGAGCAAGAAATTCTGGTCCTTATCCAGACGGAATGAAATCATCTGGAAACTGTTAAATGGTAAAAAGGAACCAATTCTGTGTAACCGTTTTGAAAGTCCTCTTGCACAGACCTAAACCTGCGAGACTATTCTAGGGTCGCAGGACCGTTCTAGTCTGACTGACCATAGCTGGTAAGTTCTTCAAAATTAGCTTTTTTTGTTTTCATTTTCAAGTTATTCAGTACATCTAAATCTAGCAAAATTGCCAAAATAATACCTATGAGAGATTTTATAGCATTCTTCAGTATCAGAGAAGGAATGCAATACCTTCCCCCCCATTCCAAAATATGCATTTCTGATTATAAAACAATAAAAATTCTGCCTTTTTGTGCGTGAAAATTTCTACCTCTTTCATCTCTTTTTTGTCTCCCCCATTCGTGAAATGTTATTTCCAGTGATGTTCCTGGCATAAGATATTCGCTAATTGTGAGACACGATTTTACTTCAAGATTTTGAAAGAAATTTCTGACATCTTGGTTGTAACAGGGTCTAATTATCACAAACACAAGAGTTCTGAACGCTGGGCATCCCCCTCCCCCCCCCCCCAAGATTTTTGGAGAAGGTGCAAAATCAGGGACTGACTAAAGTTATAAAATCTACAACAAAAATTTTTAGAAGCCACATATATACTGAATGACAGTAATGAAGAAAAAAACTTGTCATCAAGGGATACTTTTTTGTCGCAACCGGGCGCGTGGGTGTTTTCGGATCCTGCAGCAAAAGGCTATTTTGCAAAACAAGTATTCACGCAGTACCGATTTTCTGGGACAAGAAAACTGAATCTAACGAAATAATCGAAATTTTTTGAGGAAATTATAATTTCTAAACATCAGAAGCTGCTGTTGAAAATTAAAAAATACCATCTAAAAAAAAAAAAAAAATGCTTTGATTAGGCTCCTGACTTAGCGATTAATCTTGCTTATCTAATCTCTCACTACGATTTCAAAATTTTAATCTGCACATTTCATTTATAATAAAACTCGTCGTACAAACGAAATTATTTCGTTTGATTTTTCTCAGATAAAAATCCTTCAAAAATAGCAGTATTTCTCGAGTTTTGTACAAATACTAAACGGAAGTTATTCGTGGCATGAAAAGAAACTACTAGTGTTTTTAAAAAAAAAGAAAAATATTTTTGGAAAGAATAAAATGAAAGAATGAAGAATGTGAAACTAGGAATTGAGAAAATTCACAGAATTGAAACATCTCACTCCTGAAAACTGAAGAAAACAAACTTGTAAAATTCTTGTGAGAATTATTTTTATCAGTGCTGACTACGGTTGCCAACCGTCTCGAGAGAGCCGGGACGTCCCGTTTCTAGGGCTTTAGAGGACACGTCCCGCGAAAGGTGCGTGCAGGATGTCAAATGTCCCGTTTTTTGAATAGAATAATAAATTTAATAATTTGATAAATTATAATGATCTCAGAAGAAATTTTAAATATTAAGTTTCTTTTATGAAATATGATCTCAGCAGAAGTGATGTACAGCAGTGTATATATATATATATATATACATATAATATAGAATAGCTAACTTACGTAATGTGGAATCCCAAGATAATCGATTGATTAAGTGAAAAACACAGATAGCACATGTTGCCAATTAACAAGCTTAAACCGAAAAAAGTGTATAAATAGAGCCTTAAAAGCCAATGAAAGTTTGGAAAATTTGGATATAATGCGCCAAATGAGACCAGGTTGGCTTTAAGCCCAACCACATGTATCCACATAATTCGGATATGGAATGGAAAATTGAAATGGTGTGCTTTATCGTTGGCGCCACCGCACACACATTTCAATTTAATCGAAAAAACAATAATAGCTAGGTTTCTGCAAGTTACCTGACCAAAAATAGGGTCATTTTGTAACCAGGGGGCGCGACCATAGCTATTACAAATAAACAAGCGGTAGTGAACCAGACATGAAGATCGAAGCTCAGTTATGGAGGCAGTACTAGTGCATGATGCCATAGAAAACTAAATGCCTTTATTAGACAAGTATTGCCATGGAGTGGGAAAAAAAAATAATAATAATCTGGAAGTATGGAAAGAAAAGAAAAAAAAAGTAATAATTAAATTAAATAATTAAATGAATAAATAATAAAATAAATATAACACTAGTATAGCTAACCTATGTTTAACGAAGTACAAGCTGCAGGTAGCTAAGAAGTACTTAGGTGAAGTTGTGGAAAAGGAGAAAAACTGTAGAAATTAATTATAATAGTAATGATAAAATGATAATAATTATATTAATATTACGTATTTATTAATTGCTATCAATGCTAATATTATTGTAAGATATAAAGGTAAATGAGTACTTAGTATGGCTGTATTAGTTACAGACTCATAAAAAGGAAAAAGTACCAGTAATCAACTATTCTTAATTATACTTTTTTTTGTATAAAATATATAGATACATATTTTATGATTTTTTTAAAAATTAATTTATAGAAAGAACCAACAACCAACCCCATCCTCACCAATCAATATTCTGATTAGGGCATACAGTTTTTTTAATTACATAAAGGATATATATATATATATATATAACAGGTCAGGGGCGTAGCCAGAAATTTTTCATGGGGGGGGGGTTACGACTACTGCAACTCACATATATGCATACATGTGTGTGATAAGGGAGTGAAGAATATACACTTTGTATGGCAAAAAATTCCTCATGGGGGGGTGTTATGACCCCCCTAACCCCCCCCCCTCCCGTGGCTACGCCTCTGTAACAGGTAATATTATGCTTTCAGTAAAAGTGGTTCAATATATCTTATGCTTTTTCAAAATAATTAATTATCATAATTTTAGTAGAAGATGTGATTCTAGACTTGAAGTTTCTTTTATAAAGGTATATTATTGATATTTTTAGGTTCTTTAATTATTTCTCAAATGCCAAAGTAAAAAAGGTTTTGATTTTGCTTGTAAAGGAATTAAAAAGTTCATTTAATTTAATTACTAATGATAGAAATATTTGTTCTATCATTAGTAATTAAATTAAAAGTCCTGATAAATTAAAAGTCCTTAGTAATTAAATTAAAAGTCCTGAATTTTAATTGTGAAGGTTCCTCAATTTCGTGAATAAAAGTTCGCAAGCCTAATATTGGCATCTGCTGAAAACTGAAGCATACGAAGAAAATACACCGAACAGAATAACTGAGTACACTGTCCCAATAGCCATACCGCTGAAAAGTGCTGCCGTTGGCATCACTCGATTTAACAACCAGCAACATCGCGGTCGATTGAATCGCCAGTGATCAAATCTCTGAGGTACGCCATTGGCAATTTGAACAAAAGCCATGTTACTGGTTGTTAAATTGAAGGGGTGCAACTGCTACACATTTTCACTGCTATACACAAGGGTGCAGTCAGACCAGGGCGCACCATGGCGGAGCTCCGGTACTTTTTTTTAAAGCGGGACGGCGCCCTGGCTAATAAATATATCAGATGTTTAAAAGAATAGTCCGACATTTCAGATTTTAGTGTCACGAATTTAATTATTATTTCATTGCGCACAAAAATTCTAATATTCAACATGCGCCATTTTCGATGTTTGTTTATTAATCTTGATGGTCCTCCACTTCAACAATGGGAGGCCGAGTGGATAAGACACTCAAAATGGTAGACGGCCGAACCCGGCAGCCGATCTAATGGTCTGGAGTTTTGGTCGGTTTTCTCCAGATGTAACAAGAAAACGCATTAGAACCCCTTAGAAAGTTCTCTGACCTATGCACCCCCCCCCATTTTAGGCAGATAGCCCGTGCGTAGCTTTGCCATAGCAGCAAAAACAAGCAAATCAACAATGGGATGCAATACTTTATGCCAAAATGCGGTTGCCTCCACACAGAAATGCTGAAGATAGCCAGTCCAGTGGCGTACCCTTGGGGGGGGGGGGTGGTGGTTCTAAAGGACATATGCAACCACCAAGATTTATTCCCAAGAAATATTTCAGGGGGGGGGGATGATTCTTTATGCTTAATTTTTTTTTCATCATGAAAGGAAAACATGATTTCAGATAAACGAATTCTTGAAAAAAGAATAGACGTCTTTAGAAGTCTTTCACGACTCTAAAAATGTGCCTATGTGTCCATGGGGTCCAGTGAACCGTGTTTGTAGACGGGAAAGAGAGAAGGGGGGGGGGCATCCTATAGAATACCTCAGTAATATTTATATTATATCTATAGAAGATGTCCCTCTTCTTCTAGCAGAAGCGATACTCTCTGATTTCGTACTCGTAAACTGACAGCTGTCAGGAAATCTCGGTTAATCTATTTTCTTTTGCTCGAATTGCTAAGTTCATATTTTTATAACTTTAAATTTGGTTCAAACTTTTTTTTTGTTCTGAGAATGAGTAAAAGGAATCAGTGGTCACTTTTAAGTTATTTTAACTCTAGTGAAAAAAATTTCAATCATCAGTTTGAAGCAGAAAAGTGTACATTAAATAACAGTTTCAAGTAATAGTAATACATTTTTCAGTGGTGCTATTTTACTTCTTAAAGAAAAAATTCAGAAAAAAATCCAGAAATTATAAGATAATTAAATATTTTATTTACACTGGAAATGACCGTATATCTACAGATGAAAATAAATTAGAAATGCTAAGAATGCTGATGATTATATAGAGTATCAGCTATGAAATTACTTCCACAACAGACTAGATTAACTGCTATAGAAGCTTTACAAGTACACAGCGTTGATACTTTTCCAAATATCCATACTCTTTTAAAAACTTTAGTAGCCATGCCCATGGCACCCACTGCTGAAGAATCGTTTTCAACTATGAAATAATTTAAAAACTACTGAGGAAACAGTACATTTGAAATGCGTTTAAATGGTCTTTGTTATACGGGTATGAAAATATGTTTGTAAGTGAAGAAATCTCAAGTATTTTGTAAAAACAAACAGGGATAATAAATATAACCATTAAAAAATATGTATAAAAATTTTCATTTTCAACCATTCTTTAAACTGTGCTTCTTTTTGTCAACCATTAAATGACTTTTAT